>JAJMJX010000001.1:202162-687763 GCA_030563745.1 Kodamaea alishanica (nom. inval.)
TTTTTTTTTTTTTTTTTCATGTCCCCTTAAGATTTTAAACGATAAAACAAACTTATGATGTAATGTAGAAATTAAAAAGTATATTAAATTAAATTAAAAATAATTAGAAAGAATAGCAATAGAACAAAATAATCTAGGTTTGTCTTACCTTATCTTTGATAAAGTGACATACACCAGAAGCAATGATACTTACACCCAACATAAGAACCAACATCATGTTGGAATCACGGTAGAGTCTCTTTGCATCTTCGGGCCACCCTGAATAAAGAGCGTATGTAGCAGTAACAGAACCCAAGTTACCTAACCCACTGACCAAAGCAGCAGTGACTGCAGTACCAACATCACCATAACGAGGTTGGAAAATTTCAGCAGACCATGACATACAAATAGGAACGGTTGGACCCAAACCAAAACCGGCAATAAGTAACCCACCATAACGACTCCATGTACCATGTGCAAAAGTAGTAACTAACATACCAGTGATGATAATAAGACATGCAAATGAAAAGATTGGAGCTCTCAAGTTTTTATATTTATCAGCAAATGGAGTAATAAGTAAGATACCAGCAAGATCAAAAAGCCAAATTGGAGCATAAAGTAAAGAAACTTGAATTGAAGTTAAACTTGGATTGTTAGCACTGATAATGGTTGTTCCGAAAACAGCCAAACCAAACCCGGTACCAACAACACCAAAATACATGATGATAATTGGCCAGATACGAATATCGGTGATGATTTCAACGACATCTTTCCATCCCCATTTCAACAAGGTATATCTATGTTCAATATCCTTTCTATGTAATTCACGATCTTTTTGATTTAATGGATGTGGAGGGGTGAACCAACGATGATAAAATTGCATTAATTTGCTTTCATCTTCAGCTCCAATCTTGAATGGTCTATCTGGAAGCCACCAAAGTAACAGAATACCAACGGCAATGGTGACAACACCATAAATCAAGTACATCCATTGCCAGCCAGTATAGCCTCTAACACCATCCATTTTTTGGACACCAGCACTTACCAAACCAGCAACTGCAGCACTGATTTGTGCAGCAGTGAAATAATAACCAATACGTTTTGTTGATCTATCGTTAGGGTACCAAAGAGAAATGTAATAACTCATACCAGGCCAAGTACCAGCACCGACCATACCTGAAATAAGTCTGACGGCAATAAGACCATGATTGTTAGATAAAACATGATAACAAGTATAAACAACACCAACAGTAATGACGATTCTTGCCAACCAAGATTGAGGCAGTACCCTTGTCATTACCAAGTTCATTGGAAGATCAAAGAGAATGTAACCAACATAGTATAAAGCGGAAGCAGTAGAAGTATCTTTATGAGTCAAATGTAATTGTTGAATCAATGAATGACCTTCACTCGTATTCATTGTCAATGTTAAACCATAACAACTCGAACCAAAAGATGTAAGGAAATACATACACCAAAGAGCAGGAATGATTCTCATATCAAGCTTTCTGTATATCTTATCGAGCTCTTTTTTGTCAAGATTATCATCAGCAACAGGCGTAGAATATTGTTCTTCTTCATCGTAGAAGTTTGCTTCATTCAGCTTAGAAGCGTCAGAAACAGATTCATTAGTCATATCCATGGTAAAGAATTAATTGATACTGTATCAGATCAAAACAAAAAAAATAAATTTAAAGAACAATAATAACTATTTATATACTTTTCTGCTGAAAACTGTTGGGATGAAAATTCAACAATAAGGCTATATAAATTTAATTTAATGCATAAAAAATTAGATTTTAACGGGATTATTATTTTTTCTGAGCAAAGACTCAATTTAATTAATCGATGTCTGACTCAATTTGAGTCAATTTTTTCGCTCGAATCGATGACTCGTAGTCATTTTAAATGCCTTTGCCGGCCAAAAAAAAAAAATTGAGCCAACCATTATACAGAAATGTAGATCACAAAATGATATAACAAAGAAGAACGGCTGATTCTAATCATTTATTGGTTAGATCGTAAACTACTTGAATTATATTGTGATTGAAATATAACGGCATTCTCCGTGTATGCAATATGTTGAGCGTTACTTACACAAACGTCTATCTTTATATTACTCTAATATTGTTGTGCTATATACCATTGGGGAACAATTTTTGCAATACACCAACAGTTATGGCTGAAAACTCAACACTTTGATCGACACAGAAACTATGAGTGATTTTCTCGGTATTATCCAAATCAAACCAAACATGACTATTTTGTGGATCATGATACCTTGAAAAAAGATAATCCCTCAGCTTATCTTCAACCCAATGATCATTATGTGCATAAAATGCCCAAATCTTACAATCGTGTTGTTGTGCAAATTCTTTGAAAAACCAATCGTAAGTTTCATCATCCTTGACAATCGAACGAAGTTCATCCTTTGCCAATTCAAGAGAATGTCTTATAATATTTTTACTACGAAATAAATTATAACAACCTGTGATTGAATTTTCCCATGACTCGATTGACTCTGAATCTTTTAATTTTGGATGCGCAACAAAATATTTTCCAATAATATTTCGAATGGTTTTTTCAGAGAGGAAAAACCTTAAAATAATTGAAATAAATAAAGCAATCCAAATCATTGGGAAATATTTGAATGCTCTTGTAAAGATGATACCTGAATCAGAATCTTTAAGATTTATTAAAGTAGGACAGATCAACCCACAGAATTTTACACTGAACTTACCTTTTAAATCTGCATCATCCAACAATCTTTGAATTACTCGAGGAACCACATATGACCCGAATGAATGTGATAAAAAGTATAGCTCAACATGTGCCTCGTTTTGTAAAATTAATTGCTTAATGACTTTATGTTTATGATCAAGCTGATAGTTGCGATCATAAAAATTATATTCCGTTGAAAGATCGACTTCATCAGTGCCATAGCCAGCATGACTGACACAGAATAGTTCTAGATCTGGGAATTCTTGTTGTATTAAATTTAAGTATGTTGTGTAGTATTCCACTAAACCAGGGTTTCCAGGAATGAATATGAGAAATGGCGAGACACCTTTTCGTGACTTTAATGCGGGTTTTCTATACACCGAGGTCGCTGGGAACCCTTCTAATCGTTCTATTTTTGCCATTAGAACAGATGACGTATCCAATCGAAAACTGTCAAAAATTCAAACAAAAAAAGAAAACAAGTTTATCGAAAAAAATTCAGATCTCAAAATGTGACTACGATGCGATACAAAAAATAAAATTTAAACTTCTATAAACTAGCTGTTTTTAAGCTTTGAGCATTATTAATTTTAAAACTGTGATGACTTGTTCTCAAGTCAGAGTTGAGTTCAGGTACATCAGAGTTGTGTAAATCACGTTCATAATAATGTAATTCACCAGACTTGTGCAATAAAATCACTGTTTGTGTTCTTGTACCATAGAATTTTCCTATAGTTTGATTGAATGGATCGACTCCCATTGAATCATTTTTTAAAGGTGGAATGAAGATTGAATTTTTCAATTCAGAAAACTTCTCTGGCCAACTTTTCCCCAAAATTTCTTTATCGAAAGTATCATGGCTTAAGATGTTAAAACATTCTTCAACAAATGTTGATTGATCGAGATCTTTACCAGAAGTGACTAGCTCATCAAGAAGTGATCTTCCTAACTCGACCTTTCTCCATGGATGATAGTATAACGAGTTAGAAATACCGAAAGTTGACTGGAGCCTAATTTCTTTATGCTTATCAGAAACATTTTCCTCAATCGATTCTTTATAATCGTGAATCGTCCCGCGATCACCACGATTGCTAATCAAGTTTAATGGTTCTATTTTATGCGTTTTGGAATTGATTCGTAAAGTTCCGTAAACAAGTGTGAACCCTCCAATCTTTCCCAAATCAACGTTACGTTCGTTAGTTAAATTTTCATCCCATTTGGTGTCGTCTGCTTCTGAATTCAAAAATTCATCGGGTAAAATACCCCGTGAAATTTCGCTCATGACGTTGGAAGATGCTTGTTCTCTGTAATTCAATAAAACAGCGATCCTTCCTTCGGTGCTTACACCGATCCATGTTCCCTTTTCAGGTCGGGCCAAATCTAAGGGACATAAAATCCTCGCACTATCTCTCTTGTATCGGTGTGACCTATACGTGGCTAGCCGAGTGGGTCTTTTAAAGAACTCGTCTCTGTTTGAAAGAAGAATTAGCGGGTAATCCGGGTGATTTGTAGTGGTGAGAAGAATGCACATTATTGTATTTCCTCTCAACAGAAAACACCTTAATTAGAAAAATAGATAGGTCTATATAGTGTGGTTTGATTTTGAATGACTTTGCCACAAAAGCTTTTTTTTTTTATTTTTTTTTTAGTCGCAAACAAGTCAAATTTGGTGCCTTTTTTTCACACTTATTATGTGGGGTAAATACAAATCCCAACAATAAGTATTTTTACAAATTTATAGATAAATTGACGGAATTAATACATACATCAAACAAATTAAAATACTTATACTTGTATTCTTTCGAGCGAAACATCTGCGATTATTACAGAGTTATTTTCTTCTGTATGGTTGCAGCTTTGACAGTCGTCACCCTTTAAAACTCTTGGAACGGACTTCTTTGCATTAGTATCGGGATTCGAATCATCGTTTTCATCGTAGTTACCTTTGGCATCCCAAATGTAGTCAGCAACTTGATTTTCCTCACTATGATCATCACTGTCGTACAGAGTTAACTCTTTCGAACTCGTTTCTTTGTTGTTAGCTCGGGTCAAGTATTGTTCGACAGCAAAGTTATTCGAGATCTCATCATAATTACGTTTAAATTTCCTTTGATCTTGGGTTTCTCGAGCCAAGTTTTCAAGCTCATCTGCATAATCTTCTCCAAAGTATACATTGTGTTGCTCGCCCAGACCTTTCAATTCAATGGGAACTTCGTCAAGATTGTATTCTTCATTATCTTGGACGAAAACATTCTCCTTCATGAGATCTTGAGTGTATACATCAGTTAAATTATCAGGAACTAGATAATTATAAGCAAAAAATTGTTTCGGAGCTGGAGGCAATTGAATATTTGTAATTGGTGTCAATGTATTTTTTTTTGCACCCACTTTTTTTTCATGCATTGTATGACCAAAATCATATTGGACTCCAGAGTTAGTCATATTCGATTCATCAATAAATGAAATTTCCTCGGAATAATCTTTAGCAGCAATTGTATTTCTGAAGTATGGTAAGGCACATAATTTATCAGCAGTGGCACGAACTTTTGGATCCCAAGTGAGACAAGCTTTAACCATTTCTTCCAATTGAGTGTGTTCTGGATTGGGCAAAATGTCTCTAATACTAAGACCTAATTCAGCAGGGAAAATAAAACCTAATTTACTAGCCAAGTTTTGTGCATCTTTCCAATAACCGCCTAAAGGAATACCAAAATTACCATTATTTTGGATGGAATTTGAAGGAATCGGACATCCCAACAGTTTCAAAATCCGCCAAATCTGATCTAATTCATTCGAGCCTGGAAATAATGGTGAAAAATTTGCAATTTCAACGGCAACAGTACCGAAAGCCCAAATGTCTATAGGGCATGAGTAAAACTTCTGCCTCAAAAGGATCTCAGGAGACCGGTACCACCTTGTTGAAACATATGCTGTGTAGTGTTTCTGATTATGAATATGGCGTGCCAAACCATAATCGGCCAATTTGACGACAAAATTATCGTTTTTGCGGAAAGGTGGAATCCTGTCTTTCGAACCATAGTAACGATGTGTTGGCATCACCAATATGTTTTCAGGTTTCACATCTCTATGAAAATAATTTTGCTTGTGGATGTGACGAATTGCGCATAAAATTTGACTCAAGATACTTCTTAACGTTACTGGGGAGAAGAGTGTATTTTTGCGTTGCTTCATTAACTGGTACAAATTCTGATCCATAGTTTCCATCGAAATATGCAATTTGAAATTAACATCATCTATAAACATATGGTAAATTTGCACCAAACATGGATGTGATGGGATGGTTAAAATAAACTTGACTTCTTTAACTCGCATATAATCATTTAAAAAAGGAAGTCTTTTCTTCATTGTTTTTATTGCAATCAAATGATTCTTTTGATCATTTCCATTTCTTCGATGTGTATCAGTGAGCGGGTACATTAATGTTCCTGCCTTTGATTCCAAATCAGCTTTCGAAACAGAGAGGTCCTTGCTTTTGTATTTGACTAACTCTACAGAACCAAAGCTCCCATTGCCCAAGCTACTGATACTTTGGTACTTGGAGTTGTAATTCTCTAGCGGGATCTGTTTTGGTGGTTTCAAATAATCTGGCGGGAAATCAGCGGGTGAAGTCATTTTTAAAAATTTAATACCTGAATACTTATATCTCTTGGTATTTCTTTACCTTATAGTTAATTTGTTGCTAAAAATCAGTAAACTTGTTGTTATTAAAGATAATGATCGAATATAAAATGGTTGTAAAATGGAGGTGCTCGCTCAATTTGTGGCAGCCAAAAAAAAAATAAAGCGATTTTGCAACAATTTTTTTCGGATCAGTTGGCATACTATCAATCACATACAAAAAGTAAGAGATGTATATTTATTTCATTTATTGAACCGAGATCGGGTTATACAAAATCTACAAAGTCACTATTTTTTTCTAAGTCGTCAGCCAGTTCGTCACTTTCAGTTTCACTTGAATCATCAACAATAAGAAACTCAGAATTGACTCTAAAAGTGTTACTGTTAAGCGAGTCGGTACTGCCTTGTTCGGAAGATGGTGTAACTACCGCAGAGTCGATGTAAATTTCGTATTTAGCATCCAAAGGCGGCCTTACAAAGAGATATTGTGGATTGACAGAGTAGCTGTTGACAACGATTCTTTCGGGCTTTTTTTCCTTTTCTTCATTATCACTTTCGACAAATACATTGTCTTCATGATTTTCACTTTGCCTGACATATCTGTTTACCGGAGTCACCATCAATTCTTGTGTACGTTTTGTTACTGGGTGTGCTAAAGTACAAGAATTGCTTCTTGGACATACTCCATCTTCTTCAAAATCAGGGCAATTCAATAAATGCAAAAATGGACATTTTTTTCCTCTACTACACCAACCACCAACACTAAAGGGACGACAAACCCATATTTCATAATTCAAGTCATCATAGTGTGGTGGTTTATGATGTTGGAATTGGCATTTTGAATTCGAGCACTTGTTTTCTAAAAAGAACTTACAGAGCAGAGTATTAAACTCATTAGGCTCATGATTCATCAAACAGTGTCGATTGAGGCAACTGCCTGCTTTTAAAAATTGTTTGCACATTTTAATATGTGCCGTATCATGCTTATATTTGCACTGAGACCCTTTTTGGCATAAACCTGCTTATTCTTTTCCAATCGTGGGACGGCCCCGAAACAATGGAAAAAAAAGTTATTAGTATTCATAATCAAAAAAAAAGATAAAACAAAAGATTGGAAATAGTACTCACCTGTTCTTGTGAAATATCGACAATGATCGATATCAACCCTAGTATAAGTTAGTAACGAAAAAAGAGGGAGATGAAATACGGTGATACACACTTTCTCTTGCCTTTACGTGTGACTTTTAGGACCCCATTACGCTTGCGTTCATATTGCTTATCGAACCACTGCACATGATCGGATTTTGCTTTGAAAAGTACAGTTATCGGCACAAGTCTGTTTCCTTCGCGTGTAACTGCAAACTTTTCACCATCAATCTCAATACGATCAAAATTGTCGGTTTTGGCGCGATGCTTTGATATTTTCCGTTTAAGTTCGATTTGGTGGCGCAATTCTTTGATTTTACTTTGTTGTAATTCACGAGCACGTTGTATTTGTAAATATTTTTCCTGATCTTTTTGATAAACATCGGAATTTACAAGTGACATGCTACCTTTGGAGACTTGGGTGACGTAACCATGTTGTTCTGGAGTTGGGGGAGCTGAGGCTTCCACTGTTAAGCCTTCCACAATATCTGTTGAAGATATTTGTTTTGAGCTTTCAGATAATTCTGGTGCAGAACCTCCAAAAACTACCGACATGTTGCGATGAGTATAACCAACTCCGGGACTTTTGAACCTCGTATAGGGCGCGTTGTAATTCCCACGTCTAGATCGTATAGCACCACCACGTCCCCCGCGTATTGATCCCCTAGGTGCATAGAACCCCGAACTTGTTGCCGCCGGAATCGAACCCGCTGGATGTATTTGAGATGAGTGAAGTTGCTTTTGATGCACTGGAAACAGAGATACCTTTTTTCTATCGCCCTTTTCTGCAATAGCCTTTCTTAATGCTGCTATCTCAGCATACTTAGCTTTAACAATGTCACTATCGATATCGGACATTTTTCTTTTAAAGGTCTTAATCTGAATCAATTCAATGAAATTAAAAAAGTGCATATTTAAAAATGTCTTTTTTTTCTCTTTTTTAGAAAAAGAAAAGTGGAGGCGCTACCAAAATAGCTAGTATCTTAAAAACATCAAGAAGGCAAAAATCTATCATTACTATTCAGACAAGAATGAGTTATACAAAGCTAGAGAGTTATTCCGTTAATGCGATTGGCGAGATATTGCCCTTGGATAGGGAGTCAACCACCGAGTTGATCAACTACGCCTTGACTTTACCCACAGATGGTGAAATACAAGCACACTTTCTCAATTTATTTGGTGAATCAGAAGTTGCACTCGACTTCATTGGTAAGTTTTTACAATTGAAACGTGAAGAAGACCAATTGGCCAAGGCCAAGAAGTTAGAAGAAGCGAAAAGAGCAGCAGAAGAGAAGCAAAAGAATGTTCCATTGGCATCGAAAGTGGCGTGGAGTTCTAAACCTGTTAATGAGACCATACCTAAGAAACAACATAAAGGGAGATTGGACAATTCCCAAACTTCAAGGACAACTTCAGAATTACTTGATTCGAAACCGTCGAACAAAGTTTCTGCTCAAAAGGCTAAAAAGAACAAGAGAAAGAATATCGAAAACTTGGATGATATAGATGCAATTTTGTCCAATTTAGAGATTTCGCGTGCCTCCAATGAATCGAAACGTGTTTGTAATTGTATGGCTACAAGACATCCATTATTTGAGCTTGCACCAAACTGTTTAAATTGTGGTAAGATAATTTGTATGAAGGAAGGATTACAACCTTGTTCTTATTGTGGACTCGAGCTACTTAATTTCAAAGATAGGAAAGAGATTGCTGATATTCTTAGACAAGAAAAGAATGAACTTATGGAAAAACAAGACAATCCACATAATAAGAAAATACAAGAAAAGAAAACAGTACTTAGTGGTAAACCTTCCAAAATCACTTATTCTCTTAATGCCGGGGAAAACTTATGGGAAGCTCAAGAGCGTGCACTTAAAAAGGCAGATGCAGAGATGAAAAAGTTAACAGAGGCGAAAAAGTTAAAGGAAAAAGAAGAAGCAGAGTTGAAAGAACAAGAAGAAGAATTGAAATTCTATGAACGTAATAACAGTTTAGATTCTGATTTGTTAAAGGCACAAGAAAGGCTAGAGACATTGCTCAATTTTCAAGAAACCGGTGCTGAAAGAACAAAAATCATTGATAACGCTGCAGATTTCGAATTGCCATCTCAATCGAGTGGTAATATGTGGTTATCTCCCGTAGAACGTGCATTACAATTAAAAAAGCAACAAAGGCAGTTGCGTAAAAGTGAGGAAGAACGTAAACTGCTCCGTGGTAGATCCAAGAAAGTGTTGGAGATGGTTATTAGAGATGGAAAGGTTGTGATGGTGGAGAAAACAGTTGTTGCCGATCAAGAAGAGGATGATAAAGATGATAAGGAAATTCGAGATTTGGAAGACCAAATTAAGAAGGATAAATCAAGTCTCGAATTTGAAATGGCGCTGAATGTATGGGATTATGAAGCAGATAAAAATAAGTGGGAAAAACCGATTTATATAGGCAGTGAAATAACCGATACAGAACCCGATGATGAAATTCCTGTTTTCGCAAAAAATAGAGTACAGTTTGCTTTTGATCTGGATCAAAATGAATTATTAGTGTCCATGCCTTCGTGAAATATGTCTATTTAAATATATATAATGCAATAAATGAGCCGCTCAACGTCTCATTCTTCTTTTGAATGCCTTTGTCCTTGGATCATTGATCTTAAGTCTTTGATAGTTCATGCTAATTGGCTTGATCATACCCTTTGTATTTTCAGGTATTTTTCTCTTATAAACTTGATCTTCTTCTTCTTCTTCTTCTTCTTCTTCTTCTTCTTCTTCGTCTCCTTCCTTTTCTTCTGCATTTAAATATCCCTCCAACTCTTGTTTGCTATTTTTAGTTATCTTCTCGATTTCTTTATGTATATCCTTATTTTCAAATTGATCTGTACCTTCTTCACCGAGTTTAGGCTTGATTTTCCATCTTCTCGTTGTTCTCTTTTGCGTGAACTTTCTCTTCTTTTTAAAGAGAACTTTATCTGCCGCTTCTGCGTCAGCTTCAGCCTCTTCAAGTTCAGCATCTAATATATCTTGTTCAAATTCTTCGATATCTAATTTTTCTTCTTGAATCGATTTAAAATCATTAAAAACATCAGACAACTTTTTTGTAAGGAATCTATGCGGTTTTAATGGCGATGGAGAAACCAGGAACGTCAAGGAAGGTGACTTTTGCTTCACAGGGGTTGTTAGACTCGCAGATGCCTTTACAGGCGAACTTTGTAATGCACTGTTTTGTAAAAATTGTCCATTAAATTCAGATTTAGAAGGGGAACCAATTTTCAGAATAGTAGGTTCTTCAAAAAATAATCTACGGTTAGGGAAATAACGAGGAGTCTCAAAGGTAAGTGCTACTGCATCCTCATGGGTATTCTTTCTCACAGGAGTTTCGATATTTGTTAAAGGAGTCTTGGGAGTGATATTGTTGATGACGTTGTTATTTTCATTTGCCAAAGATAATAACTTTTCAGACAAGTTTGTTCTTTTCAAGGGTGATGCAAATATTGGTGTGTGAAGATTGTGTGGTTTATTTGCCTTTGTCGGTGTTTTAAATACTTCTTCAACTGTTGACTTATGAGGTGGATTCACCAGCGATTTCAGTTTGACTTTTAAAGGTGAAGAATCTGGAGGAGTTAATCTGAAATCAAAAATGGATAACACTTTACCATTAGCTTGTGGTGTTGGACCCAATTCGGCATTTTGAGGTTTGAATCCGACTTCTTCGGTCTCGAGATTTTCTTCATCGCTCAAATGCCCGTTGACATTGATATTAACGTCAGCCAGCAGAAGTTTTACCAGCAGAAGTGTTGTGAGCGCGCCCAACTTCTCAGAGATCGATTGCTTCCGAGGTGTTATCTTAACAACAGCTGGTGCTTCCTTGACGGTCTGATTTGATTGTTCTTTTAATTGCCTATATTTCTTATACAACTGATGTATTTCAACATTCAGTTTTACGTGTTGTTTTGATGGTGCATGGCCGTTTTTTCTATGGAATTCATGTTCCCAGTCCTTGATCTGGCGCTTCAATAGGACAATATCCTGCTTGTCCGACATGCTTCTCGTGTATGATTTATATCAGGTGGCAGCCAATTTAGTTTCCAAAAAAAAAAATCGATAATTTTGAAAAATAAACCGCGTAGCGCGTCGCGTCGGTTTATTTATGTACTCTGAAAATTGATATTTATCTACATACCGATGAGACGTTTCACTCAGTTAGTTTTCTAGTGACAAGAAGAATTCATCCCATTCGAAATTGCTAGATCTCTTGTTTATCTATTAACATGCCTTTATTTTCATATATACAGGTATTATAAAGGGTATCAGTCTCACAATTTATCTGTGAATGCCAGCACAAAAGTGAACGCAGCTTCAGGGTTGCCATCTTGAACCAAATGTAACATCGAATTGGTTGCAAGTTTGAATGCTATCTTTTCGGCTTCAGAATTGAATTGTGAATTATTCATCTCAAAATCTTGGATAAAAGTACGCCCAATGGCTGTAGAATTGGACCAATAATTGTAGAAAAAATGTACAATTGCTGATTTATCTTGACGTGAAGCCAAATAAACGACTAATCGAACCCAATTATTTAAAGAGTTATCTTTTGCCGAAGCTAATGTTCCGAAAGAAGTGTTCCATTCATTCCAGAATTGTTTCCATTTCCCGGCATTACCATAAGTGAAAAGAACCAATTCTTTGAATGCAAGAGACGGCACTTGGTTACTCTTACTATTATGATATTTGATCAATTCGATAATGTCACGTGCACGGTTTGTAGCGAGTGTGATTGGCAAAGATGTCTTTGCTGATTCAATTGGAGTTTCATTATATATGATCTCATTGATTACTTGAGGACCAATAAAAGATCCCATTTCTGTTTCTTTGAAGCAAAGTTTCCACAATAAAGGTACAAAGTCACGGTGGGATAACAAATCGATTTCATTACCATTGCCAAACCTGGTGATCTTTGCAATGAAATGAGATAATTTATCACATGTATAATCGGCAAATAATCCAATGTTATCAATTTTAATTTCAGGAGTATCGATGAGCAAACGAGTATATTCGATTATATCTGGAATGATTTCACTAGACAACTTCTCCTCGGATAAGGCTAAATTTAAATCACGATACTTGTCTAATAATATATTTTCAAGTTGATCAAAACTCACAATCTTGTTAAAATGCAATGCCCTGTAGAAATTATAACGTAAATTATAAGTTGCAAGACTCGATTGGTTCTGTAAAAAAGCATTATCAAATTGCAGTTTAAGTATTTGACTAATTTCTTCATTACCTTGATTTTCAGCTAATAAAGAATCATAAATTGATTTCAAATCTTCTTTTGCTTGTGTAGAATAAGATCTGAAACGAGTCATTGTATGGAATTGACGCTTGATTCCAATAAAGATATCGTCCGAATCCAACCCATTTTCATGCTGGTTTTGATACTTGTATAAATCTTGTTCAGAACAATAGATTGTTTCTAAAGCCAATTCTTCTCTTCTTTCTTTTGTCAATATATGGATATTTATATTATCAACTTGTGTGTCACACATCACCCAAGTATTAGGTCCTTTACCATAATCATTATCTGTTGCCGCAGGGCCCTTACGAGCTCTGCGCAAGAGACGACGACGTGCTGCTGGACTAAGGCTCGATGAAACCATCCCTTCTAACACAGGAAGTATATTATATGTGTGCTTAATATGATATCTCAATTCTGCAGCTGCTTTATAAATATGTTTTTCGGATTTCCCGGTACAAATTAAAACAAACCTTACTGGCTGGTTTTTAGAACTATATTGATGATCTTCAGGTAAGCTAGTAAGATCAAACAACAGTACATCTTGTAAACCGTATTCATATGCAAGCAAATTCATCAACTTATCAAGCGACTCGGGGGCATTTCCTGGCATTGAGGGCAATTCAATCACTTTTTGTTCAAGAAGAGGAGATGAAGTATCATCACGTAAATACCATGGAATGGAATCTTCAGTTGTTTCTTCTTCCTTTTCTTTTATAGGTTCTTGATTGGTATCCTTTATGATTTCATTCGAAGCGATTTCGGGTCTCGAACTATTATAACGTAAAATTGTACTAAAGGATTTTTTACGCAGGACTCCCACACCTCTACGTGCAGTCGAAAGTAAACGATTTATGATCATTATGGTTAACTATTTGACTCTCTTGTTAAGACGTGAAAAAAAAATTACATAAAGAGGGCAAACAAAAAAAAATGTGACAAAAATTTGCGACAAACCAAAGATCAAAAAATCGCGACTAATAATTTTTCAAGCTCATCTCATATTCATTTTAAAGAACCTATTATTTATATAACATGGCGAAGCTAGTACATAATGTTCAGAAAAAACAGCATAGGGAGCGTTCGCAGACGTCAAGCAGGCAACGTTTCGGTCTTCTTGAAAAGAAGAAAGATTACAAGTTGAGAGCAGATGACTATCATAAGAAACAAGCAGCACTTAAAGCACTCAAGCTTAAAGCTCAAAATTACAATCCAGATGAATATTACCATGCTATGACACGCAGAAAGACCGACGATAGCGGGATTCTTTTACAGCAAAGAGGTGGGCTCGATTTGAACAATGATCAGCTTAGATTACTCAAGACACAAGATGTAAACTATGTGAGGACGCTTAGATTGAATGAAATGTCTAAAATAGAGAAAGAAAAACGTGATTTGGACTTGAGTTCCAAAGGTAAGCACACAGTATTTGTTGATTCTCAAGAAGAACAAGCTAATTTAACTCCAGAAAAGTTTTTTAATACCGATTCACGTCTTGTTAACAAGAGAGAAAATAGATTGAGACTAGAACAATTGCAGAGCAATGAGAAGTTGGTGAAACAGCAAATGGAAGACGATACTGAAGTTATAGATGCACAAAACAAGGAAAAGTTGCGCAAATTGCGTTTATTGGAATCAAGACTCAAGAGAGAAAAAGAGTTGAAGGAAGTTGAACAACAATTAGACTTGTCAAGGGAATTGATGAAGAAGGGTGGTAGCCGTAAGCTTATGGATGCAAGCGGGAAACCGTTTTACAAGTGGCAAAACGTGAGAAAGAAATAGATTATTACTATGATCATTTGTTAGTTGTAGCTGTAGATGTTTAAAGGTTCCATGAGTATGTACGGTCCATCTGTAAATATAAAACATATGAGAAGAAGATCGTAAGTTCCACAAAATATTGAATTGCAATCCCATTTTCGGGTACAATTATATAGTTGAATAAAATTTCGCAGCCAATCCGCGAAAACTCGGAAAATGATATTTATTAAGATGCATTTATTATGAATTCTAAGACTATTTACCATTAATCACTGTTTAAACTTCTATTAAGATAGTCGACAAAAAGTGGCGTGATTCTGTCGACATCGACACTGCGCATTCTGTTCAAGGCAATATATGATCTTCTTATTCTTTGTAATTGTGCTGTGCTAACAGAAATTGCAGGCAATTCAACGAAAAGAGAAGGTGCTATCAAAACCTCACCACCAACCAGAGTCAACTGTTGATGTTGTACGACCTTAGCAATCACTGCTTGAGTTTGTTTATCTAATTCTTGCAAAAAGTCATTTCCCGAAGTTGGTTTTATCAAAGTGGCTGCATTTGGAGGAGGTGGTCTCTTCAATACAAGTGCATCCCATATTTCATCGACAGGTAAAGTTTCAGCTTCATAATCGGCTACAATAGTAAATAATGGAGAATCCCATCTGGTTGTATCATTTGGTTCCTCATATCTCATATGCAACTGACGGATCAAATCTTCATCCCAACCACCTTTCTTTTCATTATTCCATTCGATACATTTTTCCAACGGACTCATCACATGTATCACACAATGTGGAGTCACCACACCTTTTGCTTCACAAAATAACTGATAACGGAAACCTTTGATATAAGCCATAGTATCCAATATGACAATATTTGAACGCGATAAGTCACGTTTGACTGCAGACATTTGGTTCCCTCTTGCATTCTTCTCCAAGTTTGAATCACGATAAGTGTCATGTGAAATACCCAAAGTCTCATCAGAGTGATATATTATTGAATAATTATGTCCTGGCAACTTAGCATCGTCAATTTTTTTGGCTGCGTCTATTTTCTCTTGTAATGCAGCTTCAAGCTTCTTAGCCAATGTAGTCTTTCCTGAGCTCGGGAGCCCTGTGAAGGTAATCAATGGCATTTTAATTAAAAAAAAAAAGTATATATCAAAATTTTTCAACTTTTAATTTTTTTTTTTTTCGTTTTTCTTTTAGCAACCAAAACTGATCCATCATGTCTTTTATACCCCGCCGGGTGTTCCCGGATTATAACTTACTTCTATCCAACTTTAAGGGTCATCATCAGAAGGCACTCACACGATTTGGCCATTTGGCTCCTCAAATCGATATGGTTGTTGAAGTGCGTGATTGTAGGGCCCCGATCCTGACAACAAATGTACTCATTGATCGAGTTCTTTCACAAAAGCCAAAGCTTATTCTATATGGTAAAAAGGACTTGCTGGTGATTCGTCGTGATTTGTTGGATAGTTGGCATTCATCTGTATGTGAGGATTATATGTTTGTTGATAGTCGTAATAGGACCGATGCGCGAAAGATTGTGCAGTTTTTATCAGATAAATATTATCAAATGACGCCTCCACCACCATTGGGTATGCGACTTATGATTGTTGGGATGCCGAATGTGGGGAAATCAACATTAGTCAATACTTTACGTCAAGTTGGTTATGGTGCGACTTTAAGAGAACAAGGTGTGCTGACCAAAGTTAAGAAAGTGGCCCGTACGGGTGGTCAGCCAGGGGTGACTAGAAATACAAGTGAAATTATACGGTTAAGTAAAGAACCCAACATTTTGGTTTACGATACTCCCGGTGTTTTCTTGCCTACAGTTAAGAATAATGAGACAATGTTAGCTTTAGGACTTGTAGGATGTGTACATACATCATTCATTGATCCTATTATACAGGCCGACTATTTGTTATATTTACTCAATTTACAGGACCCACTGGGGAAAAAATATTCGGAATATATCGACCATCCAACAAACTCGATCGACGAATTGTTGTTCAATATCGCACGTACCAGGAAAAGAGTCAAACATGACGGAACATTTGATGAAATCGGTATTGCAAATCACTGGTTATCACTCTGGAAACAGGGTAAATCACTGACATACAAAGGTCTCTTTGATCTTAGTGTGATTTTGGAGACAAATGGTGAACAACTTCGCCAAGTATTCAAGGAGGAAAAACTGCGTGTGCATGAAATGAAAGTGAATCAGAAAATAACAGATAGTTTGGGAGAGGATGGTACTGGTAGGGCTAAACATAGAAAACGTACCGCAAAGGATAGGGAATTTGATTATAAAAACACTCTCTTCAAACTTTAGATTTGTCTTTAATTCAATAAATCTTTAATATCATAGTGTGTATCAAAGCCACTATCTGTAGGTTCTTCTTTTTTGAATTTTTTATCCTTCTTTTCAGGTAATTTGAACTCGATATCGAGAGCATCAACTAATCTTTTCGCAACATTAATTGATTTCTCATTTGTATTCAAAAGAAATTTTGAATCATTGGTCAATGAATCATTTGATAGCACGTTTGATAGGTTAAAAAGATTGGAATCTTTTTCATCTGTTAAATGGTCAATCACATTTTCCTTTTCAAGGAACTCAAATAGAGAATCGTGATTTAATGATTTACTCAAGAGTTTCTTAAGATACTTGTTAAACTTGGCCATTGCAGGTGAAGCAACGAGGAATTGAAGATCTGGATTCTTTAATATACCCCGATTCCTCGGTATATTGACAAATTCGGATTCAACCAAATTAACTTTGGGATATTGGAGGATTTCATTTGGACTTAAGCCACCATCTAAATCCTTTGATTTGATAAAGTCTTCCATTAACTCATTGATTTCACCATGTTCGTCCTGCAAACGAGGAAATTTACCCATTTTCTCATCTTCTTTAAAAGGGATTTTAATTAAGAATAAACAATATGAAAACTTCAGTTTATCATTTTGTATTGTACCAAGCAACTGTGGAACAAGTACACAATTGCTGATTTCTGCGTTTTCTGTTGGTACAAACCGCACAAGGGCATATGCATCCAAGTCAAGAAGCGATTTGACTAGTGATTTATAAGACAACAAGTTCTTCATGTCTGTGTTTGGGGTCACGTAAAGTGATTCATTCAAGAAGTAAGTATATGGGAAATCTGCACGTTTGATGAAGCCAAAAATATCGATTGCAGGACTCGATCCAAGTCTTGCTACCGATTCCAATTCTTTACTGAGTGAAATAATGTCTCGTTTCGAATACTTGAATCCTGGAGTATAACCTTCGACATATTCTTTTGTGAAGTTTTCCTCATCTTCATCATCTTCATCATCTTGTTCATTTGTAAACCTTTTGACGTAATATTTGGTTGATCTCTTTGTTTGTGATACACTTCCTTGATCAACAAAATATTCATGTCCACTAATAAAAGATTCGACTTTGACAGCTGCAAACACTTGTACATCTATTGAAATATGGTCTGTAGTTTCATCTGAGTCTAGATCGTTTCCGAAGCGCAATGGTCCAGTATAGGTTGGACGCAGCTGAGTCTTTTTTAGACATGAAGATTTGGATAGGTCTAGATCCTTTGGCAGAACATAGGTAATATTGGAGATTCTTGGGTCATTTGGTGAAACAGCATAAACTCTTATATTATAATTATTTATGAAATCGAGTTGTGAAGGAGAAATCAACACATCATCAGAAGTAATAATTATAAGATTTCTCACAAACTTTAGATTGATCTTTTCGTTAAAAAGATTGAGCGCGATTTGAATTGAATTGGAATTAATTTTAGAATTTGAAATCGTATTTAAAACCCGTGAATATTGTTTAAAATGAGAATAGGTGAATTGAGTATCGCTATAATAAATTTGATCATCACGAACTATCCCTAAACGATCCAATTTCCTGTTTTTCAAAAGTAAAGAAGTGCAGTGGTCATACCATAATTGGATTCCCGGTAAAGTTGACGCAGAAGAACCGCCTGGTGAAGTAATTACAAATAGTGTGAACTCCTTCGACATGACTGGTTGACCAACAAGTATCAAAATTTTGTTTGGGTTGAGCGATTACATAATCAAACTAAAGTTTGAAAAAAAAAATCAAATAGCGGGGCGGCCCAAAAAAAAAATTGCGGATAATTGGTGTGGCGTTTGATTGTAAAAAATCTTTAGTGCAAGCTAAATTAAACAAAAGTGAACTTACAGAATTTTCGGTTATACATGCTTGTAAATGAATTTTCGGGGGCAGTGCAGCATAAAAACGCCTAAAATTAAGCGCACCAATGGCGCTTTACTTACTAAAAGACATGCAAAGCGCCAGTAACTCACAACAATTAATAGCCTTGATGCAAAGTGAAGAGTATATTCAGGCGCAATGTATGATATTATAAATATATAAAGAAATAAGTGGAGCAGGGTGGAGTTAAAGATTTGAGTTCACAAAAAGCAGATTAATTAAAATATGGTTTTGGAAAAAAACTTTCTCCTGCTTATTCATCATTTGTGCGTCTCTAAAAATTAGAGTTTTAAATTAAGTTTGAATTATAAATAAATAACTCGGTAATTGTGCATGGTAAAAGTATAAATTAGTAGATTATAGTTATTAAAATTTACCTTATAAATATAGCTTTAAAGCTTTAATTATCATCTTCACATGAAATGTTCTATCTCGTAAATGTTTCGCCCAGATTTGATGGTGTCAAAAGGGGCATTGTATACAGTACCAGTAATTATAATTAAAGATACTGCATGGCGACTAAGGTTGAAGGAACGACGCTTAAAAAAACAGCAATTTATTTATCGTAAGAATGACTAAAGAGATCGGATAAGGTGAATCTGTACATTGTTTAATATTTTTTGGTGATTTTTTTTTACTCTGGCTAAAAAAAAATTCAAAATACTTCTACGGCAATACTTCTCTTAAAGTTTCACTTATTTAAACTGCCCCTTATGAATAAAATGTATTTTATAAATTAAGAATCCCATGTCGATTATTAAAATTAGATGTTTGTTTTATATAATTTAAATATGAATAATCTTTATAATTACCAAGATTTGACTCAAGAACAACAACAACAACAACAACAACAATTTCAACAATTTCAACAAGTGCAACAATTCCAACCAATACAATATGCACAACAAAATCAGAAACAACCAATTCAAGGAATGCAAATTCCCACATTTGGTCAAGCACCATTACAACCATATCCATTAATGGTTTCTCAATTTCCAAATAATCAGTACTTGAACACTATAGAAGATTTACATTATCTGCAAATGCAACAACCTGAAGAATTTGATCATTATTCGAATAATTTTTATCAATATACTCCATATTATCCAAGACAATCGAGTGTTACTAGACCCAATTTTATAAATGGTCACAAATTTAAAAGTGAACCATCAATTTCTCAAACACTTTATATTGAACCAATAATTTCAAATCAAGTAAATCATTTTAAACCAATTCAAACAAAGAAAAATTCAAACCCTCGTATAAATAAAATTTTTAAAAATATTAAATTTCAATCAAAAAAACAATTGAATGGAGAATTTTCAAATGATGAAACAATTCAATATTTTGCAAAAATTCTTAAAATTGACATCAATTCTAAACCATATAAATTTAAAAATAATTTGGAATTGGAACTTTTTAAATTATTTATTGAACAAATTGCAATAAGAATTGATATTTTTTTACCTCAAGAAATTTTTAAATTTATTATACCAAATTTAGCAATTTATGATGAATCAGGACTTTTATTAAATTCGATATTTGTATTAAGTTCATTAATTTATCAAAGGTTTAAACCAATTGAACCACTGATTCCAATCAAATATTATCAAAATACAATACGATTAATTAATCAACATTTAGAAAGGCAAACAGAATTGGATGAACAAGATGATCATATACTTGCAAGATGTTTAATAAGTACTTCATTATTATGTATTTATGAACTTTATTTTATTAAAATTGATTCGAGTGTTCATCTTAAAAATGCAATTGATTTACTTAATAAATTTGTAACAAATTTAAATGACAGATTTTTCAATAATTTTTTTTGGGTTTTATTTATTTGTGATTTAATAAATTCAATAAAGATTAAAAGTGTCAATTATTTTCTGATTAAATTTTGGGAAAATACTGATTTTGAATATATTAATCTGTTTAATCAGTTTCCTTTAATCGATTCGATTTATAATAAACAATCAAATATTTGGTGGTTTTATAAATCAATTTTAAATCTTAGTTTGGTAAATGAATTTAATAATTTATGTACTGCAATTACAAAATTGGATTATGAAACAAATAAACCATGGAATGATTGGATTGAACTTGTACATAAAATAAATGAATTTGAAAACAATTTACCAGATCATTTTAATCCAATTATTCATACAAATCAAAAATCTTTTAAATTAATTTATTTTAAAGATGAATTAACTGCTTTAACTGCAATTAATTTTAAATTATCAAAAATTGCATTATACGAATCATTTATAAAATTTGCACCAATTTCAATTGATCCAAATTTTAATTTTTCGGTAAATCCACAAAAATCAGCTGAAGATATCGTTGCAATTTTACGAGCTTATGAAACAAATTTATCTTTATGGTTAATTAATGTACATATATTTAAAAGAATTGGCAAGTTTTTGGTTGGAGATCCTAATTTGTTTGATCAAGTAAAGAGTATATTTGAAAGGAATATATTGACTTATAATTTGAGTTAGATCCTGCAGGACGGGAGACAAGAAAATTATTGAACGATATCGAGTGAGTTTGCAGTGCCATAGCTTATTAGTTTCCAGTAAATAAATGAGGTAGTGAACAAGGAAACTCATTTGTTATCACTCATTTGTTTACAATAAACTGATTCCATTAGCTATAAAATAAATAGATATAACTAGTGAGAATAGCGAGAAATAGGAAGAAGGAATGGTTTACTAGTAGTTCGATTTTTAGTGTCAGGTGCCAGGTGTCAGGTGTCAATTCTCACTCACTTACTCGTTTCACCTTTATTTGTTCAGAGTTATTCAGGGGGAAAAAAAAAAAACAAAAGTCAAGTATTAATGTGTGACGATTTTTAGTCTTTAGAATTTCAGTTCAACAAAAGTGTCTACACTAGTTAATAAATTATGTACATCAACCGACGTAGTCATCTATATATAATATTTTACTAGTAGTATACTAAAGTTTAATGACTATGTAGCTAATAATGGAAGCAACTTCGAAAACACATGACGAAAATAGAAAACCCTAAATTCAAAAAAGAAAAAGGAATGCCCAATGTTTTATTGCTTGGTACTAATTAATCAACACGAGTAAAGTCTATTTTCGTGAAAAAATGTGTATAAAGAAAACTCGAGCCATTAAAATAAATATTTTTTTAATACTCATACTTTTCCGAATTTAATTATTAATGGCTATTGATATTACATATTTGAGACAAAAATGCAGGGATCCAGTGTTTTGCAAAAGCGTTACACCGGAGTTATTAAGCGATATAACTGAGACCTTACTAACGGGTTATCAGAATCAAAATGTCGATTCACAACTATGCCATGATGATAAAACTGATTTATTTGCTACAATACTGAACATTTTACTTATAAATCGTCAACTACATCGGGATTATTTTACTCCAACATATTCATTACGTTTAATCGAATATTTAAATGATTATTTACTGATTGAAGGTGAAATAGAAGAATACAAACTGCTTGTACCGATCTATAGACTTATTTTCTTAATACTTTTTGGTGGGTTTAAAAGTGATAAAAGACTGACAATTAAAAAGACAAGTGATATTTTGAATATGGGAATAAATCGTTGTGCAAAAGATTTATCAAAATATTCACCTCATGGTGAAATAGGAACAAAAAATCCTTTATATAGATCAAATTTTGAGCTGGTTCTTGTTGAAATATTAAAAGGTCTTTCAACCCTTTATCATCATCATTCATCACATTTCACTCGTGTTCGTGTGGATACTTATGTTTACTTGATAGGGGAAGTAGAAGAGCTGATTGTTTTAACAAAATATATCAATAATGTTTTGGTAATGTTATTCAATATAAATCATAGAGATTTTGATTATGATTGTATTGGAGATTATACTTTTACTCAAGTTATGAATTTCCTGAAAACTTTGATCAAATTACTTGCTTTAAAATTAAATCAAAAGAGCAATGATACTGAAGTAAATGATTTTACAAATATTTATGTGTTACTTAATCATATGATTACACTGTTGTATGATTTCGAACATGAACCAATATTATCTGAGACACTTATTGATCATATTTTACCGTTCCAAGGTGATAAAACAATTTATGTCGAATCTTTAAAAGTCATTGCAAAAAGAGATACAAGTCATGGAATGCATATTACTGAAGATAATTCAATCATTCAATTCAAAAATGTTTTCTTAGAAAGCATGTTTAATCTAAGTTTACTTACTAGAAGAAAAGAACCAGTAATCATATTCTTGGATTTGGTTGGTTATGTTTTGGCAAAAAGTTTTATTGAAAGTAATCAAATCCAAATACCTGAAAGTATTAATGTTGAAAATTATCTTTATCCAAAATATCTTGATTCAAATATCACATTTGAAGAAAATTGCGGGGTTAATAGTTTGAATGAAGCTTTTGGTTCAATCCTCAATAAGAAAGAGCAAAAACAACCTGATGAAATGTCACAAGAAGAGAAAGAAATTGAAGCTGAAAAACTTTTTGTAATATTTGATCGGATGGAAAAAACTGGCGTCTTTCAAAACTTTAAAAATCCAGTTAGAGAATGGCAACATCGTGGTAAATTTGAGAATTTATCAGACAAATAAAATTATCTATATTTTAGATAACAAAAAATAGTATATTTTATATAGTGATTCAATATGTAGATATTAAAGTTTATTTTCAAGTTGAAATACTAATGCAGTTCTCAGTGGAATATAAACCATAAGTGAATTTGATCTATTATTCCATTGTTCATTATTAGTAAAGAATTTTAATGGTTTATCTTGTGGTGCTTCAATACGTGAATGACCACCAAACTTTTCTTCATCAGAATTCAATACAATTTGATAAGTACCTGGAGTTTCAACTCCAATCTTATAATCTGGATATGAATTGGTTGGATGAAAGTTGAAAACAAACAATAATCCATTTCTTTCAAATACCAAAACCTTATCACCTTCATGCTTTAATGAAACATAAGCTTGTGGTTTATCAAGAACTCCATACTTAACATCCAAATGCTGCATAGCAGAATCAAATTGAAATAAAAATTTATATCTTAAAAGATCATCATCAATTAAATTAAATTGTCTACGAGCATAATGATATGATTCACCATTACCAACACGAGGGAAATCAAGCCATTCAGGATGACCAAATTCGTTACCTTCAAAATTTAAATACCCTTCACCACCAAGGGAAAAAGTTACCAACCTAATCAACTTATGCAAAGATAATCCTCTATCAATAACTGGGGTTAATGGAGATAAAACAGACATATTAGTATACATTTCTTTATCCATTAACCAAAATGCAATAGTCTTGTCACCGACAAGAGCTTGATCATGAGATTCACAATAACTAATACATTTTTCACCATGTCTTCTGTTGGTCAATGTATGAACAATATTACCAAGATCCCATTGTTCATCGCTTAAATGTTTCAAAATCTTGATCCACATATCTGGAATAGCCATTGACAATCTATAGTCAAAACCAATACCACCTTCTGTCAATGGAAGACATAATGTTGGCATACCACTAACATCTTCGGCAATAGATAAATATTTATAATCATCAATTTCATCCAATAATTTATGTGCCAACATTAAATAAGTTATTGCTTCATTATCGACCCAATCTTCATTAAAATATTCATTATAGTCACCACTAAAACCAAAACTTAAACCATGATGTTTATAAAGCATACTTGTTACACCATCAAATCTGAACCCGTCAAATTGATAAACATCAAGGTAATATTTTAAATTAGAAAGAAGGAATCTAAGGGTTTCATAATCAAGATAATTAAATAAACGAGAATCCCATAAATCATGCAGACCTCTAACACCACCATGAAATAAGTAATGGTCTGTACCATTGAACATATTTAACCCATCTTCAATGTTCTTTGAACTATGAGAATGAACTACATCCAACAAAACCTTGATTCCCAAACCATGGGCGGTATCAATCAATTCTTTCAAATCTTCTGGAGTACCATATCTTGAAGAAATTGCGAAAAAACTTGTAACTTGATACCCAAAAGAAGCATAATAGGCATGTTCCATAACAGCCATCAATTGAATTGTATTATAACCCAATTGATGAATTTTTGGTAAGATATTTTTGGTGAAATTTTTATAACTACCAATTTCAGGATTTGGAGTTGAAATACCAACATGTGCTTCATAAATTTTTAAACCTTCAACCGAATTAAAAATTGGTCTTTTATTTTTAAATTTATAAACCTTATCTTGATTTGGATTCCAGAATCTACCTTCATAAAGCTTAACATCCTTTGGTTGAACTGCTCTATTGAGCCAAGGGTCTAATCTGTAAATCACTTCTCCAGAAGGTAATTTCATTGCGATTTTATAACTTGAATCATGTGGAATTGCAAATTCACCATTAATTGGAGGAATTGTGAGAGACCAAAGGCCGAAATCATTAGTTTTTTTTAAACGGTGAGAATCTAAATTCCAATTATTAAAATCACCAACCAATGAAACAGATTCAACCAGTGGAATATATTGATTTACAATAACTTCTTTAGTTGACCAATTGGCATGTAAACCATATTTTTTATACGAATTAGCAAATTCGGAAAGAGACCCTTCAATCTCCGAAATTTTTGTATACCATTTTTGTAAATTTAATTGACGATCAATTAATGGTTGAGAATAAGGTTTTAACCATGGATCAATATTTAATGCACCTTTAATAAGTTCAGAATTCATGATTTTAATAATTTTGAAATAATTGATAAAGGTAATTTAAATTTGCAGTAAATGACCTGATATTTATACGGAAAACTTGGACCCCCTTTTTATTTAAATTTTGCCCCTCTCAATTTCCCCGTAAAATTATTTTTATTCAGTGTTGGTTTTTGGGTTTTGTGAATAGTTTGTCGATATTTAAATTTTTCAAAAGGCGGAAACATCTTCTGGATAAATGTAACAATTGTAAAAATAAATTTCGGAGTGAACAACACCGGGATAATAAATAAATAAAATTATACACAAATACAATAGGAATGACGAGACAAATTTAATTAAGAAAACATTTAATTACGAATGAATTAATAAAACAAATTATATTACATTATCCATATATAAATCTTTTTTTTTTATTATTTATCTAAATCTTTGGTTAAGAATTCTATCTGCACCAGCTTCATAATATTCTTCTTTGCTAACCCACATTTGATGGAATGTACCTAAAGATGCCAAAACACTTCCACCTATCCATGCTTGATTGACTCTTTCAAGAGAGTTCCCAACTGCATGAAGTCTGATCTTAAGACCTGGGTTTGAATTGGTTAATTCATTATATAATCTTTCAGTAAGTTGAGGTAAAAGTGAAACACCACCTGTAACAATGATATTATGTGCTACAGAAGCACGTAAATCAATATCAATTGTCGATAATGTATGTGTAATTAATTGTGCTAATCCACGACAATTCGAATTTGGTGCATAAGAACTTTCAAAATTATTTGTAATTTCTTCTTTAGGAGTGACCGTTCCATTTGTTACTTGAGGTTGTGGAGTTGATTGATTTGAATCAGCCTTCTTAGCACCTCTCTTTAAAGGTCTATAATCATCATATTTACTCGTAAGACTAATTTCACCATTATCTTGTTTCCATTTCTTCAGTTCATCACTAAATTTATAAGTTAATGGATCAAAAATCGAATCACCAAGTTCGAATCTTTCAATACCAAGTGGAATTGATTGACCTGTAGGTAACTCAAATAATCTCTTGTGATCATCACTAGAATAAAAATCTTTAACAGTAGATGTTGGGATATTCAATCTTCTATCTGGAATTTCCAATACTGATTCTTTAAATTCATGCAATATTTTTTCACGTTGGAAATCAGAATATGATTCGCTTGATTCAGGTACTGATGGTCTTAAAGTATATTCTGCTTCTTTAGGATACACTGTTGGTACCTTACTTTTTATCTTAAAAGTCGATTCCAATTTTACTTGTTTTTTTTGATTAATTAAATCAATTATTTGATCACTTAAAAAACGTCCAGCATAATGTGTACGCATCGAATTTTTCAATAATGAAATCCCATCAATAACTGGCGTTACACTAACTGAATCATGACCCAAATCAACAACAAGACAATTGGGTCTACCTTGTTGAAATGAAACACAAGTTGGAGTTTTGGCCAAATATAAAGCTGGAAATTCATATTGTTCATAAAAAGTTTCAATAAGTTTTTGACGATAACTTTGATCAGACCAAACTGGTTCAGTGATTAAAATAGGTTGATTAGGATATTCAATCTTTAATACAGTATTGAAATAATGTGTATATTGTTCAATAGCACCATCCCAATCAGTAATAAGAGAATTCTTTAAAATCGGTCTAATATTATAATCTTTCAGACGTGGTACATTAATCGATTCACCAAATATTTTCTTCCCAGTATCCATTGAATCACTATTTGGATCAATATCTTGGATCGAATAATATGAAGGTGTTGTAACTTTAGGGAAATCATCACCGGCATAACCGATTCGTGTGTAATAGGTTCCAGGATCTAATACCAATGCATTGATTTCATCCCCACCATACACGGTGTTATTATTTGCTCCTGAAGACATGTTTACCTAAAAAGATTTTAAATTTTGATGTTTTTTTCAACTTCATAATCTCTTTTTTTTGTGTGCGCTACAAAATAACCAAAAAAAAAAAATGCATATTTACTTTGTTAAATTACAAGATTCTAGATTCAGCTTCGATAAGATTGAGTAAGAATTCAGCTTCCAATCTCTTTCTACCTTCAATGACCCAGTCATCAGCCAACTTTCTCGACCATCCCTTCAAGTTGGCGACTTCTTCAACAGCTACATCCAATTCACCTCTTACCAAGCTTGATTCGACTCTTGCAATAACTGATTCAATATCTTTACCATTTGGTTTACTACCTTTAACAGGTACTAATAATTTAGAGAAAAGTATCGAAGTTAAATGACCCAATAAACCTGCATTTGGTGGTAAAAGAGAAGCAGATCTTAATTCTGGAACCAATTGTTCCCAACGTGATAATAATTGAGAATTTGATAAGATTGATTGAGTTGATTCCTTAGCAAGTAAAGGTTCCAAATCTCTTAAAGCTAAATCTATCAATTCATCTTTCGAAGAAGCTACCTTGATCAAATCTTCAAGGTATGGCTTTATAGCTTGTGGTTGAATATTAATATCTGAATTAAGTAAAGCAGATTTTAATTTAACAATATATTGATGAACAAGTTGTTTTTGATGATTTGAAACTAATTGTTCTTCTAAACTAGTTGCAAAACTTTCAAGTTCAGCCAATCTTGAATCCAATTTTTCTAAATTGGCCAATCTACCATCTCTTTCTTCATTAATCTTATCTGAAATCAATTTTTCGAAATTCTTTGTTTGTTGTACTCTAACCATTGAAACTGCATTAACTGCTGCTTGTGAAAGTGCTTCTTTTGTAGATTCAACTTCTTGAACTAAACGTGAATTCAATTTTTGTTCCAATTTGATTTTTTCAGAATTAAATTGATTTAATAAATTTTCAGTTAATTCTAATTCTTTCTTTGTATATGAAGATAATAATTCAGTTTGACTCAGCTTTAATTTAGATGCTAATTCTTGATCAAAATTGATGGTTAATGAATTTAATTTTTCTGCCAATTTGGAAATACTTTCATTGATTTCATTGATCAATTCACCATTGGCTTTTTCCCCATCAATAGATTTGATCAAAGAATTAAAAGATTCAATGGTAGATTTAACAGAAGCATCGAGTGATCCATTGACTTTAATTAATGGTAAAGGTTGTTTTTTATCAACTTCATTCTTCTTAACAACACTTTCGATTTCAACTGGCTTTTGTAATTGTTCAGCAGGCGTAGCATGTCTTGAATCTGGTGTAATATGTGTCAATTTTTCCTTTGTATCTTTAATCAATTCACCACCAGTTTTTTCCAATTTCGAAGTTAATTCTTCGATTTGATCTTTTGATGGTAATTTTATATTTGAAACTTTCTTTTGTAAACCTTCAAACTTTTTTGTGAATCCTTCAATCGAACCATGTTCAATCACATCCAATAATTCTTCATAATAAGGTAATTGATTATCAATGACAAAATCCATAACACTATCATTTTTAGTGGCAACAAATAAAGTACCACCATAGACAGCAGAAGCAAATAAAGTTGTTTTAAATAAGAATCCAAAAAGTGAAAACTTCTTCTTCTTTTGATCTTTATTCTGTTGTGAATTGGTTTTAACTTCAGGAAGTTCAAGATTTGGCTTTGGAACAATCTCATCTTTCAAAGCAAATTTTGAAGTACTGATTGAACGTGAAACAGACACTTTGGTGACGGATCTCAACCCTGCTCGACGAGTGGATGAAGCAGCTGCTCTGATCATCATTTTGTATTGAAGTTTGAAGTTGAATATTTAGCTTACGAAAAAAAAAAAAAGCTATTTGAGTTGACTTTTTCAACCAATGATTGAATTCGAACTTTTTTTTTTTTTGACCATTTCCGAGGGTTGGGGACAAGGCACATGTACCCCTCGGATTTGAGTATTTATATTTAGTCAAATTTGACAGACACCATTTTTAAACATCAACAATTAGACTAAAAGAATGACAATTACTCCCAAATCCATTTACCCACCTCACCCATCAACAACAAGGGCTCAATCTGTCCATATCTCGTACGATCAAATCAATGATAGAATCGCTTATGCCAATGGTAAATCGATTATTGTAAGACCATTGGATCCACACTCAAAAGATGTTGTTAGACAATTTACAAAACATATTCATCCAACTACCGTTGCCACATTCGCTACTAATGGTAACTACATCGCATCAGGTGATGAAAGTGGTCAAGTTAAAATCTGGGATTCTTCTCCACAATCATCTCAATTTGAACAACCATACGTTAAAAGTGAATTCCAAATTCTTTCTGGACCAATCAAATCGATCGCTTGGGATGCTGATAGTTCACGTGTTATTGCTGTTGGTCAAGGTAAGGATAAATTTGGTCATTGTTTCACTTGGGATTCCGGTAATTCGATCGGTGAAATCCAAGGCCATGCTTCAACTATCAATGCGGTTGCTATAAAGCCTCAAAGACCTTATAGGGCTGCTACTGTTGGTGATGATAAAGCACTTGTATTCTTCAATGGTCCTCCATTCAAATTCGATAAGAGTTTGAGAGGTAACCATACAAATACAATTAGAGATGTCAAGTTTTCTCCAGATGGGAAATGGCTTGTAAGTGTTGGTTCAGATAGAATCATAGTTATTTATGATGGTAAATCAGGTGAATTTATCAATAAAATCGAAAATGCTCATAAAGGTGGTATTTTCAGTATTTCTTGGTTTAAAGATTCAACCAAATTCGTCACTTCTTCTGCAGATGGAACTTTAAAATCTTGGGATATCGAACTTTTAAAACAAGTAGATACATATGTTGTTGATTCTACTAGTGCCATTGAACATCAACAAGTTGGTGTTGTTGTCACAAATGAATTCATTGTTTCTCTTTCATATAATGGGAATTTGAATTATTTTGTTGCTGGTGATTCTCGTCTTTCTCAAGTTATTAGTGGTCATCAAACTGCTTTAACTGTATTGAAATATGTTTCTCAAGGTCATGAAATCTTATACACTGGATCTTCCGATGGTTCAATTTATAAATGGGAAATAAATGATTCTGACCTTAGACCGATTCCTGCTCCTTTAGGATCAGATAAAGATAAGCATACCAATTATATTTCGAGTATTGTTACGAATGGTTCTGATGTTTTAACTACTGGATGGGATGATAAGCTTAAGGCATGGAAAAATGATCAAATTGAAAATCATGTTAATTTTGATTCACAACCTAAAAAAATCATTCAAAATGGTAAACAATCGATTATCTTATTTGAAAACAAAATTGAAGTTTTTGAAAATGAAAACAAACTTCTGGAAATTAAATTCAATTTTAATAGTAATGATGCTAGTTTGATTAATTCTGGTAAATTACTTGTTACGAATGTTTCATCAAATACTATTGAAGAATTCATTATTAACAATAAAGAAATTACCAAAAAAGATACTAAATATCCTCAATTGCGTTCACCTCCTAATTTGGTGCGTGTTTCACCTGATGGGAAATATGCGGCTATTGGTGATTCAACTGGTAAATACACAGTCTACAATACTGAAGATGCAAGTGCAATCACTACTCGTTGGGCTTTTCATACTTCAAAGGTTTTTGATGCAGCTTGGACACCTGATTCAAAGTTCTTGGTTAGTGGTGGGTTAGATTCAAATATTTTTGTTTATTCTATCGATAGACCCGCCAAAGTTTTGAAGTTCTTATTGGCACATCAAAATGGTGTTTCTGGAGTTACTTGGTTACGTTATGGTGATAAATCTGGTGACTTTGTTACTACTGGTCTCGATGGTGTTATCAAGACTTGGGAAGTCGACTTTAGTTTATATTAAATAGATAGATATATATAAAGGCTTAATCCAATTTGGAAGTATCCAATCTAACCTTATGACCCAACCATAAAGCACCGATTGTGTGATCAACCAATTCACCACTTGGGCTATGTGGATGTATTAATACTGACAATTTTCCATGGTTGACTTGAAAATATGGAACAATTACTTTGAAGATCTCGGGAGAGCTAAAATCCAATTCCCACATGTTAATTGGATGAGGACCAATTGGTTTATCCCAAAATTGATGTACTCTGATTTCTCCAGCTTCAATTTCTTTTGCAAAGTCAAAAAGAACTTTTTCTCTGAGATCCCAAGCCTCTTTTTTTTCAGCCTCATCATTCTTATTGAAGTATGTATGGACGTCGTAGCTTCTGATTCCACCGTAGAATGTCATTATAAGTAGTTAATTGAAGAAATATAAAAATGTTAATAAATTTCCAATGAAATATAAAGTATTAATAAATTATGTAGTATTACTAATTTTAAATTCAAAGTGTTAAAGCCACTGTTGTTGGTGAATATTGCACAAAATTTTATATCAATTTAATCAGTTGATTACATAACAATTACGTAACATGACTGATTAATTTATATCATTCATATTAACCATCACATATTCGATATCTATTTCAGTCAGTGATCTATTCCTTGATCTCTGTCTTCTTCTGTAGTATTCATAAATAATACACATCACAATTCCAATCAAACTTCCCGCTATATTATAGTAGATATCAATCACATCAAATTTCCGTTTAGGATTGACCAAATTTTGGATTATTTCCAGTAAAACACTAGCACAACATGTACATATGATAAATGTAAGAATTCTAACAGTTCTTAATGCTTTAGTATCAAATAAAAAATAAAATTCAATTGTAAGAATACAAAATGTGGTGAAATGAAGTAATTTATCATATTGAAAGTTGATCAGTGCAAATCCAAGATAACCTGCAATTCCTAATGAAATCACAAATACTTTAAACATTAGTCATTTGATTAAACTTTAACTCAAACTTGTACTTACATATTAGCACTGGATAACGAATTAATGTCATTTTATATACTTTGACTCAAAATGAGGAGACTCGATATTTATTTTCGCGAAGCTTTGCAAAAAAATCAACTTGTTGCCAAATGTTTAAACGATTGAAACCAACACTGTTTAAACGATGGTACTCAATAGATTACTTGACATCTGCTGTCAAGAAACAAACACCAGAAGTAACAAAACAATATAAAAAGCCCAAGTTATACCCAAAAATAGATATAAACAAACTTATTCTTACCCCATCAAAATTAAATGATATCTTTCGTCCACAAGAATATGCAAAACTTAATAAAGAACAAATTTCGAAATCTCAGTCGTTCTTCAATAGAGCAAATGTCGAGCTAGAATGGACATATCTTGATTACCAAGATATTCCCGATGTCAAATATCTTCGGTTGATTCGTGAAAGAAGAGCACGATTACAAGAGATGTCCGATTTAGAAAAGCTCAATACAAATACTAAATCCAAAACAACATTTGGAATTAAACCAGAATTACTTAAACCTTTACCAGAGATCTTACTTTTGGGTCATACAAATGTTGGAAAATCAAGTTTGATAAATAACTTGATGTTAAATAAGTTGGAATCATCAACAGCAGGTGCTATGACCGAATATGCATATGTTTCGAAACGTGCTGGTTTTACAAAAACACTCAATTGTTTCAATATAGGAAAATTTAGACTTGTTGATAGTCCAGGATATGGTGAAAAAGGTAAAGTCGAACAAGGAGAAATCGTATTGGAATATCTTGCCAATCGTAATCAACTACGCCGTGCTTATGTCTTGGTTGATTCTATCGAAGGCTTCCATGATCAAGATCTTCAAATCCTTGATTATATGATGGAGTATGGTGTCTCATATGATTTAATTTTTACAAAGGTTGATCGTATAATTGCAAAATATATGCCTTCCAATTTTATTAAATATGATAAATTAAAACCAGAAGATAAAGTAAAAACTGCTGATCTTATACAAGTTGGAAATACAAAAATAATACAACATTTCGAAAGATTGATTTCTCAATTAGAAACAAGACATTTGAATTATACACCAAAACTTTTATTCAATAATGCTTATCCAAATAAGTATATCCCAATGAGATATGGATATAAAGAAATCAGATGTTCGATTCTTCAAAGTTGTGGAATCATTGAAGAAATTCCTTCTCCACTAGTTTAAATAAAAGTAAAAATGCATTTAGATATATAACATGGGTGTAAATACAAAAAGGATTAGAAGGTAAAATAAAAAAAACAAATACATGAAAGAAGGAGTGGTTGATGTGTGTTTGTATATCAGTGACTTTTTAACATTTGATGTCGTGATTTCTTTTTATGTTTATTTAAATGAATTAAGAGCTAAAGGCGTATTCTACTTAGTAACGACCACCACGGCCGCCATTGAATCCACCTCTAGAACCACCACGGCCACCGAAACCTCCACGTCCACCACGGTCACCACCAAAACCACCTCTGGAACCACCACGGCCACCAAAACCTCCACGTCCACCACGGTCACCACCAAAACCACCTCTGGCACCACCTCTAGCACCACCACGTCCACCTCTGGCACCACCACGACCACCGAAACCACCACGGCCACCACGGTCACCACCGAAACCACCTCTGGCACCACCAGACTTTCTCTTTGGCTTTGGACCTACGGCCTTTGGCTTAGGTAAGAATCTTTCTAATGGTAACAACTTGTCTGGACTGATGAAAAACTTATCGCCTTCTTTAAAAGAGTCAGCCTTGACACCTTCAGAAGTCTTGATGGTGAAAAATACTTCATTTAAAGGACCCAAAATTTCATCCACTTTACCAACTTGAGTTTTGTTTTCCAAGTAGATTGGGGCATTGAAATATGGAATTTTCACGTTTATAGAACGACATACAACATCACCTTCACATGCTTGCATAAAAGAACCCATTTCCAAAACGGTGTCTGGTGGGCCTTGTTGAAATTGCGATGGGCCGGTTCTACCACCACGGCCTCCACCAAAACCTCCTCTAAATCCGCCTCTGCCTCTATTCATTTTTCCTTATAATATATTTCTTAACAAAAAAGAGAGAGGTTCTCAACGAGTTGATTCTTTTCTTTCTTTAAAGATACCTTTAAATCTTTTAATGAAAAAAATGTAGAGGTGAAAAAAAATCGTGCTCATCGAGTTCATTTCGCGAGAATTTCATTTTGCGACATTAAACGCGACTTTTTCTTCGTTTATTAATACGAGAAAAGAATTACAACTATGATTATAAGAGGTTTAAATAAAATATCTTAAAATATAGATCCATTACTAGAAAATTATAATGTTACAATGTATTTTACTTTAAATTGAATTTATTTAACAGATTCATCAAGCGTGTATTCACCATATTTCAACATGTAAAATCAAAAATAATAACCTGTAAAATCAAAACCGTAACATGTAAATTATTGATCAGTCTAAAAAGGGGGAACTTGATTTTCGGCTCTAATTTCCTCCAACTTTTGATAAATAAAATCATTATTTTACTAATAACTAATCAATCAAGTTAAGTTAAACTTCAATTCGAAATGGGTGTATCTCTGAGTATGTAACGTTTGAATAAAGATTTGGAATCCTTTAGATATCTATTTGCAGTTTTTTTTTTTAATACGAAATTTTAGTGCTAACTATTTTTAGATCCACCAACTTTTAAAGTTGGACTTACCCCCGAGGAAAAGAAGTTATACTCGCAATTGTTCAAGCTATTGGACCCAGAAAACACCGGGATCATCACAGGTGAAAAGGCTAGATTGACTTTTGAAAAATCGGGATTACCACCAACGATTTTGGGTGAAATATGGCAAATAGCCGATCAAAACAATTTGGGATTCTTGTCTCAATTCGGCTTTTGCCATGCAATGAGACTTATTGGGTATACTCAAAATGGTAATCAGCTTACTCCAACTTTAGCAGATTCGCCAGGTCCTTTGCCCAAGTTTACTAACTTACAATTACCCAATCAACAACCTGTTGCTGCTCCACAATTGCAACCACAATCGACAAATAGTTCATTTATGCAATCTCAACCAAGTAGTTTGATTCCTCAGAATACAGCCACTTTTCAATCGAAACCACAAGACCCTATTTCATCAATAAGTCTTGCAGATTATCAAAGATTTGGCCAATTGTTCATCAAAACTACTGGTTCTCCAAATGGTGAATTGGGTGGATCTCAAGCTAGAGATATCTTTTTGAAGGCAAAATTACCAACTCAAACTTTAGGTCAAATTTGGAGTTTGGTTGATCGTTACAATTTGGGTAAATTGAATTTAGATGCATGTGTTATTGCTATGTATTTGATTCAGAATTTAATGAGTGGACATCTTAGTCAATTGCCTCCTTTCTTGCCCGAAAGTATTTGGCAGTCTGTTCAACTGCATTCTGGTTTGAAGCAAAATTATACGGCCGGTTCTCGTCAACCTCTGCATGCTTCGGTTAATTCTCAGCAAACCACAGTAAGACATGCTTCGGCTCAATCAAATAGGGATTCTTATATTGCATCTTCTGATACTTCTACTTCCCCTGTTCAACCACAAGCAAGTGAATGGATTGTGACACCAACGATGAAACAACAATATGAGACGATTTTTAACAATTTGGATAAGAATCAGACTGGTCATTTAAATCCAGATCAAGTTGCAAACTTTTTAATGACATCAAAGTTGAACCAACAAGATTTGGCAACCGTTTGGGATTTGGCTGATATTCAAAATACAGGTATCTTTACTAAATTAGAGTTTACTATTGCTCTAGTTTTGGTCAACAAAAGATTGGCTGGTTCTGAATTACCTAATGTAATTCCAGAATCCTTACTTCAAGCTTTAAAAGAACCATCTGCTTCTCAACAATCTTCTCAAACAGTCCCTCAATCTAAAAAATCTAATTTGGATGATTTGGTTGATATTTTCGGCACTGCAGACTCTTCTGCCGCAAACCCTCCACAAGTTGCAAAGCTGGTTGAACAACCAATACAATCAAGAACATCTAGTCGTGACATGACACCTTCCTCTAATGATTTGCCTAAAGTGCGTACTAATTTGACAGGATTTACTCCAACTTCAAGTTTTGGCCAAAGTTTGATGAATAAACAACATTCGGGTATGGCACTGGCTCCTAAAGTCGGTACTTCATTAAAGGAAGATTCGGAAAGTTTACTCGGTGATGATCATCAACCTCAAATTCCTGCAAAGACTCAACCTCAGGCTGCTCCACTCGAACAGAAAACAATCAACTATGATGCCTTGAGAAGTGTTCCACCTCCACCTCCAAAGAAAACTATTTCAGCTCCAGAAAGACCTGCTTCATTTAGTGGTTATCAATCAAGAGATGTTTCATCTCAGTCTCCACAGGTATTTGCTGGTGCACCTAATGATGATTTGTTGGCCGATCCAGAAACTTCTGGCCAATTATCTCAAGCCAATTCTGATATTGCTAACGTTTCGAACCAGATCAAATCTTTGGCAACTCAAACTACTGGTTTACATGAAAAAAAGATTAGAGCGGATCAAGAATTAGAAAGAATTTTAACCGTTAAAAGGGAGATTGAAAATAAATTAAAGCAGTTGAGAAGCTCTTATGAAAATGAAGTTAAGCAAGTGGATCAAGTCGAATCAAACTTGGCCATTGCTAAGGAAGAAACTGAGGCCTTAAGATCAGAAGCTTCTATTTCCGAAGCTAAATTGAATGCTTTGTCAACAGAATTGAATGATAAACAAGTAGCAATGGTTGAATTACAGAAGGAAAACAGTTTATTGAAGGAAAAATTGGGAACTTTAAATGCTGAAATTGTAGAACTTGAAAATCAGGTTACTGCAAAGACCGGCGAAAATCAGCAATTTTTTAACCAAGTCAATGTTAAGAAATCACAAGTTCAAGTTTCATTGGTCAAGGCTCAAGAATTGAGGAATAAGCACGCTGAATTAGAAGCTTCTAACTTTTCTTTCGAACAAGAATTACAAAAATCACATCAAGATCATCAACATTGGTTGGCCGAACAAGATGAAATTGCCAAACGTTACGCTGCAGAACAAAAGAGACAAGAAGATTTGGTTCGCCAACAGAAGGAACAACAAGAGCAACAAGAAAAGGAAAGAAAAGAAAAGTCAAGTGTTTCAGGTAAGGGCTTGGGTGTTGCTAGTGCTGCTGCCATTGGTGGTGGTATTGGGGCCGCTCTTGGTGGTGTTGCTTCTGGTGCAATTGCAATTTCTGAACATATTAAAGATAAGACTTCTGCTCTGGAAGCCGTTTCTGAAGGATCTGCAGAGATTCCTCAGCAACAATCAGAACATCAACAAGAAGAAGGTACTTTCTCTGGCTTCGCTAATGACACGAGAACAGCCGATAGCATTACCAATGCTTCTTCAGTTACCGAAACTCAGGATGATGGTGATACTCCAGTCACCTCTCCAAGTAACTCAGACTTCCAATTTCCACAGCAGAGCAATGCCGGTATCGTTGGTGGTTTGGTTGGTATGCCAGGTGTGCTTGTTGGGGTTCAAAGGACAGACTCTTTGACCTCGAGTGTTCAAAACAATGCTGCACTTTCTGTTCGTGATGATAACATTGATGATATCAGTGATCGTGAAACTTTGGGCAATGAAAAAGATACATCCACTGATGTTCCCAAGAGTTCTGAAACTGAGAACTTTGATGATGAACCTGTTGCTCATCCACCAGTTGCTTCTCGTGAAGGTGGTCATGATGGTTCTGACAAATCTTCTTCTGGTGTTGAATCTTTTGAAATTGTCAATGCTGAAGAGGCTAGAAGCGGTGATCATGAATCATCTGATTCTAACCTTGCTTCTTCATCTGAACATAAGAGTATTATCATCAAGAATCCATTACAACAAAACGAACCAAATGTTGACCAAGAATTCCCACCTATTAGAGAATTAGACTACGATGAAGAATCTTCATCTGATGAAGAGTCTTCTAATGAAGATAACTTTGACGATGCGGTCGACAACTTTAAGTCAAAGCAAGCATCGGTTGAAAGGCATCAAGATCCAGCTGATAAACAGACACCAGCTGCAACAATTGCTCCTCCACCAAGCTTTGGTGATTTCGATAATGCTTTTAACGATTTGACCCCAGCTACTCCAGAATTGGAAAACAATGATTTGTTTGGTGATGAATTTGACGCCTTGGAAGCTGCTCAAGTTGATGATGTTGCTGTCGATGAATTTGGTCGTAACGATGACTATGGATTTGGTGACGATTTCACAAGCAAGCCAAAAGAAAGTCATATTCCTGACTTTTCTGCTGCTTCCGCTGAAGGAGCAACCGGTGCCCTCGACGATAATGATGAGTGGGAACAACTTTTTGCAGGCTTTGGTAATGCTGCTCCTGTTGGGTCTTTAGCTGGTGCTCAAGAAGCTGCTGCAGCAGCATCTGCTCCGGAGAATGCACCTTTCATTCCTTCGTTCCCGCCTTCATATGAACTGCCAGCTCGTGATACTTCAGAACCAGCGCCATCTGCACCAGCTACTTCTTCCGGAGCTCCAACTCCAGATGTTGTTGCCGAATTAATTGAAGAGCTTGAAGGTATGGGTTTTACCGAACAAGTTGCTCGTGATGCCTTAGAAAAGGAAAATTGGGATTTACAAGCTGCCACAAACTACTTGTTGGATAATGCCTAAGTATATAGATAATGTGTATGTTAAAAATATAAAATCGATAAAAAGAGAATATCTTAAATGAAAATTTTAAAGGTTTAATTATCAAACTTTTAAAGCGGACTGAAGAGATTCTTGAACATCATCAACATCATATTCTTGCTTATTCAAATCCTTCAAGTCTTCAACAGGTCGCTCAGCTTGTGGAGTGATTCTTACAGCATGTCTCAATACAGGAGAATCAAAATCAACTGTTGCTGAATGAACGCTTCTTCTGTTATCCCAGATAACAACCGTGTTTGGTTCCCAATTTGCTCTTAACTGTAAATCATGAGCCAGCTCAATATGATTGAATAAGAAGTTCAACAAGAATTGAGATTCTTCTAACTTCAATTCGACGATTCTTCTCGAGAATGGTTTGTTTAAATAGATACTTTTAGCACCCGTAACTGGATGTGTTCTAATTAAAGGGTGAACATTCGAAACTGGCTCTCTTCTCTCAACACCACCAGTATCTGTTGCGCTCAGAGCTTGATCGGCAGAAGTGTGCAAAACATGCAAGCCACGCAATCTCTTTTGGAATTCAGGAGATAATCTATTATAGGCCTCGGTGGTGTCGGCGAAAATAGTGTCACCACCCGATTCAGGACCATCGAGAACTGCAAATATCGTCACACCAGGACCCTGCAATTCGTATGAGATGTCGGAGTGCCAGGCAATGCTGCTGGTTCTAAGGTCAAAAACCTGACCAAACTCATTTACATCTGGTCTTCTATAAGTGATGTGCAATTCTGGGTAATTACGAGGAGCACCCGATGTTGGATGAATGTGTAAACGACCAAAATGTCTACCATAATCAACCAAAAATTGAGGACCTTTCTTAGCGAAATCTTGGTCACGGAAGACCACAACACCTCTTTGAGCAACCAAAAGTGCCAATTCATCCTTTCCCTTTTCATTTAATTGAGATAATTGAATGGAACCGCTAATCTCAGTACCAAATTTTGGTGTAATATTTTTTATCTTATATTTTAAATTATCAGCTGGAAATAAGTTTGGAAGCTTTGGATCTGCTCTCAAGCCAGGGTCTTCAAACTTGAAGAACTTCAAGGGAGAGTACTTTTCTTTTGGGTCCCAAGTTGGTAAGTATTCGGGCCATTTGGACTCGTCCCTATTCTTTTTGTTGACCACTAAAACACCGTCCTTTTCAACTTCATCGACGCCTTCATGAAAGTGGATATCGTAATGGGCTATTTTAGCTACTTGGGCAGACATTGTTCTATTGTTGTTATAGTGTTGAAAGCTATTAATCAAGGACTATTTTAGGTCGTATTTATATACAAATAATTAAAATTTTGCAGTAAATTGTGGATCCAATTTAAGTGCTACCCCATAGTTGAGGGCACAAAAAATACAATATATTTCGCAACTTGTTAATTTTGCAACCTTATTCTTATCCGATCTCACGTGAAGATGACAGATTGCAATGTGTCGTTTATAATCAACAGTGTGGCCTCAAATAAGACAATTTCAAAGCCACGATTTGAAGTCGGTTAGACTACGTTCATGTGCTTGTGACATGTGGTATGAAGGGGCCTGGCCATCTAACTATTAGAGTACTTAATACTTGATGAAGAACGATATTAACTATGTGAATTGATGATGCTCTCAATAGTTGCAAAGAGTTAAATCACACCTTTCAGTTGATATTTAATTTTTCTGATAGGATCTGGCGAATTGACAGAATTGAATCAAAAGATAAATCTGATATTATTTCAAGGAGATATAAAGAGGGGTTGCATATTTCGCAATTGAGGTTTCATATTACATGCAATCGATAATTACGTAATTTCAATAATTGAAGTTTGCGAAATGTCTAAAAACTGTGATTAGACAAATCATATGGCCTACATATTAAGTGTTCAAGCATAACATATAGACAACATATTGCACGTTGCTTTCCATGACAGTCATCTTTCACTATCGTATAAGTTTAGATGATGAATTATTTCAATCAATTTGACGGTAACTTGGGCACATAATTAAAGAATAATTGGTTCACAGACAGATTTATAAACTTCCTGCAGTTATAATCACGTGCTGAGTCAGGATTTACTTTCGGTTATTTTTCGAGGGAAAATCCAATTTTAGCGAACTTCGCTCTCAGTTTCCTGCGATATTCAATAGCCGCAAAATTTTGCGGCAACTGAAAAAAAATTTTAAACCGATCGCTACAGTGTTTTTAACACCTTTATAGTATTACTAATATACACGAATAAATATAACCAAATAAACCCAAGAAACCAAATATAACGAACTAAAATATATGTAGATGATAGCCTAAACTTGGCACAAGTCATTGCGGCTATTGAATGATGTGATAATGAACTTTGTAGTGTTCTCAACCGGCTGTTCTGCGCGCAAGTTCTGTACATTTGTTGGTTTAACCATTTGATATTCTTCGGGTTCACTCACTGGAGATTGCACAGGAGACGCAAGTGGAGATGTGACGGGACTTGGGTATGAGTTCAGCACCAAAAGCGATTTAATAGAACATTTGGCAGAAACATCATTGGCAGGAGTTCTCTTATATGTAGCAGGGACATCTACTGGAATAATTTGTGGAGAAACTGGAGCCAATACAGGGGTGTTTGCAGGAGTTGGCAAAGCGCTTTCCTTGGTCTTCTGGTTATCCAAATAAATAATATGGTCTGGCCAGCAGCATTCCAAAAAGTTTCTGGTACATGCTTGACATTTACCATTTACTTTATCTTCATCACACTTCTTTTTTCTCTTTCTGCAAGTCAAACATCCAGATTTGGTCCGCCTTTTTGCGGGAGGTGTAACTTTCTTTGGTTTATTAACTTTGGGTTCTTTAACTTTAGATGATTTAACACTTTTCTTTGGTGCTTTTTCAGTAATAGCCTTCTTTGGCGTTTGATTTGGCGAATTGACACAAATATCCAACACTTGTTGATATGACTTATAGTTCTTCGTTTCCATTTTAAACCTTTACTTTTATGATGAATAATTAAATTTAAAAATTGAAAATCTTTTTATGTATATATACTTTAGATGGTATGATTAATCATTGCAAATAATCTGTCTAGTCATTTGTGTAGACCTAAATGGGTAATCAACATCGAGCTAAGCGCTGTATGAACGTGAAAAATAAGAAATTTGTGCGTACCATTTTAAGAAGTTGCGGCAAAAAATGTTTTAAAATGGCAGTTTTGTGCGAAATCAGCTTCCATTTACGCAACCTGAAAATGTGCCTCACCAAAAGTAAACAAATAAGAAATTTGGAAAAAAGAAATTTTCATCGAACGATGCGAGTGCGTGTGTGAGCGAGTAGGTGAGTGACAACAGTCTCAGTAATGGCAGCAGTAAGAGTAGTGCGATTGGTGTGAGTAGGCACTAGTTGAGAATAGTGAAAGATCGTGCGTAAAGAGAAAGGATTTCATGTCCTGTAGATAGCTCTTTTGGGTAGGAACATTGTGACTGATTTGAGTCAAGATACAAAGTTCATAAAGCCCTCAAAGGTTGCATACCATAAGAGTGAGCATGTTATTTGTAGATGGCGCACTCCGAAATTTTGTTGCGGTTCTAAACACTTTATCAGTTCATCAGTATCCCCTGGCACGTCGTTTTACGCTTGTTGTTTTGTGCACTCAGGCTACTATTTTACTCTACTCAAACTGCACTTTAGAAAAGCTCGTATTACTCATGAGTAGAAAAGACAAGATGCATTCACTTTCGTATGATAATAAAATCTTGTTAGCCATCCAAACTTTGAGTTGATGGCATTTGCTTATGTCGTTGCTATATACTCATTCTTGGCGCCCCCCTCATTTTTGTTCATATTTATGCTAAAAATTTCCCAAAAAACACAAAATCCATTGCTCTATTCTAAGAAGATAAGATTCAGTGGGCAACTCTATCTTTGATAACACACAAGACGTGAAGCTACACATTGAAAAGACTTTAAATTTTTTTTTTTGAAAAAGGTTTAAAAAAACTACCCTCTCTGAATTTGCAGCCATTATTTTGTGGCTCGGTTTACCAAAAAAAAATGCTCCAATTTTTTCGCCCTTCACACGACTTTATATCGATTCAAATAAAAATTTTCGACTTGATATCAAAAAGTAGATTAACTTTATTAAACAACAGAAATTAAAAATGCCAGTTAGAGCCATAGTTAAGTCATCTATAGCGCGCAACGGTGTTGGTGCCTACGTCATGCCTTGTCACAAAGTTTCAGTAAACTACTGTAACTGGGGTGGTTCATCGACAGGTCTCCGTCAATTGTTAAAATCGGACACTTTTAACCAGTTTGCACAACAAAAACCAAATATTTACTTTGAAATCAAAAAACAAAGCGGTCATCCAGTATTGAAATTCCATTATAATAACGATGTTGTCAAGGAAGTTGGAATTGCCAACTTATCCGAATCTGAAATCATCAAAAAGATTGAAGAACACAGCCAATCTTCTGGTGCACCATTGTTCAAGTTTAACCACAAGGTTATGTCGAATAACGACTCTGTCAGAGGTATTTGGTCTCCCATGCATACTCCAAAGGGCCACAGATTCAGAATCTAGTCAACCCTTTCCTTTCAATTCATCTCACTCAATCATGTACACTATTGTAAATAGAATAAACGGTATATCAAAATATTTGTAAGGCAAACAAAAGACAACTAGGGCATCTACCGCTTAAAAGAATCAAAATTTACGAAAAAATGGATAATGTAAATTATTAATTAAATGAAATAAATGGCTTGTTGAAAACGCATAAGTAAAATGTTGAAGCAGAACTAAACTATACAATAAACTTTTTAATTAGGAAAAAAAGTTTGCAAAACCGATAACGAATTAAATCAAGATTCTATAAGTGGCAGTCGGTAGTAAATTAGGTCGACTTGTTTCTGATTTCTTTCGATTGAATGAGAGATCATTTGTAATATTCTTCATCGACAGGTTCATTTTCAATTTCTCTCACATTTTGATCGTTCAAAATATCAGCATTTGAACCATCATTAGCAATCTTATAGATTTTATTTCTCCAGAAACCATCTTCACCAATAACTTCTTTGACAACCAATTGATAACCACCATATTTTGGCAAAACCTTGACCCAGACAAACCAATAAACCAAACCAATACCAAAGATACCCCAAGTGACAACAGGATGAATCCAATAAGGTAAATGATTATAAACCTTTTGACCATGAACAGGTGGAATATATGGAGCAACAATCAAATATAATGATGATAAAAAGAAAAAGATAATAACAGGAATAGAAGCTTTCAAAGGAGGATTCCATTTGGTTTGACCCTTATATTTCTTCCAGTGGATGTAAAGTAAACCAGCAGCAAGAACGGTATTGACAACATTCAATGGGTATGAAATTAAATTAAGAATGAAGTTATAAGCATCACCAGGAGGAGGAGCAATAATTGTGATAACACAAACAACCCAATGTTCAAACAAACCAACAAATGGAGTATTGAAAGGTCTTGAAGTTGCAAAGAATCTTGAAAATGGTAAAGAACCTTCTCTACCTAAAGATTGAACGATTCTACCTTGAGAGAAAATAACACTCAAAACATTACCCCAAGCACTCAAAGCAACAAAAGCAGAAGCAGCTTTTTCTGCTTTATCACCAAATGCATATTTAAAGAAAGAAGCAGCCAAAATACGACCGGAATCTGCAATTTCTTCCTTTGGAACAACAGCAAAGTATGCAATGTTAACAAACATATAAATGATACCCAAAAAGACGAAAGCAGTTGGAGCAGCAACTCTCAACACTTTAACTGGATTTTTAATTTCACCTAAAGCATAATTTGCATTTGAATATCCAACATAAGACCAAATGACGTTATAAAGAGCATTAACAATCCCAAACCCAGTTGGAGCTTCACCTGCAAAGGCATTGTCGAAATTATGAGTTGGATGAAAGTTTTTATTCTTGATACCTCCACCCAAAGCAACCCAACCAGTAACAGTGATCAACAAGACGATAGCAACCTTGAAGACACCGAGAACGTTGGCAACAAACAAACCAGATTTGACGTGAAGACCGTTGATCAAAAAGGCAAAGGTAATAACAGCCACACCGATACCTCTCGAGTTCCATTGGGTAACTTCCTTACCGGCAGCATTTAAGATATATTCACCGGTAACAATCGAGTTCCCAGCGGCCCAACCGAGGAAGAAAACATATGAAGCATACATGGCAGTGATCAAAAATTTTGGTTTCTTAAACATATATTCCAAATAATTCTTTTCACCACCATTTCTAGGTAAAGCAGATCCTAATTCCATATAGACGAGTAAACCAGAAAGTGCAATAAGAGTACCGGCAAACCACATCATTAAAGAAGTACCAACAGAACCAGAAAGAGAAAAGATGGTTGAACCAGTAGAAAATACACCGGCACCCAACATTCTATTCAACATTAAGAAAGTGGCAGAAATATACCCAATCGACTTTTTATTGTGATCTAATGAAATAACAGCAGCAGCTTCCTTATCAGAAGAAACATATGAGACATTATCGGTGACAATATCATCACCAGTCTTTTCATGCGATGAGGTCGACTTTCTATAAAAATCTGAGAGACCCATGATGTTTTGAATGATTTAACTCTTAATAATAATGAGGACATTCCAGAGTTTAAATACAAGTTACTTCATAAGACTTTTAGATTGAATTTCTTGTGTAAGAACGGCGGTATTTGAAAAAAAATTTCTTTTTTTTTATAGCTTCTATAAAAGGGTTTTTTTAAATAACGCCTAAAAAGAAAAAAAAGGCAATTAAGACTCCACAGTGCAAACTGGAGATCTTATATATGGCATTTCAAAAGAATATGCCTTAAAATTTTTAAACTGTGGATATTTTATTCAAACTTGGCGTTCCAAATCTTTTTCTAGACCCTTGAGAGAATAAGTTTAAGAGGAACTCATCGCAACTTGAGGCTTTATATAAAATAATGATCCACTCAAAGATTGCCGCTTTGAGCATTGTTGCAAATTGAAGCTTTTTTGCAATTCCACGTGAAATTAAATATCAGTCAATTTTGTGTCAAAAAATCCCGAAAGAGGCAGATTTTTCTGACTATTTTGCATTTATATCTTCCGGTATCGGTCTTAATACCAGGCTCAGACTTTAAATCATAGTTAAAATCGGATTAATAGACTTCGCTAAAGTTGAAGGCTAAATTGAATTATTTTAAAACCTGAACCCTTTAAAGTTAATCTCATCACTAAAACTATGGCTTTTAACATTCCATTTAATATAATGCCGTTGTATAGCAATCTTACGATATGAAATTTTCTTATTAAAATTAATTCATATTTTTTAAAATTTTCTTTCAACTGTGGCGATAAAATGAACAAGAAGCGTAAGATATCTTTAGTATTTGAAAACCCTTGGTACAAAAGTAACACAGAGTTACCGGTTAAACATTTTACACGGTATTTGAAGCAAGACGGCATTTCAAAAAAGCCGTTGGATATTCTAGAATCTGTGCGTAAAACAACAAATAAGGAGTCAAGCACAAAATATGTGTGCCACCTCTTACTTCGAGATTTTCGACTCATTGATAATCCTGCCTTATCATTAGCTTCCAAAAGAAGCAAACAATTGGGTGTTCCATTGGTTTTGGTGTATCCTTATAGTGATCGTTTTTTAAAGAGTCATTCAATCAGCGCATTCCAAGAACAATACCTTCATTCTGTTTTGAATGCTCTCAAAGATGAATGTGCCAAATTGAATATACCTTTGGCTATTTTGAAATGTGATGATATTGTACTGGCAATCTCAGAGTTTTGTAAAAAGCATACAATCAGTGATGTTTTTGCAAACATCGAATACGAAGTAGATGAATTGAGACTTTTGACCAAGCTTGAACGCAGTCACAATATAAATATAACCACTTGTCATCACACTTGTGTTGTTCAACCGGGTCTCTTGCACACAAAGAAACAAACACAATATTCTGTATTTACTCCCTGGTATAAATCTTGGTTACAATATGTTCAAGATAATCCAGAGATTCTACATGTTCAAGATTCAATAGGTCCGAATCTGGATCCAATATTCGATTTCGACGAGTATAAGTTAACAAAACTTCAATCCAAGTTGTCCTCGGACCAATTATCTTATTTTAATCAACACTATAAACTTGAATCGCTCAATCAACCTGCCCAATCTTTTGCGAAAAATTTCAAATATGTCGAGAACTATTTGAATAACGATCTTGGCGAATCAACTCATATGTCGCACCATCTAGCACTAGGAGTAATAACTCCAAGGATGCTTATTGCACATATATTCAAAGTCAATAAAGTCAAAACGATTGCTCTGATCAAGTCGCTCGGATGCAAGGCATATATCCGTCAATTGGCATGGAGGGATTTTTATAGACATATCTTGTGCAATTGGCCTCATGTTTGTATGTTTCGCCCATTTCAATTAGACTATGCTGACATTGAATGGGACACAAACGAAGATTATTTCACTAAATGGTGCGAGGGCCGCACAGGATATCCGTTTATCGATGCTTCGATGAGGCAATTAAATGCAACTGGATTTATGCTGAATCGTTCACGTATGGTTGTTGCTTGTTTCCTTCTGAAAAACTTGTTCATTGATTGGAGATTAGGAGAACAATACTTTGCACTGCATTTGATTGATTTCGACTTTGCTAACAATAATGGTGGTTGGGGCTTTTCAGCATCTGTTGGTGTTGATCCACAACCTTATTTCCGTGTATTTAACCCATGGTTACAAAGTGAAAAGTTCGATAAAGATGGTAAATTTATTCGTAAATGGGTAAAGGAACTTGCAGATATTACTTCAAAATCAATTCATAATCCGTATGCACAGAAAAACGGTACCAATGCCGATCCGGAATCGGCCAAAATAGCTGCGAAAAATGGGTATCCGGAACCAATTGTTGATTATAAAAAAAGTAAAGAGATTGCATTGGAAAAGTATAAAGATGCAAAATAATTACAAAAACGAATTTATACTAATTAAATTTTTTATTAAATTTATATATTTACAAGACTAATTTAAAAGCTTTTCAATTTCAGCTTGAGCAACCTTCAAGTTTTCTTCTGAACCAACCAAATAAACAAAGTTACCATTCTTGTCATTAGGTCTTGGAACAGTAATAAAAGTATGAGACTTTTGTCTAATTTGGTTAACCTTTGAACCTCTTGGACCAACAATCTTGGAAAAGATAGATGGGGTCTTAGCGTATAACCAACCGTTAGAAGTGGCTTCTTGAGCATTGACCAAACGTTCTTGGATTAACTTGGCAACCTTTTCTGTACTCTTGTCATCACCCTTCAATCTCCATGGAATAACATCATCTTCAGATTCGGTGTTTTGAGAAGCAGCAACGATGGTGAACTTAACCTTTGAGTCATCGGTAGGATAAGCTTCTTCTGGAGGAGTTGGCAAAGTGCTTGAAGACAATTTGGATGCCTTTCTAGTGAAGTCACCGTGTTGGACTTCGACACCAAAATCAGAACTCAACTTGTTGAAAATGGCACCACGTTCACTAACCAAGGCATGGTATTTTGTAGGAACATCAACACAAACCTTCCAGTCATCCTTGGTCAACTCGGTAAGCTTAGCCTTCAATAATTCCAATTTTTCAGGTAAACCAGAAAGTTTAACAATTGTAGATTCATCATTTGGTCTTGGAATATCAATTGTACAATCAAATTCATCTTGTAAAGAATGACGGATCGAACCACCTGGACCAACAATGAATCTATGTTTTTCCTTTGGCAACTCAAAATCAAAGTTGATAGAAGCTTCCTTACGGGCAATAATTGCCTTGACTTGTTCGACAATCTTGTCAACGACGGTCTTGTCACCTTCAGAAGTGACTTCATTTGAGCCACTACCTTCGTTAGGGATTGTTAACAACTTATATTGTCTGTTTCTTGGTAAGTCATCACCACCAGCCTTTGCAATGATCTCCTTCATGACGGCACCACCAGAACCAATCAAGTCACGATGGTATTTTGGATCAACGGTGATTGAAACACTTACAAAGTTTTTAATTTCCTTGACAATTTCATTGATCTTAGCAGAAGCTTCTTTCAAAGCAGCCTTTGAACCAGTCAATTCAACTTCGGCAAAACCCAAGTTTTCTTCATCACCATTTCTCTTGAAGTTATATTCAACACCAGAACCATCTGCAATATCATTGATGGTTTCACCAGACTTACCAATGACTCTGGCAATGGCCTTGGTTGGGATTTGAATAATTTGCTTGAAGCCATTATCCTTTTCATATTGAAGCAATTCCAACAATTCTTCTTCGGCCTTAGCAACACCCTTTGAAGGACCCTTGATGGTAACTTCATCCTTTGACTTTGGAGAGTCGGCAAATGAAGACAAGTTTGAGGCATCAGCACTTGGGAATCTAATCTTAACATTGTATTTGTCCTGCAATCTGTTAATGTAGATACCATTAGAACCAATCATTCTTCTGTGGTATTGAGCTTCGATTCTAAGTCTGACCAAAGTTTCATCGGCCCATTTCTTGCTCAATTGTTGAATTCTAGTTTTAGCTTCTTCAACGTTTCTCTTAATACCAACAAGAGCGATGTCGGTCTTTAAATCATTCGATTCTTCAGCAACATCGATCTTGACACCGAAATCATCCCTCAAGGAGTTCATGTTTGAACCGTTCTTACCAATCAATCTTGACAAAACAGTAGTTGGGACTTGAACAGTAGCAGTAAAACCATCCTTGAATTCTTCAGCTTCGGCCAAAACGGATTCAATATCCTTCTTGACAATAATAACTTCGGATTTGATACCATGAATGTAGACTTCATCTTGAGAATTGTGGTTCAACTTAATGATGACAGACTTTGGTTCAACATTGTTCAAAATTGCCTTCAAAGTGGTATTACGTGGACCAGAAATATGCTTTTGTTGTTCTGAAGGAACAGACAAGACAACGGTATGTAAAGAACCAGATAATTCTCTTAACTTGTTCAAGGCTTCATCAACCTTAACAAAAGAGGCAGATGAATCAGAAGTGTCCACAAAATCAAAATCATCGCTTTCAACTTTGGCAATATCACTGAACAAAGTGATTTGAGTACCCAAAATAACAAAAGTAACTTTGTTTGCCTTAGCAACATCCTTTAAAGAATCAGTAACCTTTGGAATTAAGAATTCGTCGATGTCGTTAATAACCTTGGTTTGATCTGGAGTAATTTGATTCACTTGGTTAACAATGGCCTTCTTAGCAGCCTTAACCTTTTCAGCTTCATCATTCTTCGAAATAATTTCGATTGGAATGTTGAAAGAATCTTCAGAAGCCAAAGCTTGCAAATCTGGAGCATTGATAGCAATTTCATTTTCAATTGCAACTTGCTTGAAGAAATTTTTCTTTTCCAAATAAGCAGCAACAGCTCTAACATGTTCCAAGTTACCCTTATGAGCCTTTGACATATCCAAGACTTCAACTTTGTATTGAGAAGTGACCTTTCTTGCTTCTTCCTGTGCAGCAGCGATTCTCTTTTTTTCACCAATAAAGCTAACGTTAGTTTCACCTTCAATTGGTAATTTGATCAAGACCTTATGAGATTCCAAGATCGAGTCAATTGGTAAGAATTGTTGTTTCAATTTTGGAATTGGAACTTCAACAGAAACAATTTTGGTTTCCAACTTACCAATGATAGCCTTGATTTGTTGTTTGGCTGAAATAGCTTCTTCTCTATCACCAATAATAATGATGTTTGAACCAATAGACTTATGGTCTGGAATCGAGATTTCCAATTCAGGGTAATCAGCCAAGATCAAGTTCAATTCATCAGCAACAAATGGTTTCAAGGTTGGTTCGACAGCGATCTTAGTAGACAAGTTTTTGGTTTCTTCCTTAACAATAGCCAAGATTTGAGCCTTAGCATGCTTACAGCCTTCAACATCACCTTCAATAGTAATAGTGATCAATTTAGAAAAGATGTCATCTTCATCTTGATCAATAGAATCAGATTCTTCTTGATCGGATTCATTACCAATCTCGATCTTGACTTCATTAGCTTGAATAATTGGTTTCAAGTTTTTACCTTGGGCACCAATAATTCTTGATCTAGTCTTTGATGGAACAGAAAATGCAATAACGACTGGCTTGGTCAATTTCTTGATGACCAATCTTTTAGCTAACTTAACATCTTCAGCTCTACCGGTGATCACAAAAGTTCTTTTCTTAATATGTTGAGAGGTTGTACATTCGATGCTTGTCTTTGTTTCAGACTTGACGGAAGTTAAGATCTTGATGAATTCTGGTTTCGAAACGTTCAATTGATCTTGAACATCCAAAGAAAAAGCTTCTTGAATGGTGGTGACCTTAAACTTGTTTGGAACAGACTTGAAGACACGAGAACTATTGGAACCGAGAACAGGAGTTGAAATGGCCGAAGCAGAAGCAGAAGCAGAAGCAGCTGGAGGCTTCATAGAAGGACCCCATAAAGGAATGACAGCCGAAGAGTTGTTCTTGTTGGCACCACCCAAAGCTGGGAAAGCAGATTCATCACTGATGGAAGTTTGAGCACTTTCAACAGATTCTGCGGTCGATGGAATCGAATCAGAGACATCCGAAGCAGTAGAACCATTGTTAAGGTGTAAACCGTTGACACGGGCAGCAATAATTTCAGCAGGAGTAAGCATATTCAGATCTAAAAGAATGAAAAGATGGAAAACGTGTATAAATCAGTTTATATCAAAGGGCAATGCTTTACGGAGATAAAGCAGCAGAAATGTAATACAGCGAGTGTATTCACAAGTAGGTTTGGTAAGAAAGGTTGTGTTTAGGAGAATCCCAAAGTTGAAGAAGTATATGTGTTTAAAAAGTGAAGAAATTTCGTTGATTTTATGCGAGGCTTTGCCCGAAAAATTTAGGACAACGTGGAATAAAGTGATAAATCGTACAAAAGAGGAATGAGAACAAGTATGATATAAGCAACAGAAGAACTCACGGGTAAAGTATGATATTGAATAGTGTAAAAGGAAGGAACAGATCAGATAAGATAATTGAGTGGTGACTGTACATTGAAAAAAATTTGACGTATAATGATAGTAGAATGTGTATAATAAAAGCGAGACTAAGAGTAAAAATGGAAAAGAGATCAAATAAAGAAATAACAATAAGAAGTATACAGTCTCATAAATTTTATTTGATTATATAGTATTCATGCTAAACTTACGAGGCCAGTCGTATGGATTAGGAAATTGCGACACATTTTACTTTTTCTGTGAGTCTTATCATAAAACTGTACCATCATTGATAAGTCATTAATATCAATAAATAAATCTTCTTGAGTCAGTTGTTTTTCCAAAAGTAAAAACTGATAATTTGAAATTGTCATCGATTTACCATTCCATTTATCAGAAGAGTTTAGTTTGGGTATACAATTGAAAATATATTGTTTTTCAAGTGGTGTATACCAGTTTTCCATCAGTTTAAATGGGAATTCATTTACTATTGATGTTGTAGTTTTTTTATTTGAAGACAATGATATTTCTGAATCCATTGTCAGACCTGAATTATTTGAAAATAATGATCCTTGACCCAGACAACTAGCATTCAGTTTTGTAGAAGCATTAAAGAGGTCTTTTTCATTCTCATTACAAGGGATTTCTTCATATTGAACATTACTTGTATATGAACAAGAAGCAGCAGCAGCAGTAGCAGCAAGTAGTTCATTATTGCGATGGGAATTACGGCTCGGAATGCTTTTTATTTTGCAATGGGTTCGATTATCCAATGGCATGCTCAAATCTTTACCAATCATAAGAAACCGATACCAATGAACCATCGCATGAAAAGACCAAAACTGTAACAATATTTGCTTATACTCAATCCTTAAACGAAGTGTATTTTTATATTTGATTAAAGAATAACCCTCCGAATAATTATCATGAGTATTATTGTACATTTGAGAGATCATTTGATTTAAACTAGGTGCTTCACCCAATTGTAAACCTGCTAAAGTAAAAGTTGAAATTAATTCACCTTGATACTTGTTTTTGAAAGTATTATATTCAATCTCCGAATTTGTTGGTTCAAAAAGCATTTGATTATCTTTAAACAAGTCATAATATTTATTTAATGTCATTAAAGATTTGACATATTTATGGTGCTTGCGTTTATATTTGATTTTATCCAATGGTGACAACTCCCGCAAATGACCCCATTTATTGTTTGGGTCACCATTTATAGGATCAACTTCACCATATAAACTAGAATTATATCTCGGAGTTGAACCAAATTTTCCGTTGATACTCTCTAATAATTCATATAGTGAATTAGTTTCATTATATAAGGACAAGATTAATTCAATACATTTTGGGTCGATATTTAATTCATAAATATTTAATTGTGTTGAGTTGAGTTCAAGAACCACCGGTCGCCATGTCCTATTTTTATTATTGTAGTGATATGGAGTGATGAATTCTGTTTTGATCAAAGAGAGACCAAAGTATGAAAGTGATGGTTTATAATCGGGTAACTCATCTTGTGGGGCAGAATATTCTGGAACAACATCTACACAAGAATAATCTGGAGTAGCATCTACTGAACAGTCCATCATGATACCGTGGTTGATGAGAATCTGATCAAGAATCTACAATATATATAGTAAAATATACACATCCAAATTCCATCTTATCTCGGGCCGTGCTTTATGACCAGGTTATGAGGAAACTAGTAAAAGATCTCTGCATTTGCGGTCTTATTTTGCAACGATATCTCCGCATTGTTTTGTGTATTTTAAAATAGTTTGTACGCAGTGAAAGGCCGTCGCTTATTATACAAGAGATTTGATTGGTAAATCTAAAAAAAAGTACAAGCCTAGCTAGATGTCAGCAAAATTCGTCTTAGGTATGACCTGTGTTTGTGCCACTATCAATCATTTTCACGTTTCTTACTACAGTTTGAGACATTTTAAAACTAATTTGATTTGTCCAAGTGCTCAATAAAGTGTACGGCTCATAAAATAAATCAACGTTCTATACCGTTCCGAAAACTCTAAATAATTTCTATCATTCATTAATAGCAACAGTGACTTGCAATAAATCGGTCCAGTTTCCGGGTTGGTCCCGAAAACTAAAACGATGACATACGCAATCATCGAAAAAATTAAAAAAAAAAAGAAATATCTCCTGGGGGTGAGTCGAACACCCGATCTCAAGATTACTTTGAGGTACTCATTACAGTCTCGCGCCTTAGCCAGCTTGGCCACCAAGAGGTTTTTCTTATTTGGTTGAATAATGCAGAACATATATTCCGTAAAATGCAGATACACTTTGAGTGTAGCTTTAATATTGTTGGCGAAGCTGAATTGGCTAGTAAATCGTGAATAATCCCGAAACCTACGTGATTGCTAGACTGATATCTTAGGTATGACCATCTAAACACATTTAAATACTTAAATTTAATCTACTTGCCAAACTTCCCTTCGAGATATCCTATTATGTTCTCGATCAAGTCTTGCTTCTTTGTTGCCGAAGGAATTTCATTCTTTTGCTGAAATTGTTTGAGTTGTGTAACCGTAAATTTTGCCAATTCATTCGTTCTCCATGCCAGAATTATATCTTCCTGTGTAACTTCAATATTTTGCTTCTTTTTAGGTCTAACATCTTTTGTTTCTTCAAGTTTCGGACCAAACTTTAGGTCAATTCTGTCCATTTGTTCCTTGAGGTCTTGGATCAATTGAACCCTTGAAAGATCACTCATGAGGAAATTCCGTAATTCTTTCAATTTAACACGAGTGATATCATTTTCCTTTGAATCCTTTTCCAGTTGTTCCAATTCAATTTGAAGCAATTCATATTTGATGATTTTATGGAAATAATTCAATGAGGGATTCGGGAAATTAATTGGATCATACAGTTTGAGAAAGAATTGACTAATTAGACGTTTATAAGTGTTACTCATTTTGGATAGTTCGTAATCTTCACGAGCTTCTTCTGCAGTTTGTTGATTATGAGTGTCTGTGATAAAGTTGTTGGGAAGAGACCTTATATCATCTAACCATGGCATTCTAATTAAGAGGAATCCTTGTGGTATTTTACCTTTATCCGAACCAACAACTCCGGTTGGATACAATGCATACAAAGAAGGTTTTGAATTACTTCTAGGGCACCCAAATACAATACCATATTTTTTCAACTTGACACATGACTGATATAAAGATGTAAAAGTCTTGAATGAGTTTGAATATCCCCCATTTTCTCTAGTTTGACCATTTTCCATATTCACAGAAACAAAGAGTGGAGTATGGGAGTTATAAATACACGTCATGTATTCTAAAGACCTGAAGCCTAGTAATTTCAAGTATGGAGGTTTTGTATATTCTACAGGTTCTCTCAGCTCGTCATCACCATCATCATCTTCAGTACCATCACCAATCAAATGATCAAAGGCATAATTTGTCATGAAATCTAATGTTTCTTTCTCCAAGAATATCACTTCATCTCCCGAGATATTGAACCCCTTTTTAATCTTTGATTTATCATCTATTTCATCTTTACTTTCAATAGTAGTTGTATTACTTTCAACAAAAACTCTCCTTAAAGACTCTTCTTGATTATATAAATGTAAATCTTTTTTTATCTTTTCAGATGAATATAAAGTATAACCTCTTATTGAACATCCCAAATTCCCACCAATCCCCTTCCCATCACTTAATATCAAATTACATGAGAATTGAATTCTTTTAATTTCTTTCAATCTAAAAATTGAAGATCGAATATGCTTGTTCAAAAGTGTATCTTTAAAAATTGGAGAATCTTTTGAATATCCTTTAAAACGAGGGAAACTTGATTCATTTTCAGTCAAGTAATTTGTATTTAAAAATATATCTTTGAATTTTTTCATATTGAATTTTGTTCCATCATGTTTTGAAAGAAAAATTGGTTGTATAATATATCCATAGTTATAATAATCATCAATAACACGACGTAAATCATCATAAGCAGGCCCACTATTAAAAGGTTGATCATTACTTGTAAACCAAACACATTTTTTAATATTGAAATAATTTTTCTTCATTAATTCATCTAAGACCCCATTCAAAATCTTTGGAAGATATTCAATATTATCATTTGGAACTTGATATTCAAATAATTTTTCAATTGGTCTAATTTTATCATCAAGTAATAAATCATTCAAAGACTTCATATTTCTTAAATTTATATAATTTAAACCAAATAATTTATAAAAATTAGACTTGGTTTGAACTGATTTAAAAGTTTCATCTGTAGGTTTTAAATTATAAAAAAAGATACCAACACCTGTAGTTTTTAAAGTCATAATTAATTCGGACATTAAATCATTTATTGAAGTTAGGATTTCGAACAATTGACTTTTATTGTTGAGCCCTTCCACACGTTTCAAGATATCGGGAGTGATCTCAATCAAGAACACTATACCTTCTTTGACTTCATATTGTTTATAAGCTTTTTGATCATCAGACATATTGTTGATTTGAATATCAAGTCTTTTTTCAATCAAACTCTTTTTCAGTGCAAATTTCAAAAAAAGATCAAATATTTATTGATTTACGATAAGATGGCAATTCACTTTATACTAGTATTAAATAGACAGGGAAAGACGCGGCTAGTCAAATGGTTTAATAACAACTATACTTCGGAGGATAAACAGCGGATGATACATGAAATACATCGGTTGATCAGTAGCCGAGATTCCAAACATCAGTCCAATTTTGTCGAATATCAACTGATCAAGTTGGTTTATAGAAGATATGCAGGGTTATATTTCATCACATCAATTGATATGATTGATAGTGAATTATCACATTTGGAGTCGCTACATTTTTTTGTTGAGATTTTGGATACATACTTTAATAATGTATGTGAATTAGATTTGGTATTCAATTTCTATAAATTATATTCGATATTGGATGAGATATATTTGGGAGGAGAATTACAAGAAATTCTGCAGAAAAAGGTATTGGATCGGTTGGCTTATTTAGATAAGTTGGATTGAAATATATCAGTTATATCATATTCAATTGTAACTATTGATCTCTATCAATATTCACAACCTATTATTCACAATCACTCTTTCTTAACTCCAACTCATTTCAATGTTTGTATATCTGTACTTGTCAATTGATTGACCAGATGTTTCGAAACAAGACTCCAAATTTTCTCTTTAACTGAATCGATTGAATCGCTATCTACTTGTAAAATTTCAACCTTTGAACTTTTTGATAAGATATCTAAAAAGCATTGTTTAACTTTAGTTTGGAACTCGATATTTTCATAACGTTCATCCCCAAAACCAGCACGTTGATTAATCACTTCAAGACTAAGACTAAGAAAAATGGTTAAATCAGGTTCTGGTAAATCTCGTTCAGCTGCATAAAGCCATTCATAATTAATTGAATTTTTTGCTAATGAATATGCTAAACCTGAATAAAAGTAACGATCAAGAATAATGAAATATCCTTCATTTAATAGACTTGTTATTTCAGCTTGTAATTCCCATCTATTTGCTTGAAATAAAAGATGAAGTGCTCTATCATTTAAATTAAATGATTTATTGGTGAGATATTCATTTATCAAATTCCCAATTGGAGTTGATCTATCTGGGAATTTGAATAATTTAACTTTATTTGATTGACCAAATGTTTTACAAAGTAATTCAGCTTGTGTTGATTTACCTGATCTATCTAAACCTTCTATTAATATTAATTGACCTCTCATTGTTGATTATTTTATTTTTCAATCAATTTTTTACTGCGTATTTAACTTTACAAATTACAGAAATGTCAAAGGGATCATGACCGAAAGACTCATTGCTTTCTCATCAAACGGAGATACACCCTTTGTAAAACGTTTATCTTTAATCCATACATATACATTCCAAACAAACGAACAACTACAATAGTATATACGTATGTAATATGGAATGATTCAACGGCTATCAAATTTATTCAGTTAATGTACAATGTACTTATAAACGACGCCATTGAGATGGATGATAAAGATTAAAAAAAAATTATTTTCAAATTACGAGAAATAAATATTTATATGGTATTAAAGACAGGGTAATTATTTCGGACGAAAACGGAGATTTTGAATACTTATTTAAGGAATTCACGTGATACCAGTGCTTCAAATCTGAAAGTTTCCATAAATAACCCTTGTAGGCATTGAAAGGGTGCAAAGGTGATTACTAAACAGGACAACGAGGTAGAGATTAGGTAAGATAGTTTGAAGAAGAGACATACATAGATCAACACTTGAGCTCGAATCACTTTCTGCCAAAACTATACTGTGTTCTTATACTTAACTTTTCCGCCTCTAAATGATTTCTTAGATATCCTCTATATAACGTTTTTTTTTTTTTTACTTCTTTTCAAATCTTTTTGCTTAGATTTGGTGTTCACTTTAAGTTCTTGTTAATTAAAACGTCATGTCTAGCATACAAGTCTTAACAAGTAAGTACAGTTTATAAATACTTCAAACCTAAAATACTAACATTCAATAGTTGGGTCAAGTCCAAGTTTGCTTTTTTATGCATGGAAATTGTATGAAACAAGAGCGGTTGAAATGACTGTTGTGAATAAACTGATTAATTCAGAATCAATCACATTCAATTCACTTTCAACCGGATCTTCTCCAAAACGTTATCGTTTCCAACCTCATCATTTATGTACACTGATCAATCAAATTAGTCCAAATTCAATCATTTATAATATTGTCATTTTAAGTGTTAATTCTTTACAACAAATTCAATCTGTTGTTGGTGAAATTGTTCCTTATTTAAATAAAGATTCCCTCATTGTTATTGAATCTTCTAAATATGTCAATTTAGAACCATTTGTTCTGCTTAGTTTACCAAAAGGTTTAAATTGTAATGTAATTGCAATCATGAATGAACTTGATATTAGAAAATTATCAAATATCGAATATTCTTATAATTTGAATTCAGATTTAGAATCTCGTATTTATTATGGTACTTCAATTGAACTTCAAAATATTACTTCAAATATTAATTATCAAAAATTTTCAAATTGTTTACAAAAAATTCTGCACAGTCAAACAAATGAAAAGTTATCAATTCTTAAATCTTTAAATCCAAAAGAATTTTTAACTTATCAATGGAAATTGGCTTTACCTTCAATTGTTTTTGAATCACTTTCAATTCTTTTTGAAGCTGATCATCCAAAAAATTTGGTTTCTCAAATCTTGTGTAAACCTTTAATTACAGGGATTATAACAGAATTATTTAAAATCATTAAAAAAATGGATTGTAAATTGGTTAAAGGTTTTGAATCTGAAAAAAATTTGATTCAAAATGAATTAAATTCTTATAAAAAGAATCCTCCTTTAAAATTCCCAAAATATTTCGGTTCAAATCGTTTATTTTATAATTATTTTCATAAATTTGAATTAGATTTCGATTTATTATTACTTCAACCAATTTTACTTGCTGATGATAATGGTATTAGAACTCCTTATTTGGAAAATTTATATTCTATAATGTGCCAACTTGTTAAGAACAATGAAGGTAAATCAATTTTTTTTGAAAGAATTGGTAAAAATTCAAATTCAAATTCAAATTCAAATGAAATTGAATCAAAAATGAGTCAATTATCACTTATTAATGCAGATATTAGTAAAAAAAATTCAGAATTAAACGATATTGAATCTACTATTAAACTGCAAAAGTTAAATCAAAATAATCAACTTATTGAAGCTGAACAAAAACTTGTTGAAATTAAAAATCAACAAAGAGAATTTGAAGTTAAACTTTTACATTTACAAAAAGATATCGAAATAAATGAAAAACGTCTTTTACAACTGAAAAAAGATCAAATTGATACTGAACAACGACTTGCTGAACAAAGAAAAGAGCAACTTGAAAATGAAAGAAAGTTGACTCAACAAACAAGGACCGTTGGTTCTACACAGATACCGCAAAATGAGTTTGAAGATATGGCTGCTATTGCTATCTATGGTGATGCAATGAATGCAAATAGTCCAACTCGAAATGCTCAGGAGAAAATCTCTCCAAAGGTCAAAGAGGAGCAACCTGACGTTAATCGCCTGTCAGCCTCCAATGAAAATTTACCGCATCAACAGTTTTACGAGGAAGATCTGTCTGTACATGCTGCACCTGCATCGGGTCAGATGGGACAAGTGCAAACAGGGAAAGTACAAACAGGACAAATGGGACAAACAGGACAGGTGAATGGACAAATGGGACAAATGAATGGACAAGGACAAATGAATGGGCAAGGACAAATGAATGGTATGAATGGGATGAATGGAAGTGGAGGACAACACCAAAATGGCCCTTCGCAGCGTGGTCCTAACAACTATTACATGGATCAACAACCTCCTCATGGATTACCTTCCACTGGTCTTCCATCTGGTCAGTTTCCTCCTAACTTAAGGGGGTCTAATAGTATGGTATCGAATGTGAATAGATACCAACAACAGCAGCAGCAACAACAACAACAACAATACCAACAAATGCCTTCTCAACAATACCAACAACAACAACAAGTCCCTCCTCAACAACAATTTCAACAACAATACCAGCAACAACAGTACCAACAAATGCCTCCTCAACAATACCAACAGATGCCACAACAGTATCAACAGTTTGTTCCACAACCACTCAACAGGCGTGTACCTTCTATTCCAGGCTCGATGAGCACGAATTACTTTGATGCACAACAAGGTAATTCTCAGTATGTTCAATCAGCTAGTTTCATGAATGCTGCCCCAATCGACCCAATGCTCGAACTGCGTTTTAAAACAAATCCTAAGAAACCAAATAGAAGATCTGCTTATCCTGCTATGAATGGTAATTTAGATGGTGTGGATATGGGTGGTCGTGGTGGTATGCCTGGTTCAAATGGCTATGCATCCCATAAACATAAGTCTTTGGGACATGTGCCTCAAATACATGGACATGGAATGGGTGGTGGATCTTTTAGTATGCCAAATGGTGCAAACACTTCAAGTCCTCCTCTTCAACAAAGAAGAAGCATGAGCAATAACAACGTTCAAAACTTGAACTATAATAATAATCATTTGCAACCACCAATGGCTACAAATATTTCAAGTAGCTCTTCAACAAGTACAAATGATACTCCAAAAACAGGTGAAGATGATCAACAAGGTTCGCAATCATACACTATACCTACAACTTTGGAAGTACCTACAAATGCAAAACCTTTAGGAGGAACATTAAATCCAGAAGCTTCAAAGAAAAAGAAGAGGGGTTTATTCGGGAAGAAAAAATAATCAACTCTAGATAGTTCAATGATATAACTAGTAAATATGAAAAGTAAATTGATTGTAGAAAAAAAAACCCACACCGCAATAACATGTCTTTTACCAAAAAAGATTTGTACCGCAGTATGTAGTGGCCGCACTGAAAACTTTGAAATTTAAACCAATAGCAATTTCGAAAACACTCTAAAGTAATATAGAATGGGTAGATCATTTTATGAAAATGACGACCAAGTCTTGGTGGTGAATAAACCTGGGTATACTACTGAAATCAGCGATGAGTTGAAAAAAAAGGAATCGGCACATGGTAATATTTCATTCATTCAAGGTATGGGAATTCGTACAACGCCTTATTTAGAACATTACATCAATAAATGGAGATTAATTGTCCATGATAAGTTACATATAGCAGAAACTGAATTAAGCACTCAAAAGACCGCTTTTAATAATGAATTAAATAATGCTGCTCATCAAATTGAAGCCACGATTAAAGAACCAGTGTTACCCAATTTGATCTATATTTTGACCTTATCATTAAGTGGTTCAATTCTTGTTAGAAATAGAGGGTTTTTATTGAGATTCGCCAGTCCTATTGCTTTTGGTACTGGTGCTACTGCATTTTTCATGCCAAAGACTTTTGATGCTATCACCGATAGATATGTCAATTGGGAAGAAGAAACGGTACCACAATGGTATCAACAAAGATCACAATTACAAGCAGACTATAGAAATGTGAAGAAAGATGCATCTGGGTTGATTACAAGCGCTCAAATAGATTTGCAGAGACAAGTACATGAAGCCAGACTTTACTTGACCAAATTTTTTGAAGATTAGATGATAGATATTTATGAAAAGTAAACAAATGATATTAAATATCTAATAAACAAAAATATTTAAGATAGACTAATATAAGAAACGATTTTCTGGTCAATTATCTACTCAGATATATACTAGTATTTTGAGTTATCTACTTCGATATGTACCAAGATATACTCAGATAGACTGAGTGACATACTGGTATAAATACACTGATACTACTTCGTAGATTACAAAGTATCATTAGACAAGAGATCATATAACTAAAGGAAATGTGAATTTTGAAAATTCTTACCAGCATAAACACACTTATTACCCAACTCTTCTTCAATTCTCAAGATTTGATTATATTTGGCTAATCTTTCAGATCTTGTAGGTGCACCACTCTTAATAGATCCCGTTCTTAAGCCTACAGCCAAATCGGCAATGAAATTATCCTCTGTTTCACCGGACCTATGAGAAACCATAACCATCCAATCGTGTTTGAATACCAACCTGGCCGCATTAATAGCTTCGGTCAAAGTACCAATTTGATTTACTTTCAATAATAAACCATTGGCTACATTTTTTTTGATGGCTTTATTGATATAAATTGGATTTGAAACTGTTAAATCATCGGCAATAATAGGAAACTTTCTTTTGAGTGTTGGAAAGTAATGAGCCCATGATTTCCAATCATCTTCTGCAAAAGGATCTTCAAGACTTACAATTGGATATTCATCAATCAATTCTGAATATAATTCTGCCAATTGATTTCCAGTTAACCATTTCGATTTATCTGAATTTTGATTTTTAAAATCCAAATCATACAATCCATCTTTATAAAATTGTGAAGACGCAGGATCCAAGGCAATACCAATTTGATCTTTGTACCCAGCAATGTTGATTGCTTCAACAATCAAGTCCAAAGCTTGTCTTGGTGTATCAAGATCAGGAGCAACCCCACCTTCATCTCCAACGTTCCCAGCTAAAGCCCCATATTTCTTTTTTGTCAATGATTTCAATGAATGATAAACTTCTGTACCAATTCTTAAAGCTTCTGAAAATGTCAAAGCATTTAAAGGTGCAATCATAAATTCTTGAAAAGCTAAAGATCCACCAGCATGTTCACCACCATTCAAGACGTTTAAAAATGGAACAGGTAAAACATATGGTTGACTTCTGATATCAGCCAATTGTGAAATATGTTGATAAAGTGGGATTTTTTTAGCTGCAGCACCTGCTCTAGCAATTGCTAAAGAAACTCCCAAAATCGCATTTGCACCCAAATTGGCTTTGTTTTTTGTACCATCCAATTCTAACAAAAGTTTATCAGCTTCAGCTTGTTTGGTTTCATCAAACTGTGAAAAAGCAGGTGCAATAGTTTCATTAACATGACCGACTGCTTTGTCAACACCTTTACCGAACCATTTAGAATTATCACCATCCCTTAACTCGAATGCTTCATTGACACCGGTTGACGCACCAGAAGGAACAATTGCTCTAAAGGAGCCATTTTCAGTAGTCAAATTAACTTCAACCGTAGGATTACCACGAGAATCGTAAATAGAAATTGCATGAATTTTTTTAATCGCCATTGTTATTGAAACGAGATCAAGAGATTAAGAATTTTAGTGTCTTATATTATCATTTTAAAGGGATTATGGACCCGTACAGAAAAACGTTCCTTAACATTAATTGCTGTTGCTATATCCTTAATCCAATTATCAAATGATTGAAGAATCAAGCTTGCACATCATCCTTGGTATGAAGTCTGAAAAGCTTATTGATCTATATTAATTAGTAGACAAATTTCTGGAATCATACAAAGAGAAAACCGATCTCAATTACACGTAGAAAGAGAGGAAACTCAAAGATCGGAAATAATAGGACCCTTTATGTGTACCTGCATATCATTTACTAGATAAGGGTCTAGTTATACAGAGATAATATGTGACAGTCAATTTATATTTGATACTTACTTCATAGTCTCTATCCAAAAAGAATGTCTCCTGTAGTGTAAACCAACGCACATGCGCCAATCACTAATAATAAATAGTTCAATTTCCTCAACCAGTATCTCTTTCTATACTCATTTGGTGTAAGATGTTTTTCCAATTGACAACAACTCTTTAAATGTAATATGGGCGGATACATATATACTAATGGGATACATGCAAAACATCCGATAAATGAGATAAATTTATCCAAATTCTTCCCACCATATAAAGCAATCACAGCAGTGAAAATAACAAAACAAAATCTGAATATATTTTTAAGCCATTTAATCAGATTCGAATTTTTACCTGTTTTAATAAATAATTTCAGTTCAATCAAACGAATAGCAGGGAAAAGTTGTAATGGAGTTGATAATAAGATGGCTATAGAATATAATAATTGGATCATGATCACAGCAGGTGAGTTCTGTGGAAGATTAAGTAAAATGACGATTTGAATATCTTTTCCAAAAGTTATATAACCCAAAATACCCATGAATATAAAAATGAGTGAAATTGTTGAAATAACATTAAATAAAACACGAGGGAAATGATTTGGATAAATCATTGATTCTTGAATTGGAATTATAAGTCCAATACCTTCGAATGCAAAAATTGCAACTCCAATAAATACCAGGAATTCCAGTTTATTAAAAAAATATTCGATTTGATTCCCAAGTTGACCATGATTTATAACAAGCCATTCAATAAATAAAAAGTAAATAATAGTTACCAATCCAATAAGAATAAATAAGTTTGCTAAGACCAGCAGCAATGAAAGTCGGGTAATATCTCTGATCAACGATAATGGACTAAGAATAAGTACTTGAAATATAATATACCATATAATGTCAAACTCATATCCAGTACAATTAACCACAAATGCTTTTAAATTCTCACTTGTAAATACAATATAAGCAGCAACAAACCCGATTTGTGAAATAACAATCAGTGATAAAATCAATTGTTGAAGCCATTTACCATATAATTTAAATCCAATTTCTGCAAAACTTGATACTTTTGTTTTAATTTTGGCTTCAACTAAAATAAGATAACACCAATATGATAATAAACCAAAAAATATTAATACCAATGTCAGGAATAAAAGACCACCATTTGCAAAGGCTTTGGGAAGAAAAAGAACTCCAGTACCTACAAATGCCTTGAGTAATAAAAAATATGCCTTTTTATCGGTGGCTGTACCATTTCTATTGATATAATTGATTTCTTCATCACCACGATTCAATAATAATTCTTCTTCATCATATCTCGGAGTTATTGGTTTATAATGACATGCAATATCTTCATCATCTTCCAAATCTTCACCAGCAAAATGTCCATAAATACTTAAAAATTCAATGAAATTTCGTGCTAAAAAATTATTGGGAGTAATCTTTTCATTTTGAACAATATAATCACGTCTAAACCCTCCCGGAACATTCAAAGATCCGGCAGTCAGGCCACGACGATGATGGTCATAATCAAACGATGACAGAAAGCTATGAGACCGACGTAATGGAGGCGAGTGCTTTGCCAAACGAACGAAATCTCGAGTGATATCAGCACCTTCATTCTGAAGGTCTATTTGCAACAAACGTTTCAGTGCCTCTGCTATCAATTTGAAATCGCCCAAAGGCGTTTCCTCACCATCCAAAGGATTCTCATCTTCATCATATGACTCTATAGCAGCCTCATCTTCATTTGAGTTTTGACGAAGAAACGGTGAATTGACTCGTGGCGATTGTGAAAATGAATTGAACCTACTATCAGGGGATTGAGTCATTGGTGATGCCGTCAATCGCGCTATAGACTTGCGTCGACTTTCGGCTATTTTCTTTGGTTCAGCCATTTTTTAAAACAAGAAAAGTGGTTGTTTAAGATAATTGATAGTTTCCTTATCTTGAAATTAAATATAGTACTGGTACTGCATATTAAAATATTGATTTATTCCGATTAGATATTTTCCGAAATGATATTAATTATTAAATATAGAATTAAATGACGAGAAATGAATATATGAATAAATAGAATAAATATCTTTTATGATAATTTTAGTCTTTTTTTTTTGTTTTAGTTATGCTTATTTATACTTTCACCAATTTCAAATGGTGTTGAAGCCTTTCAATAACCCAACTTTTGTCCCGCTTGTTGGTGGCCCAATTCATATGCCTTTGTGTACCAACTCATTGGATCATTACCGGAAGCACCTCCACATCCCATTTCGGACAATTCACCCATATGATATAAAGCATCTGCAGAATTGAACTCTTTAATTGCACGTTCACACCACATGACTGCCTTTTCTGGTGAAGCGGCTGCAATATGTTTCAGAAGACCTTCAGATCCTTTCAAATTCCATCTACTCAAACCAAGCATTGCATCTGGATGCCTCTTAAAAGGAAGAGGCAGAGATGCAGCCTTCAAGTACCATTGGATGGATTTATTAGCATTTGCAGGTCTATTCAATTCACCATATTCATAAATATTTCCTAATTTGACTTGTGCAAGTAAACAATTCAATTTAGCAGATTTATTATAATATGTTAAAGATTTAGCATAATTGACTGGTGCCATTTGAAGTGATTCTTGGATAAATGGATCATCTGCAGTAAGATCACCAGGGTAAATACCTTCATATAACTTCCCTAATTGATACAGTGCCAAACCAATGACTTCTTCCAACTCATCACGGTCTTCTTCATCCAAATCAATGTCTTGAGGTTCGATGTTGGACAAATCACGCAAGTATCTAAAGTATTTTGTTGATCTAATGTTTGGAATGTTTAAATATAAAAGAGCAACCTTATAAATGGCTCTATTATATCCCTTTGCTGCCTTTTTATAATAATCTAATGCTTTTTCAAATTCATTAGCAAAGTCATATTCATAAAGATCACCCAATTTATATAATGTTCTATAATCATTAGGGAACATTTCCAAACAACGTTCAAAGTATTCAACTGCCAATTCAACATTCTTTTTAACTCCAAAATCTTGGTTATATAAAGTAAGATAATCGTTTTTCAATAAACAAGCATAAATATAAAAAACTTCATGCTTGATATCAAAATGACTATCTCTACCATTTTCATATTCTTTAACCAATTTGGTCAAGTGTGTCACAGATGATTTAACAAACAAAGTTTTATTATAAGGTGCTTGGTCAGGTGAAATTCCTTCACCCTTTATGTTCATATAAGCATACAACTTATAGTTTGTGGCAGTCATTAACATCTTAACCCATTTTAATCTGAATTCAACACTTTTGTTACCCAGAGCAATGATTTTTCTTAACTTGACAAAATCTTCTATCTTTTTATTGATTGCTGCATCATGAACTCTTGGAATTGGTTTCGATGGAGAAGCATTTTGACCTCTCAAATTGGAATTTTGTGCAGGTAAGTTGTCAAAACTCATATACATCAGTGAACGGTTGTCAGGAATAATACTCAGTCTTCTTGGATTATATTCGAGTCCATTGGTGCCACTGTAGCTCATCATTGGGTTTGAGTACATGTCCATCATTGGCCCAGTGATTTGAGGACTCATATGCGGAGCCATAGGACTCATTGGTGGAGGTGGATCCATCATCATCGACATTCTTGGATCATGGAAAGAAGAAATTGAAGACGATTTTTTCAAAATACCAGCTTTACCCTTCTTTTTAGTTTTAACTGGTGAATTGGCACGACTTGCTTTCTTTCTTTCTGGTGATGTACGTCTTTTTGGTTTCTTTGGTTTTTCAACTTCTTCATTAGCACGTAAAATACTCAATCTTTTTGTTCTCTCAGCAGCAGAAGTCACCTTGAATTTGCTACTAGAATCACTTTGAATCGAGTTGTAAGAAGCAGTAGATGCCGAAGATTCTTGTCTTTGTAAACTTTCTGTTGTTGAGTTTGGAGTAGGCAATTGTTCAATTTGTTGAGCTTCTTCCTTTTTAGGTTTTTCTTCTTCTTCTTCTTCATCTTCTTCAAAAAGATACTTATTATAGTCCGAAATATATCTTCCTCTTGGTTTATCTTCTAAAGTTAAATCAGAAAGTCCGAAGTTAACCGAACTAGACGATGGAAGTTGTCTTAAGTTTTCATTATCACTATTATTTTCATCATCTTCAAAAAATTTAATTTTCAGATGTAAATCATGTGAAGATGCACGGCTCAGTGCAAAACTGGCACTTCTCTTGTGATTACGAGCAGAATTTTTAGCAAGTGACATCAGAGGAACCAGAGGAAATCTTCCTGATTTTATGGTTGTTTTTCTTGAAACTGGAGATTCGGAATTATCAATCTTAAGTGCGGCAATTGTACGTTTATAATCCTTGAGATAATCTTCTTCTTCTGCTTCTTTAGCTGGCAGTTGCAGCTTTGACAAAGGAGTATGAGGCTGTGATTGTGGTGGTTGTGGTGGTTGTGGTACTTGCGGTGGTTGTGGTGGTTGTTGCAAAAATGGCATCTGCTGTTGATACTGCTGCATCTGTTGTTGCATTTGCTGCATTTGTTGCTGCATCTGTTGTTGCATTTGTTGTTGCATTTGCTGCTGTTGCAAAGCAAATGGGTTCATTTGAAATTGCATTGGGTTCATCATACCATAGTTCATAGGCATACCCATCATACCATTCACTGGAAGCATCTGGTTCATTCCAAAAGCAGGTCCATACATCGAGTGTCTATTAACAGCAGCATTCATCAATTGCTGTTGTTGAGCAAGTTGTTGTTGTTGCATCTGTAATTGACGTTGTTGAGCTACACTCGCATAATATTGTCTCCATTTATCATAGTACTGTTTTTGACGTTCTTGTTTATCATCTTCTTCTGAATCCGAATCATCTTCTGATGAAGTTCCCGAAGAATATTCGGAAGAATCGGTATATTCAGATTCATCCGATTCCTTTTTCGATGCTTTTTTCTTTGTTGGCTTTGATGGAGGTTGAATTGGATAATAAGGAAGTACCCCATAAAATTGAGATTGACTTGTAGGCATGGGTATTGTTTGTGGTATAGGGTCCGATTGTTGTTGAGTATCCAAATTATTTGTTTGATCGAGAATTTCAACTTCTTTTTCAGTATTTAATTTACTTTTAGGTGATTCACTTTTGGCTTCTTGAACAATATTTTGATCCAAATCAAAGACAGATGATTCGGTGAAAATTTGGTTCTTTGGAGATTCCAGAGGAGAAACAATTGATTCTTGTGGGGTCATGTAATCTACACTTGATTTGATTCCACTAAGGATATCATCACTTTTGTTTAAAGTGGTGACCGAACCAATCGAATGTGGATAATTGTCCAAAACAATTGTTTCATCTAAAGCACCAGGCTGAGGAGCCATTTCAGGTGAAGACGGATTGTTTTCAGAAGTGACTCTAGATCTAGGATCCAAACTAAATGATGGTTCATCGACAAATGATTCCAGTTCATTTGTAAAAGAGTCTGGAACTTGTGAATCAATTTGAACCGATTCAACAAATGATTCTGATTCATTTGAAAAAGTATCTTGAACCTTTGAATCAATAAGAACTGATTTGATTTCGGAATCTTTTTGATCAGTAATACTTGGCTCATAAGTTGGTTGGTATGGCTTAACGTCATTTACTTGAGGTAACTCATTATCTTGATCAACAGGTTGTACCGGTTTGGCATCTTTTTTCAAATCACTTCTAGAAAAAGATCTTGAAATACTTCTTGTTATACGATCTGTTGGAAAACTATAATCACCACCTGAATTTGCCCTAGATCTTAAAAATTTAAGTCTACTTCTTTTTTTTTCAGGTTGAAGAGTTGAACCATTACTAGTTTTGGAATTTATAGGTTTAACCATATAATTATGAGATTCAGTCAGTGTATAAGATGAATCACTTCCTGCTGAAATATCACTTCCTGAAAGCAGTGAAAATGAAGTATGAGAATTGGCACTCTTATGAGATTTACCAGCTTGTGGAGGTCTTTCCAAGTTCAGATGGTCTGTATTAGACTTTAATCTAGCCAAAAGACCCATTATACAAAATTAATCTCTTGTATAATTTATGAAAAGAACAAAACAAATGTTTAAAAAGGTTTTCTTAAATTTTTTTAATGACTTTTCTTTGAGTTATATGTTGTTTCTAAAAATGGCCAAAGGGATGATATTCAAAACAAGTTTTAGTGTAAGTAGGAAAATCAATCGACAAAAAAAAATTTAACGAATCTTTATTGTGTCAAAAAATAACAATCAAATAGTTAGATACAAGATATTTCAAATTTGAAGAAATTTTGTATACTGTTGGTAGAGTTAAAGTTGCTGGTTAGTTTAAACAAGGGGAATTTGAAGTGTTGTTGATCGATCGAGTAATGAAGGGGCCTGTTTTAAGAGGGATTGATCTTAGTTCTAAATATAAGGTGCATATTTACAATCCAAATTCGGTAAAATATAAACAAAATTCAAACCTGCAAAAAAAAAAATTTAAAAAATATTTGAGAAAAATTCCATCAGCATAATAAACGGGATACTCATTACGATTAGTGTAGATACTTAAGTAGGCTTGCGGATGAATTAACCTTAATAATTATAAGTTTGTTACTCGTATTCATGCACACATTCTACGTATTTGTGTTTGTACGTCATGTCGACAACACAACTGACATCGTCAGTTTAAGGGGCCACGAGTACTATATTTATTAAATCAACTTAGATTGTGTGTATATTTAAGGGATGTAAGACTCTCGAAGTAAAAAAATTAATAAGCAATTATGTACAAAATGGTTAAAATATTAAGTTTGCTAAGGTCCAAGAGATATAACAGTTTTTGAGTAAGCAATTTTGTACAGTTTATCTTAATTACACAAAACGTTTAAAATGTGTAGTAGACCACTGTAAATACAGTGTATAGTGTATGGTGCACGGTATATACAGTACTGTGCAAAGGGCCACGCTGTTACTGTTCTAGCCATTTGACTATACATCTTTCCAACGTATATAAATCAACTCAACCAATTGATTTAACCACTCGATTCATACCACGTAATTCATACCTGTTTAGCCCTCTGTGCATGCTCACCTCACTACCGAGCGCAAACTTCTTTACATTCTAAGCTTCGTTCTATTTATAGACATCCCCAAATTTTACAACTAGACGCAAATTAACCGGCCCGAGCTTTAGTGGCTTTAAATATTTAGAGATTTAATATCTGCATCCTCCATGCTTACGTAACTTTGAAAACTCCAGATTAATTTTGCATCCAATATATATCATAACCATTGGCTTCCCACTGTGTAACCCTACTTATCGGTCTTTCTTTAACCTCTGAATATTTTCATTCATTATCATTAACTTTACTATCTCTTACCTCCAATAACGTTACTGTACATTTTACCTATAATATTAACATACCTTTCTTTTTCAATACCAATTACTCTTTATAGATTTACCCCAAATTAACAATTAGTAAGCAAAGCCTATAAAAGAAATCAATTCGATCAGTTAATATATTCAATAATTTAGAATCTATACACTAATAATGAAATACTCTGGCCACGCTATTACCTACAACAAAAGAGGTCCACTCGAAGAAGTTCTCCAATACTCTCTGATCGAAGTTGATGACTCTAAATTGGGTGCAAATCAACTTTTATTAAGATTATTGGGTTCCCCAATTAATCCTTCTGATTTGGGTCAAATCATGGGTTGGTATGCAACTGCCCCAGTTATCATTGAATATGATAACACTTCAGAAAAGAAAGGGTTTGTTGGAGGTAACGAAGGTGTACTTGAAGTGATCAAGGTTGGTGACTCGGTTACAAAGTTTTCTGTTGGTGATCGCGTGATTGCAGAAAGGTTTAACCTTGGTTTATGGAGAGAATATTTGATTCTTGACCAAGATTCCCCACTTTATAAGGTTGATAATGCATTAACCATTGAACAAGCAGCAACACTCAATATAAACCCACCAACTGCATATCAAATGTTCCATAATTTTATTAAAGATTGGCAAAAAGGTGATTGGGTTATTCAAAATGCTGGTAATTCACAAGTTGGTCAATTCATTACTCAAATTGCAAAAGATTTAGGTGTAAACACAATTTCAATTGTTCGTGATGGCAAATCAAAACAAGATTTAGAACAATTGGAAAATTACGGTGCAACAAAAGTTGTTTATGAATCTCAAGTTTTATCTCAAGATTGGCTTTTAAAAACATTGCCTTCGATTGTTGGAGAAAATCCTCGTATTCGTCTTGCTATCAATGCCACTAATGGACCATTGGTGACCAATATGGTTTCTTCTTTATCACATAGTGGTTATTTGGTTACATATGGTGCATTATCTGATGATTTAACCGTCAAATTTGATTCTACCGACCAATTTTTCAAAAATATTACATGTGTTCCATTTTGGATTACTTATAATTTTTCAATTGATCATCAAGGTATGATTGATACAATGGATGCAATCATTAATTTGTATAAGAAAAACAAAATTGTTTTACCACCTCTTGAAACTATTACCATAAAATCTCTTGAAGATTTGAAAAAAGCTAATGATGCTAAAATCAAACATATTTTGAAATTTTAAAAATTACAGTTTCTTATATTCAATAAATTTTAAATTTATATTCTTTAATTAAAATCAAACCAATTCCAATCATTTTCTGTATTAAATAATGTATCATTTTCAGTCATTAAAATTTCATCATTTATTCCACCCATAGTTCCAATAGGCATATTTAAAGGCATTGTTTGATCAAAATCATAACCTTGCGAAGGTTTGGAAGTATCTTGAAAAAGATTCATATTAATCAATTTATCAATTTCATCAATATTATTAGAATCATTTAAATTATTTGGAGTAATTGCATTTGAATTCTCCAAAAATGTATCATTATTAATTCCATTAAATAAATTAACATTATTATTCAGAATCATTTTATCTGAACTCTTATTTAAGGGTCTTAAAACACCATGCAATTTAAAAAATAATCCACATGCATTACATAATAAATCCCCATTATTTGATTTCCGCCAAAGTGGAGTTGTTTTAGTTTGACAATTTGTACATTGTAAGATTTTTTTAGGTTGATTTTGTTGTTTTCGATAATCTTGTTTTAAAGTTGATTCTAATGAATTAATATAAGATGATAAAAAATTATTATCATCATTTTTATTTATGCTAGTTGCTGAAGAATTTGATCTTTCAAGTAATGAAGAAGTAGTTGAATTTAATGAATTAGTATGAGATTCTGGTGAAGGTTTAATTCGTTGATTCAGTGCCAGCAGTGCGTTATATTCTTCTTGACTTATCCTTCTAATATGGGCCACATAATCAAATTCATCTAAATTTGGATCTGTTTCGATCTTCTTCTTTGGTTTTACAACTTTATTACTAACCAATTTTCGATTTTGAATTCTCCATGCAATATTTGATATTCTTTGATTATGGGGTAAATAATTTTTATGACTATACATCTTAAATATTTCTAGCGATGAATTATCTTGATCATTGAGTAAATCTTGGACATTAAAGTCTTCAGTACTGCCTTTATATGTGATCTTACCATCAGAAAACTGTTGGTTGTTAAGCTTGGGCATTTTAATTTTGATTTGATTCTAATATATAAATTTAAAATATCTTCCTCCTTTAAATCGGTTTGTCATTTTTTTTTTAATTAGTCAACGTAAGATTACGTAATTGGTTGGCAAATTTTCTTTTTATGAAATACCCCACCATAAAACTACAAATGCCGTTAGGAAACTTAAAATGTAAAAACCCCCCCTCTTAGTTTCTCGAGTATCTCAGCCTTGTCGCTTGATATTACCCTTAAAATTCAAAAATGGGGGATACTTTGATTAGTGGGGAATTCAAATAATAAAACATTATGCACGTGCCGGAGAGACTTCCAATTTTGGGAATCATCTTTAACAACTTACTTTAAAATATATTTTATTTTTTCAACTACTCTTTTTATTCATCGATATGTCAGATAAAGTTAGAGAACATAATCAATATATTAGACTTAAATCAAAATATATTGGAGTTGGAAATTCAGATACTTCACGTGAAGAGTTTATGACAAATATTCATCGTGATACATATGCTTCATTAAGTCATCATGAACCTCTTCTACAATACAATTCTGTTGCAACTGGTTTAAATAAAGAACTATTACGTCAACAAATGATTAAAAAAATGGTACAACCAATCAAAAAAAATTAAACACCTTCACTCAATAAAGGTGCAGATTCATTATTTCTAACTTCTTTTGAACCTTTTACAGCAACAAATAATGATAAAATAAGTAAAAGACCAGAAATAATGAATGCAAATATCCATTGTAATGCAAACACTTTTGTTAATAATTGACCTAATGCAAGACCAAATGTTAAAATTGTTGAACTAATTCCAATACTCCAATCATCAAATAAAACAACAAAGGCACCAGGAATAACTAAGAAATTCCAAATAAAAATATTTGCAAGAATTCTTCCAAATAATTTATGAGAATGGAATAAAACTGCACCATTCCAAAAAATCGCATATAATAACCATGAAAATGGGAATGAAACAACTGTTGCATGAACCAAAATCCAACTTCTTAAAGGCCTGATAGTAAATGTCTTATGATTAAAATACAATGAAGCAATATTTGCTAAATTAAGTACAAGTACAACTTCAGACCAAAAAAAGTGTTTTTTAGCAAAAAGAATTGACCATAAGAAAGATCCAACATTAAATAAAATAAAATGTAATCCAACATGTTTTGTAGCTTCATTATACAAATTTGGAAGGAAAATTTGTAAAATAAATCCAAGTTGCATAAGGTATAAAATTCCCCAATAAACCAAAGTTACAATAATGTTTGCTGAAAATGGAGTTTGGCCAACGTTAAAAGGTGAATCTTTATCAAGAGGTGATGTTCTGCCTACTAAGTAACGAAAGTTACCGTAGACAGAAATTAGCATTGAAGCTGCAGTAGTAATTTTATAGTTTGTTTCAGCAGATGTCATTGAGTATATGGTTTAAAGAATAAAATAATAAAGGGATTTGAAGGTTTATATAGTTTCATGACTTCAAATCAAGATTGCTATTTTCGGGTGGGGTTTATTACTGCGGTCTGGGTTTCGAAAAATATTAGTGGAGACAGGGGAGACACGAGGGAGAAAATAATGAAGGATAAGTCAGACTAGTTCTCTAGTCTGACCAACATTGTTTTCAAGGTTGATTAGATGCTCCTCAAAGACTAATGATAAGGAATTGTTACAAATTTGTACGAATCGTCTCTATACAATTGTTCTCATGTACACTATGTATTGCGGTACGGATCCGCACTTTCTTCTCTACACCACACATGTACTGATACTTATGTACCGACACTTATTTATTCCTGCTCCGATAGTTCTCCTAATTATGCTCCAATAGTACTCACAGCTCCTTATACTCCTATACTCATACTTCCTCCCTCCTACTCCTGTACTCACACTTTTAAATTCATATTATGTTCATACTTCTTATTTCTGTTCTCCACACTTACTTTTCTCCACACTAGGTAATTCGCTTTGTACACCACCTCGTTACTTCTCATTTCTACGCTTACTTTTTTACACACTCAGTGAGGTAGTTCGTACACCACCTCGTTACTTTCTACACTCAGTGATCCACTTCCTGGACCACCTCATTTGTCATTTTGTAATTACTCCTTCTCTTATTAACTAACAAATACCACGGTACGACGTTTTATCCTTCTTTGCATCTGCATGCTCTTCCAATACAACAGGTAATAATTCACCTCCCTCAGAAGACGCAATCGAAGATAACAAATCATAAACAGCCTTATGGTTGTCTTCAAGAGTATCTTCTCTGTTATCAATGATATCACGAACGGTTGAACATGATTTGATAAGTAATTCAATAATTGAAATAGAATCCTGCATCAATTTATCCAATAAATTTAATGAAAGTGAATCACGTACAACAACTCTTAAAATTTCTTTATCATTTTCATTTGGTGGTAAATGATAATTTGGTACAATAAATCCTTTATTTCTTAATAAATGAGAAATAAGAACTTGAGGAATTTCTGGATAATTTTCTCTGATCTCTTTTGATAATCTAAATGCAACAACTGGTAAACCTGGATGGTAAGATTGTTGATTATCATATTTCGATGTAATTTCTTCCTTCTTTCTGCTATAAAGTTTATTTGCTTCAACACCATCAATTGGTTTATGAACAACAGATAAAACTTCAAAATATCCAGATTGTTCCAAGAAATCAGATAATAATCTAGCATTATTAATACAAGAATTATAAATCTTTGTATAACCTTCACGAGCCAAAGTTAAAAAGTTGAAATATTGAGTAATAACTGGGAAACCTGGTCTTGAAAAATTCAAACCAAATGTTTCTTCAACACCTCCAAGATAATCCAAAGAAAATTTTAAACTTTTTGGTAAATGTGAAGAATCTTTCCAAATGACCCAACCCAAACCTGCAGATGTAAGACCAAATTTATGACCAGAGGTATTAATTGAATCAACACGAGGAACTGCAAAATCCCACTTCAATTCTGGATGTGTAAATGGAGCAACAAACCCACCACTAGCACCATCAACATGGATTCTAACATCATTTCCAGTTTCTTTTTCAACTTCATCAAGTAAATTTGAAATTTCTTCAACTGGTTCAAAAGCACCAGTAAATGTCGAACCTAAAATAACAAAAATACCAATTGTATTTTCATCGATATTTTCTTTAATTTTAGAAACATCAATCAAATAACCTGATTCTTGAGTAACCGGAATCAACCTATTTTCAACATCGAAATAACGAGCAAATTTCTCCAATGCAACTTGAGCACAAGTAGCCATCAAAATATTTGGATTTTCAGTTGATTTACCTTGAGCTTTTCTCTTTTCTTGCCATCTTTTTTTTAAGGCCAAACCAGCCAACATAATAGCTTCTGAAGAACCGGTGGTGGCAGTACCAATGGAATTGGTTGATTTCTTACCTGTCTCTTCATTTGTAAGCTCAGGTGCATGCCACAAATTACTCAAAATGGTGATACAACGTTGTTGCATCTCAATCAAAGAAGGATATTCGTCGTTATCGGCCAAGTTCTTGACGATATTATCTTGAATCAAACGCATTGAAGTTTCAGTCAATCCAGTGTTAACAAAAGATGCCAAATTTAAGGTTGGGTTACCATCCAAGGACAATTCTTCAGTCAAGTATCGATAAACCAAATCTTCAGAAGATGAATCATCTGGAATTTGATATTTTGGAACAGACAGTTCGGAATCATACTTAAAAATATATTGTTCATGGTGGTTCAATGCCGACTTGGATTTCTTCAAGAGCTTTGATTCGAGAGCTTCAGCATCAATGTGTCTGGATAATGTCATTGTTTTACTTGTAGAGATTGAAAAAATGATTAGAGAATTTAAATAGTATTTATAGTGTTTTGGTAACCCCTAAATTTCAAAACAAAAACGTATGTTGCTATTTAAAAGCCCACAAAAACAATAGAAGCCTTTCTGGAAAATATCCGACAATCCGATTCTTGATCGGTATAGGTCCGATCCTAAGAATAAATGCGGGTTTTATTTAAGCCTTGTTTTAAAAACGCCACTGGGTCAATTCAAGCAATTGAACCCTTTACAAGAGAATTATCAATGAATATAAAAATCAATTGATCTTTGAAAGAGGATATCTTGAAAGAAAATATCAATTGAGTATTCAATGAGTGTGGTTAAACTTGCCAAAATTGGGAGTACGGAAGCAATCAAAAAATTGATAATAATATTCTTGATTTGAACACTACTTTTATCATCAATATATATTCATTAAGTATATACATATTTTCGAATCATTTACTCAACATCGTCAAACTTTTGGCCGTCGATCAATTCTGGAATGTCATCATCACCAGCAGCTTCACCAGCAGCGGCAGCAGCTAATTCTTCTGGGGTCTTACCAGCTTGAATTTGTTCGGCTAATTTTCTCAAGATTTCCAAGTTTTCAGAACCTAATTGAGGTAAGATGTTTGGAATCAATTGAGTAACATCCTTTTCTTGTGGGTAACCAGTGAATGCAAAAGTGTTGTGGGCAGCGGCACCTTGGACACCGACTCTGTTGAAGTGCAAGACCTTACCATCTTCTCTGAAGAAGTTAGCTTCTTCGATAGCTTCGATCTTGGTGGCCTTCAATTTACCAAGGGCTTCAACCAACTTGGTGTCATCTTGTTCAGATCTAACAACCTTCTTGGCCTTAACTCTGGAACCACCAACCTTCTTTGGAGTGGCCTTTTGCAACTTAGCTAACTTTTCTGGGTCAATAGTCATGTTTGTAATTGATATATACGTGGGTAGTGAAAAGTTGACTAAAAAATTTTTTTCTTTTGCTTTCAAAAGTTTTTCGACGTTCAACGAATTTGATATTTTGGGTCGTGCGGCTACAAAGTTTTTATTGTCCACAAAAGTTGGGGTAGACAAAAATAAAACTAATGGATGTGAGTTTTGGTAATTGAAGGGGTGGAGATAATTACATTGACTTTTAAGGAATATTCTTTAGATTCAGTGATATTTCAGACCTTTTAGTGCATATTAAAAGTATATTTACCACATATTCTCGTCGCCAATTTAATGATTCTTTGAATGTTTTACAGGTATATGTATGGTTAGACTTTTCAGCCTAAATTTTATGATCCCGCTATTTTTCCGTTATTTCTCAACAGGTTTTGTCTACGCTTTCTCTCGCTATTCTCCCTATTCCACTAAAACCTTACTCTATTTTTTCTCCCTATTTCTCATTAGTTTTTTATCTTTTTTTCTTTCTCTCCCTATCATATCACCTTACTTTTTCTGTACCTTCCTTACATTTTTTCTCAAGTCTCTCGCTATTTCTCTATTTAATTCTCTCTATTTTCTTTTTTCTTTATCTTTTTTGATCTAGTTACCGATTTCGCTTAAATTCGCCAGCGCATAGTGATGTTGAAAGATATATACGCGTATATACGCACTCCAACATTCAAACGTTATATTCCTGAGTGGATCGTAGCGTTTGCACTTGCCGCTTACTTCTACTTTATCGCTGAAGTCGCACAACCATTCGAACGTCAATTTATCATTAATGACACGTCGATTTCTCACCCATTCGCATTCAATGAACGTGTAACAGGTATCCAATGTCTTTATATCGCTTTTTTTGTACCTGTCATCACAATTGGTTCGATTGCACTTATTACAAGGAAGAAATCTGATAATTCACATAAATGGGTACATCATTTACATATATCAATGTTGGGACTTGCTTTGTCTCTCACACTCAACGGTGTTATCACCGATACTTTGAAAAATTGGATCGGTAGACCGCGTCCGGACTTTATTGCTCGCTGTGGTCCTAAAGAGGGCACACCTCTTGATGTTCTTGTTGATATTTCGGTGTGCACTGGACCTTTGGGCCAAAGAAGATTGGTTGATGGGATGAGGTCAGCCCCTTCTGGTCATTCAAGTATTTCATTTAGTGCATTACTTTATTTGACCTTATGGATCCTCGGCCGTTTTAACATGGTCAGAAAACAAAAACAAGTGCCACTACATAAAATCTTGTTGGCATGTTTACCTATATTACTTGCCACATATATCGCATTGAGTAGAACACAAGATTATAGACATCATTTCACCGATATCATACTGGGATCTTTGATTGGTAGTTTTTTTGCAAGTACTTTGTATTATAAGTTTTTTGGTAGTGTGACTTCTGAAGAATTAGAATTTGAAATTGAAGATGGATTACCAATTTAATAAAAATACACACTGATAACTCATTTCTTACCTTTATTATTTAAATAATCTTCTATTCATATTCAAAAATAGTTTTCTTGAATACATCAACGAATTCATCCATTACATTATCACCAAATGTATCAAAAACCTTATCATATGAAAGAACAATGTTCATACCTCCTTTGGGTGTGGTAATAATATTGAAACAATAATAAATCATTGACCCTACTTCTTGTGAAAAAATCAAATTATCAACTGTCCAATCACCATACTTAATATCGGCCTTACCCAAGTTGGAAGTTGTGAGTGTATCTTTATATCCTTTTGCCATCATTTTTTTAAAAAGACTCCAATAATTGGCCATACCGAAACAACCAATAAGTTTAAAACATTCACGACTTTTAAGACCATCATGAATCTTTTCATGCATCATTTTAACCATATCATCAACATTTTTTTCACCTTTATCCATAACAATTTTTGCACCAACTGCATAATTATATCTTAAATCATTCTCAATATCTTTATAAAATCTTCTTGCATTTGCATTAACAAAATGAGACATTTGACGTCCCGCATTCTTTTTTGGACTCTTAGGTTCGATAACTTCTTTCATAGCAGCAACAGCAGCGGCATGTAATAAAGGTGTAATTGTAAGTCCTTTCTTATGTAATTTTGAACGAATTGTTTCAACTTGTTCAGGCGTAAAGTTGATCATTTTAAGAGATGAATCAACACGTTCAGGTAAATATTTATATCTTCTTTCGGGCATGATGGTCATTATTATAGCAAAAAAGATCTTGAACCAAATTGGACATTGATAAAGATCAACCAATTCAATCGCAGTTTTAGGAATTGGTAAATCATCTTGTGAAACATCAAATAAAACAGGAACAAAATCCACTTTTTCAGGCAATTCACTTAATTCTCTTGTTAAATCATCAAAGAAATAATTACTCAGATTCCCATCAACAAAAGTATGATCAGTAATATATGAAATATGTTGAATATCTTCATATTCATAAACAATGACTTTCCAAAGTGGTTTTTCAAGATCCATTTCAAAATCGATTGAATTCATTTTGGAAAGCTCTTCAAGACCAAATGGTTTGGTCAATGTAACAAATTCAATCATATCTTCATATAAGATCTTCTTTAATGGTCTTTTAACAAAGTTTTTACCATTCATTTTGGCATCAAATGATTCATCTTTTGTTCTGAAAACTTGATAAGTAAGCACCGGGTATCTCAAGAGCATGTTACGGATCACCTGTGACATTTGATCTCTTGTCACAGGTTTGTTCAACACACCACTACAGTTGAAGTTATTGTAATGCCCTCCAACTTGTCTGGCTATGTTAAATCTTTCGGCAAAATTAACTGGTTGATTCATTGTTATCTTGAGGATGAATATTGGAAAATAAGAGCAAGCTATTCACCTTTTATATAAGAACGAAAGTGATTAATAATGCAAACGAAACTTTTCGTAAAAGAGCCGTGCTTTAGTATTGTTCCTCAGATATAAATTCGGATAACGACGAGATCCCCTCTTAATGCCGCCCAAGTTTCATGTTTCAAACACTTATCTGCCGCCTATCATCAAGGATCTGCATTCAAATCATGGGGATCTGCAATTAATCCAAAACAATTAGACTGATCCTTGCAGATCTTACACAAAAACAACACGAAAAATATGACAAAAAAATTCAAAAAAAGGTCGTACCCGGATTCGAACCGGGGTTGTCCGGATCAAAACCGAAAGTGATAACCACTACACTATACAACCAGATACTTTATTGAGCTTTATGTGCTCATAATTATATTACTTAATTGCGGATTCGCAATTCTCTGCAATTATAATTCCTAAAGTTGTAGATAGTACCTATTTAGAGATATTTAGTAACAAATAACTCAAGTTCTGAATTCAGGTTTTCTTTCGTTGATAAAGGTCGAAATTCTTTCTATCTACTCAGTTCTGTTTGCTTTCTTTGAAAGAAGATGCCACCCCGGTACAGGTCACTCATAAAGCTTATAAGTACAATGGACAAATCTGAAATGGAAATCTCCGTATAATAATTTAGTAGTTTCGGAAACAACCTTTCCCATCACTATATCTCGATTATTCAATCCAACTTTCAAGTGTCTCCTGTGTGATGCTCGTTTCAGAATGGTTGCGAAATTTTTTTGAAACAAAACATTTAGATGCAAAATTGTTTCAATATCGTAATAGCACAAACTATATAGAGAAAGGATTTGGCAATAACATTTTCATCCAAATAAACCATCACTATGAGCTCGGATATCACTGTACTTTTCACGTTGACATCGACTTACACATTGAGCTCTTCTTCTGAAAAGACAAGCACTACTAACGGTCAAGTATACACAACGGTAGTGACATTGACCACAAAGAATACGGCTTTACTGTCTAAAATACAAGTTTCACCTAGCCTTGTATCTTCAAGTTCAAGTCTGAGTACTTCTACTTCTATAAACTTATCTTCTACTTCCACTTTAGGACATACAGCCGGTACGTCTCTTGCTTCCGACTTGACAACAATACAAGCAACTTCAAACACTGACAAGGGACTCAAAATTGGACTTGCCATAGGTCTCCCAATCGCCATTATTTCATCCTTTGTGATTGTGATTCTTTTATTTGTTTGGTTACAAAAGAGAAAGTTCAGAGCAACAAAAAAGAAGTTAATGCCTTATCTGAACGAGAAATTTTTACCTGATTTAAATACATTTAATACTAGTCAAGAGACTTTAAATGGTATAGAAGCAAATGTTTCTTTGTCATCTCCACCACATCCAACGTTCGCTATCCCGCAACGTAGAACAAACAATGAAAATTACGGCAAAAGAATGCTGATTGGCAATTTCTTTAAAGATAGGTTGAGTAAAGTGATTAATATGAGTGAAATCAATGATGAAGTTTCATCCCAGACCTCCCTTCCAAAGCTTCGTTCTCCTTTCCACTTAAGACGCTTCAAACTTTCGGCATCAGAGAAAGACGATTCGATCACAAATAAACCTAGGAATAAAAAAAACCTTACTATTGTTCCAGTAGTTCCTCCACTGCCAGGAAGAAATAGGTATGTTGTGATCAAACCCTATAAAAAACTGCTTGACGATGAAATAACGATTCTGGTTGGCGATTTTGTTACAGTTATAAATGAGTATCCCGATGGATGGTGTATGATTGAAATTACCAAAGGATCACAGGGAATGGTACCAAAATTGTGCTTAAGAGAGTTGTAGGTAGAAAATCTTAATTTTTTTTATTCTAAGTAAATATACAATAATTTTACAAATGTAGAAGTTTAGTATGGTCTGCCAGAAGACCCTTGACGAGGCATGCCTCCAGGAGGGTTACCTTGAGACCCTTGGCGAGGCATGCCCCCAGGAGGAATACCTTGAGAGCCTTGGCGAGGAATGCCCCCATGGGGCATACCTTGGGGTTGGTAACCATTATAACCTCTAGGAGGTTGGCCTTGTGGTGATGGGCCACCGTTGTTCCTAGGGAACCCAGTACGTGGCGGTTGACCAGCTTTATTCATTGGGTATCCTCCACCAACAGAAGGAGGAATTCCAGCCATTTGCGGTACCTGTTGTCTTTGATACTGCTGAGGAGGTGGACCCTGTTGTTGTGGACGGTAATTACCTTGTGGGTATCCTTGTGGGGGCATTCCCCCTTGCGGGGCCATTCCTTGAGGGGCCCCTCCTTGCAGAGGTGGTGCACGATGTTGGCTTTGTGGAACACCGTATCCGTACTGTTGTTGTGGGTATCCTTGTGGTTGCTGTTTGCCCTGAGGTGGAACACCGCCCCTATAACTTGCTTGTGGACCGGCCAATTTCTGTTCTTGTGGTGGTTTTTGATACTGTGATGGGACTTGCTGGAATTGCTGTGGACCTTGTGGTTTTGGTTGATGTTGCAATTGTGGTTGATTTTGTGAAACTTGTTGATTAATAGGTTTCTTCTCTGGTGAATCAAACCTCGCCAATCTATTTTGCGAGCTGTTAGGCGATGAAATATATTTTGGTCTATTTGCTGGAGGTAATGAAGGTAAATCTTCATTGTAAGGAGATGTCATGTTACTCACTTTTCCTGTTTCTGAGTGGATAGATATATGATCACCATACTGAGTAGTTCCAACTCGAGGTGTTGAACTTGAAGAATATTTTGCATCATCACGTTGACCATGTGCAGGTGGTGGAGGACCTTCGTCTTCATCTTCACTATCGGAGAAGCCACTAAAATTGTTTGCATTGACCTTACCACCAGATTTATCTTTTTCACCCACAACTTTGGCAAACTGATCACTAAATTCATTATATTGTGTCATTGGAGAATGAACAGATGAGTGGGAAATCGAACGATCATTTCCAACACCTGGGACAGTCAATCCAACCTTTCTGGCATCGACCTTATTTTCTGAATCCAGATCTGGATCACTAAATAATTCGTCATCATTTTGTGGATAAACATTGTCAGAATTACCATTCAAATTCAAAATTCTCATTCCAGAAGGTAAATCATCTTCATCAAATTTTTCGTGGCTACCATTTAGCATTTGATTACGATCAGTGTGAAACTGGTCAGAAGGAGTTTTGATTGTAGAGTACTTGTGATAAATATCATCTAATTGGACAGAGCGATGATGGTCCTTAATCATGGAAGCTGAAAGCTTAGAATTATCAATGTCTGGAGAAGGAGTTTCATTACCAACTGGAGCTGTAGGATTAATAGTCAACCCATTTATGTTCTTGTTAGCATGTTCAGGTCTTGATTGTTGCAGATTTTGCTGTAAATATTGCTGGCTTGATTGAGGAGCACCAGGGTTCATTTGTGGTTGATTTTGAGTGTTCATTTGTCTTTGATTTGGTTGATTAGGATTCATTTGTCTTTGATTAGCACCATGATTCATTGGTTGTTGGTTTGGATTCATCGGTGGTTGGTTTTGATTCATTTGTTGTTGAGGTTGTCTATAATCTGAAGGCTGTCTACTCAGTGGTTGACTATTATTTCCATTTGGAGGAAGTTTAAATTGTGGTATCGACTTATTCTGTGGGGAAGCCATAATTTTACCAGAGTTACTACCTTGCAGCGCTTGTCTAGCAACAATTGCACCAGCAACACCTCTTTGACTACCACAACCTTCATATCCACGTTCCAATTTTGATCTTAAAACTTGTTTAATATTTGAATTCCATCTTTTTTGGTCCCAATTCAAGAAATCAGTACCATTGACACCTCCACTAACCATTTGATGGATATCATCTACTTCTAAATAATGAACAAATGGTAAAGTTGGCAAACCAAATAAAAGAGATTCTGGATCAACACGATCGGCCTTCAAACGAGTGGGTCTACCGTATAAACCAAACGAATCCAACAATGGGAACAAGAATCTGATCAAAGTATCGAAACCAGGTACTGAAGAATGAGCTTCTGGCATTAAAAAAATACTTGTATTTGTAAAATCTTCGATTGATTTCTTCAGAACTTTGGTCGAGATATTTGGAGATTTGAAATTAATAAAAGCATCTAATTTAAGCATAGTTGAATGATCAATTAATTGAGGAGATTGTGGATAAATTGCAGTTACTGAACTAGCACTCGATACTACAGCCATCAATTGTTTCTTTTTCTTTTGCTCTGTTTCATAAAATAAAATTCTACCTGGTGTAAACAGTTTTTTTTTAGTGATTGAAGGTTCAACCACTGCAAAACATCTTTTCCAAGCCATCCCACTACCATATCTAATTGAAACCCAATCTTCATGTTCGAATCTTCTTTCTGCTAAAATCGTACGAATATCAGATAAACGAGATCCACGAGCAGATAAAAGTGCACCTGTATAAGCTTCTTGTAAACTTGAATATTCATAATTTGCTAAACGAAGTGCCAGATACCAAGTTACTAAATTTGCATAACTTTTAAATTGTAAAATATATCTATTTTTTAAAGTTGTTGAAACAATAATTACATTATCCAAATTTTGTTTAGCAGCTGGTAATGATTTAATTGCATTATAAATTGAATCAGTAAAATTAATATAATTTGGTTTTGCTGAAGTTTCAAGTAATGCTTCAGGATTATGTCTAAATTGTGCCAAATTAGCAGCATCCCAATAAGCTAATTGATTACCAGTAAGAATCCCATAAACTTCTTTCCATTCACGATCGGCTGGTTTACCGTCACTATTGATATCATAATATAACATAAAGATCCCTTCATTATAACGACGGTGAGCTTGAGACGATAAAAGAGTGACTATTGGAATAAGTTCTGGTGAAAGACCTTCGATCAGTTCATTCGGGGTAGACGTTGAAGCAGTACGCGATGGCTCCGACCTTTTCTTGGGCGACTCGAGCCTATTCTTAACTGCTTGCATATCTAATAAGAAGAAAAAAAATAGTCTTGAATGTTGTGATTTTTTTTTATCTTGATTCAAAATAACGGGTATTTTTTTTTCCGATTGATTGTTGAGGCTTAATTTTTTTGATTTGAAAGAGGATTTTTTGATCAAAATTTGATGATGTAAGTAGAGAAGAAATCAAGGGGTAGGGGATTACAAATAAATAATTAAGAGAATTGGTAGTCAGGCAAACCATACCAAGAATTTTAATACCAAGTCTCATTGTGATTGGTTTATACACGTTATATTTTTGTGTTTTTCTATTCTTTTAAAACCTTTAAAAGTTCCAAGCTTTCGACAAGCTCTTTTTCGGCTGTTTCGATATCTTCGTAGTTGAGCGCTGAAATTGCAAAACGCGCATGTTTTTGTATTTTAACTATCAATTCTGATTTGTCAAGCATATTTTGAAGTGATTCCTTTGTGTTTGCTGGTTGATTGATGATGCTTTTTTGTGGGGATTTGATTGGCGTTTTTTGTGTAGAAATGCTTGGATTTCTCAGTGGTGGGATCACCTTAATCGACGAAGTTTTGTTGATTTGCGAGAGGTCGTCATCGGGGAGGTACTTGGGGGCGCCAGGCAATTTGATTTCGTTATCCAGATCAGTTTCTGGGGAAAAGTGAGGGGCCCCAGGTAATTTGATATCCAGATCGGTTTCTGGTGCAAATTGAGGGGCCCCAGGTAATTTGATATCCAGATCGGTTTCTGGTGCAAATTGAGGAGCACCGGGAAGAGCTGGTTCGTCTGGATGAAATGTAGGTGCACCGGGCAATACTGAGTGGTCACCAGATTCTACAGAGGTTTCCTCTTCAAGTGGCTCTTCTTGGTCTTCTCGCTCCACCGATCCACTCATCTCCTCCAATTCCCTCTCCAAGTCCTCGTCCTCCCCCTTGTACGCAATTTCGCCCTTGAGAAACTTCGACAACTGTACCTTCAACACCTTGATCTTATCTTTATTCAGCTTGTCGAATTCGGTTGGATTATTTGCTTTTCCTCCTGTCAATTGACTCCAATCAACACCTTCACTATTTTCAACAAAGATATTTAAAATACTCAAGAAGTTGATTGTTGCCCTGATCTTACTAATTAAAGCTTGTCTATTTGTTTGTTTGGTCAAATTATTCAAAGTTGTTAAACAAGAATTGAATAACTTATAACCAAACGAAAGAACAATACTGATCGAGGCAGATCTGTCATTCAATGCCTTGACGACATCTTCTTCGGCGCCATCACCTTTCTTGATCGACTCTGTTTCATCCAATAATTGGATCGTGAATTCTTCAACATCCTTACCTGTTGTGTGGAGTTTATTTGATAATATGTATTCTAATACAAACACTTTGCAGTAATAACTGACAACTGGATTGACCAAATGTACTTCGGCCGCACGTGCAATGTATGGGGCGACAGATTTATCTGATTTGAGTGAGTCTGGAATTGTAGATATGTTAATCATAGTTGGTTTCTAGTATTATCTTTAAATATATTTATTGTCGCAAATCTCTAGTTTTGTTGCATTTCCCAATTATCTGTAGATCCTTTCTCCCATTTTTCAAATCTCTCCCTAATTCGTCACTATTTTTTCTCTCCCTATTTTTTTGTGCTCTCCCTATTTTCTCCCTATTTTCTCGCTATTCCATGCTCTCGCTAACATTTCTCTCGCTATTCCAAGCTTCACTCATTCTACATCTACTCTTTAAACATTCATTCATATACATTTATAATTCTGGCATTCTCAAAATGGTTCTTTCCTTATTCTGAGCATCATCTTGTAACATTTTTAAAATCTCTGAATCCTTCCATTTGTCTGGTAATGGAGTCACATCATAATTTTTTGTTGCCCAATAATAAATATCCCAATCAGCTTCATCCAATAAACGGTCAAACTCATCCAATTGATTCATATTAAATGATTCCAAGTGTTTCTTTGCAAATCTAGATAATAATAAATCACTTTCCAAGATCCCTCTCTTTCTCAGTTGATATACAAGTCTTGCTCTCTTGACTTGTATAGTTTCACCCGATCTTTTGATCGGTTCGATCTTCATATGAAGTTCTGTATCAATAGCAGGGTTTTGAGGTTTCCCATAGTTAAGCAAAGCTCTTGATGAAGAATGGATCGATCTAGACCCTCTAATTAATCTAATCATTTTTATAAATTGTTATATAAAAGTAAATTGAATAATTTTTTTTAGTTATTTAAAGTCGTGTTAATTCAAAAATTTATAAATATCATTTTTGTAAAAGTATCAATTAGATTTAAACAAATCACCACAATGGGAAAAGCGGTTTCAAAGTTATCGAAAGACGAATTGAAATCACTCAAACAAGCCACATATTTCGATAAACGTGAATTACAACAATGGTATAAAGGATTTTTAAGAGATTGTCCATCAGGACAACTTTCAAAAGAAGAATTTGTTAAAGTTTTTAAACAATTTTTCCCATTTGGAGAACCTTCAGATTATTGTAATTATTTATTCGAAGCATTTGATGTTGATAATTCGAAATATATTGATTTTAAAGAATTTATAATTGCACTTTCAATTACAAGTAGAGGTACAGATGAACAAAAATTGAATTGGTCATTTAAATTATATGATCAAAAAAAGACGGGTAAACTAACATATCAAGATATATTACCTGTGATTGCATCAATTTATAAGATGATTGGTACTATGGTTGCAATACCTGAAGATGAATCAACTCCTGAAATGAGGGTACAGAAATTTTTCAAATTATTGGATAAGAATATACAAAATGATACGATTAATTTGGAAGATTTCAAGAGGTTACTGAAGTTGGATCCAACGGTTGCGACGGCATTGACATCGTATGAGGGGTTGGTATAGAGGATAGAGTCACGAAGGGAGAGTTCCCAGAATAGAGTGGAGTCAAAGTACAGAGTGAAGAATAGAGCCACGGAGTACTAATAGAATAGAGCCACTACAGAAACAATATAAAGACAATCCCATATAATACACAGAAGTGAATCATTGTTGGCCCTCAACAGCTTCCAACAACCCATCCAATAATTGGTCAACCTCATTAACATCAACACCAGTACAAATACTAACGACTTTTTTGAACTTTGAAGTCAATTCACTATAGTCCAATAATTTTTTTAATTCATCTTCAATATTTGAATTAACTTTTTTATATGCATTGATTCTTGCCTTAATTATTGGAATTGAATCTAATGAATTAATTAATTCAGAATTTAATTTTAAATCTTCAATCAGTTCATTTTTTAATAATTTTTCATAAATTGGTTTAATAATATATTGATTATCAGCATCATTATTTTCATTAATATTTTTCAATTTTAATTCTTGTTTTGAAGTTTCAAGTTTTTGATTTAAATTCGACATTTGTAATTTAAGATTTTCTAAATAAATTAATTTTTGATTAATTTTTGAAGTCATAAATCTATTATTTGCAGTTGTAATTGTTATATCATGTAAAGATTTATTTAAATTTTTAATTTGAAATCTTTTAGAATTTAAAATTGTTTCATATTCAATATTAGTATTTGTTAATAAATCTTGAATACTTTGAAAAATTTTATTTGAAGAATTTAAATTGTTTTGATTTATTTGAACTTTGGGTTTAATTATTAAATTTGGCTCTTCAATTTTAAAAATTTCTTGATTAATTTCAAGTCGTTTATTTAAAAATTCAATTGAAGTTTTCATAAATTCAAAAATATAATCATCTTCAAAATTTTCATCTTTAATAACATCTTTAACTAATTCATAATCAATTGGTTTAATACCTCTTTTATTTGGTAAATTTAAATTTGATTTTAATATAATTAATAGTTTTATAAACCATCTATTTTCATTTTCTGCTGCAATATGTAATGAAGTATTTCCATTTTCTTCATCTTGAAAATTAATTAATTTATTAATTAATTCAAAAAGTAAATTTTCTTTATTTGTAATGAATTCTAAAATTTTAATTGTATAAAATTTACAACTTTCAAATTTTTTACTTGATTGATTTACTAAATGATGAAAAATTGTCCATTTTTTATTATCCAAAAGCCAAATATTTGGATTTAAATAATTTTCTAAAATTTCTTTAAAATTTCCTTTTTCCATAGAATTTGTAACTTGAATCATTGAAATTAATGGAGATTCTCCTTCAATATTTCCTCGAATTGGTGAATTAATTCCTAATTTTATAAAAGACAGTACAAGTGTTGATGATGCTAATGTCAGTGCAAAATGTAAACAAGTTTGACCTTTTAAATCTAATGGAATATCAATTATTTGATTTAATGAATATTTTAAAATTAATGGTTCAAATGAATTCTTAATATCTTCAAATAAAAGTATTCCTTCTTGATCGTCTTTAAAAATTTGTCCTAATTTATTTTTAAATTCATTAGATAATTCATTATTGAAATTTGAAATAACTGGTAATGTAAATGGATAATTTGGATTTTTAATTTCAACTTCTTGATGTTTAACAACTTGTTGATTTTTACTTATCTTTTGCTTTTTTAAAGGTGATTCATGAACATCATCATTTTCAATCTCATTTTCAATTCGTTTTAAAATTTCACTTTCACTTTCAATTCTTTTTAAAATTTCAAAATCATGAACATCAACTAAAAAAAGTTTCTTTGTAAATTCATAAATATCGAATTTTAATGCTAATGTAACTGCCTTATCATAAGCTATCCAAATACCTTTAATTGCATGATTTTCATGATTTCTTTGATCAATAAATAAATCACTTGTATTTGAACCTCCTTGATATTGAACATTGGTCAAAACTTCATTATTTAAAAAATTATCGATTTGATTTTGTGAATAATTTCCTAATCTTTGTAATATACTGAAAAGTTGACTAATATTAATATAAGAATCTTGAACACGACGTAAAATAATTAAATTTGAAGAATTTATTGATTGTTTTTGTTGTAAATTAAGAGTTAATTGAATCATTTTTTGATCGGAATAAACAGCAGAATTGATCATGCTTGTATACGTAGGGTCCAAGTGGGTCTCATCCAAACGACCTTGTATAGAAGCTGTCGTCAAATCTCCAATGTGTAGTGGAGAATCCATTAGTATGTTGATAAAGAAAGTATTTGAAATTTATTGTTGGTTATTTGTTCCAAATTGGGAATAATTTAGGACGTGTTTAATCTGTAAAATTTAACATGTAAAAAATATAAACTTTTCATACCAGTTATACTTTCTATACAATATGGACTATTCCAATAGAGTTAACTCAAAGAAAGGAGCTGGTGGTATTGCCGGTAAAGAAGAAACAAATGTACATACAAAAAGAAGAATAAAAGACTTGTTATCTACTCAAGTTCTTAATCTTGATAATGATCCATATGTATTTCGAAATCATTTGGGACTTCTTGAATGTAAATTATGTTTAACAACTCATGTTAGTGAATCTCTGTATATCTCCCATTTGGGAGGAAGAAAACATCAAATGAATTTGGATAAAAGACGTATATTGGATGAAAAAGATAGGAATCATTTGGCTCAACAACAAAAAAAGAATGATATTATTTCAATTAATAGTATTGGTAAAAGATCATGGAAATCAATTGGAAAACCAATTTATAAAATCACTAAAATAAGAGATCCAATATCTCTTCAAATTGGTTTATTGATCAATGTTAAATTAGATTTAATAAAAGTGAGTGAGCCTTTTTTTAGAATCATGTCATATTACGAGTTATCAACTAAAAATCAGACCATGGCTGATGAGTATATCAAGCAGCTTGAAGATGATGACGAGGATGTGCTGGTATGTCAATACTTGGTCATCACTGCCGAGCCTTATGAGAATATATGTATAATAATACCAAACAAAGAGATCGATAGGCCGGCAGAAAGTGACCGGATGTCGGATGGTTATTGGTGGCACTGGGATATCGATACAAAGGAATTTTTCCTCCAAATTCTATTCAAGGGTGATAAAGAGTAGGTTTGATAGGTTAGGCTAGTTTAATAGAGATGGCACGGTTCAAGATGGTTGATGTGGAGAGCATCATGGCTTGAAGAGACAAGCAGACCTCCGATCACTTATAAATCCCTGGCAATCGCCAAAGTTAAGATCACTAATGAGTAAGTGAGATGTAATGATTGAAAATGTCACTAATCCGCAAATATAGCACTGTTTGATCTGAATGTACATAGTGTATAGTAAAGAGTAAGTTCATATAATGTACAAAGTCTGTATAGGAGATACGTTGTGATATGAGCTTAGAAGTAGACACCAAAAAGTGATACACTGTGTCTAAACACTGTACTGTGTATTATAATCCTACTGCATACAATCGATAGTAGTCGGTTTTTACAATACACCAAGTCCCACCAATGCTCTATCACATGTTCTTCGACTACTATACAGTGGATATTCTGGAGAATACTGCGGTACGGGTCTTTATACATATTCTTTGTGTACTTGGTGCCTGAGTATTCCGTGTACGGAGACCCTGGTGCTCTGTCCTCTCTGCTCTGTATGCTTTTTCTATCCCACATGCTCTGTCTAATCCATATAATCGTTTGCTTGCCTTATCTATATACCTCTTCTCTACACACTCGTATGCTTCGCAATCGAGTGTTTTGCAATCGAGTATTTCGTAAACGAGTGTACGAGCTACCTCGGCCCGTGATTTTTCTATTGCACTGCGGATCTTTTCATCTAAATCACCCTTGACCACTACTCTCACTCTTCTGCAATGACCACACAATCAGAAATCCAGCACGAGTTCCTCGTCAAGTGCAAGCAGGCATACGACCTAGTACAGGGCTTTCTCAACGACACGTTACCCTTTGGAAAAGTTCCCCCCAACAAGAGCGATTATCAATTTGATCCAAATCTACGAAACATAGTTAAAACCAAAGTTAAACAAACAATAGATCGGTTGGGTTCTTCAATCGAAGCTCATGGGTAAGTAAAATTTCATTGCTTTTTACAGTTTCAATACTAACCAGCAGACTCGAGGAAATTGCCATCTCCTATAATGGAGGCAAAGATTGTCTTGTAATGTTGATTCTATTACTTGCAACAATTCATATTAAATTTGTCGATACAAATTTACCAATAAATTATAGATTAGATTCGATCTATATCAACTCCGAAGTACAGTTTGATGAGTTAACTCTGTTTATTGAAAATTCAACAAATACTTATCATTTAAATCCTATACAAATAAAAAGTTCATTAAAAGAAGGGTTTGAATATTATTTAACACAAATCAACCGGAAAATTAAAGCAATCATCGTTGGAGTACGTCATTCAGATCCATATAGTAGTAATCTTGAATTCGAGCAGTATACCGACCATGATTGGCCCGATTTCTTGAGGATCCATCCAATGTTGGATTGGAATTATGTTGATATTTGGGACTTTTTGCTCGGTACAAATGTTCCCTATTGTGTAATGTATGATCAAGGTTATTCAAGTTTGGGTGGTGTTGAGAATACAATTCCAAATCCATGTTTAAAAAATGGTGATTCATATTTGCCTGCTTATATGTTAAAAGAAGAAGCCGATGAAAAGGAAAGAATGGGTAGATTAAAATTAAATAGAAATAAATAGATTAGACAGTTTTCAACTGGTAGACCCTCTTCTGGCCTTGCTTCCACTCGAACTATTAATTAAAACCATCTTAAAATAATCATCCGATAATGGACCAACGCCGATCTTTCCTAATGCTCGTTCAGCACTTGTATGACCAACGCTTAATGGAACGTTCGGCTTTGTCTCGCCAAGTTTTTGCAATTCTAAGCTCTTCAATTTCATTATAAGCTCGACTTCTTTACGGTTGTTTTCATCAATCATATTTTGAAGATATTGTAAATATTCAACCGATTTGGTCAAGATTTGTCCTTTATTGGGTTTGCCATCTTTTGTACCCGAATTACGTATGGCAGCGGCAATATCAGCTTCTTCTTCTGTTTGTTTATTGGCGGCTGCAGCTGCTGCCGCTGCCTTCTCTTTCGTTGTATCCTCAAAGAACTCGGTCGGTATAAGAGTGAGCAATTCTTGGATCTTTTCATTGATATTATCTCTTCTTTTGCGCTCGTTTGTTTTGTCCTCATCATCTTCATCATCTTCTTCATTATCACTATGCTTAAGTGCAATCACTGAGTTCTTCCGCGATTGAGGCTTCGAGATCCCACCGCTATGTTGTCCTCCCATACCTTGGAATGATTGTGAAAGCTGTTTTTTGATATCAAGTGATTTGCTCAATAAATTATCAACATTCTCGGTTTTAATATTGATGCTGGGAATTTTCTGTGATTCGTCTGTTTCTGAAAGAAAGGATTCTTTGAATCCGGGGAAGTCAGACATGATTAATAAGTCTTCTTGTTTTAATATGTGAATGAATATGTCTTATAATTTCTTTTACCAGTGTTAGTTATCAAGTATTATAAGAGGTTCCAATTGGATTGTCTGGTATTTTGGTTAGTTTAATTAGTGTGGTTGAGTGGTGTTTGGTTATAGTGATTTTTCTGAGACTTTATTTTGATACTCGGAATTGTGTGTATTTCTGAGAATGCTCAGTAAATATCAGAATGTTCAATTTATAGAACTATGTATTGCTTGGTACTGGTCTGTCTATCATTTCACTTTAAGTACTACACTTTCGAGACCCGGTGCTTAATTTCTCATCCAAGACTCAAATTATACCCTCACCTGTATTCTCTATATATACATGACATTACATACTCGCCGCCTTATGCCTCCACGCTACCACTGCATTCTCTGTATCCTCCTCACCGCAGCACCCTCAACGTCGTTGCCAAATTCTTCAACCTCGCCTCCAAGCTCTTGATCCTCTTGTCATCCTCAGCAGTCCAGATCGGCAACCGTGTATGTTTGTTGATGCTTGACTTGCCCATCTTCAACTGGTAATAATCAATGATGATCTGTTTGAGGATATTGAACGTCTGTATATCCCCATTGAACCCATTGTTCTTCATCTCGACAAATGTCATCTCGATATTGTACAAGTTCGACTTGCCGTCATATATCCATACCGTCCTTAAAATCTGATTGTATGTCTCCTGATTACAAGCCAATGTATAAAGTGCAATGTCTTTTTTCAACATGTTAAACAACGTTATTGGTAATTGCCCATCATGGAACTTGAATGCCAATGTCTTAAGTATCTGATTGATGATGATTGGAAGAGTGATCACATTTAATTCAACCAGTTGTGGATTTAAAGAGGATTTTTCTGAAAGAGATTCAACAAATTCGGTATGTTTATTTGTAAATTCGGATGATGAATCTTTATTGAGTAATTTTGACAAATAAAGACTATCTTCAGATGATGAATTGTTTTGTGACTCTTGATAAAGTTCTTTCCAATTATTGATCAAGTTTGTATAATAATCGACGATTTGAATGGTTGTTTCCAAAGAATCGATATAAGCAAGGGTAGGAGCCATGGATACTTTGGACTCATTGAAAAGTTTACTTTTAAGTCTAATCAGTACTCTACTTAATTCATTGCTTTTTCTCGGACTAACCAAACTTCCAAAACGATCATTGGTAGTTCTAATTGAATTCTTTAGATCAACCAATTTTCTTTTCTCTTCACTTTCAGTATGTTGCATTGGTTTCATATAGGATTCAAAAATGTATTGGAAAAGTTCCTTTTCATCTTTAACCACTTGATTCATATCATTTGATTCCAATTTTTGCAACCTATTGAAATCATCACTTTCTTCATTTTTATAGTCATCGTTCGATAATTCTATCTTTTGTGGTGTTTCTTGTTGAACATCGATCTCCTTATTAATGAAATCATTTAAAATATCAAACTCCTTGTTTTTTTCAAATTGAATGCTTTTAAACCCATCTTTTACTTTTGCATCGTGATGAGGTAAAATATCATCAAGAAATTGATCGAATTCTTTGGATTTATCTTGGTTTGTCTGGAACCTTACAAAAGTTCTTATGGGACTGTTTAAACACCTCGATATCCTCGGTATCTGTTTGAGCATCTCGGTTGTGATTTTTAAGGCAAAACTTTTTTGATCAATTTTTAATTTTTTTCTACACTATAAATATTTATTAACAAGGTAGAGTACTAAATTACAAAGATGACTGATTTACAGTTCTTGTCATTTATTTATATTTTGCTTGATTGTCTTTATTGACAACAACTTATTTCTCTTCTTCGTTGCCTCCATTTCTCGTATCTTTCTCATCCTCTTCCTCCTCTGTTATCACTTTTATCTCTTTAATCTCCTCTCTTATCTCTTTTATCTCTTCAACTATCTCTTCACTCTCCTCTCTTGACTCCTCTATTGACTCAAGCCTTGAATCCTCCTCTCTTGATTTGTCCGATTCGTTATTCTCTTCATCTCTTTCCCCTCTTGATTCGTCTGACTCGCCCTTCTCTTCACCTTTCTCCTCTTTTGATTCCTCCTCCTTCACCTTTTTCAACTCTGCCTCTCTCGAGTAAATCTCAAACTCTCGATACTCTTCGTCCATACACTCACTTGTCAACCCACTCAACCTGATCTCCTCGCATTTCGGATGATTGATCTCCCATCCTTCTCCCATTCGGTCTGAAATATACGTCGCAACTTCGTCACAATACCCAAGCAAACTCACATCAAAACTACAATGGTCTATTGGATCTTTATTCATCAAGATCTGTGGTACATCCTCGGGAACCTTATCAACGATATCAGCAACTGGTGCAACCTTTAAAGATGTCCCTATACTAATCAACAAATCACATTCTGCCAAATCTTGATTGATAGTATCATGAAATCTTTTAGGTAAAGGTTCACCGAAAAACGTTATATCAGGTTTGAAAACTCCAAAACTCTCTGGAATATACAGATCTTCATCTCCAGCCAATAATTTATCCTTTAATTTTGTACATTTCGAACAAAACGGAATTTGTTTCAGCTTAATTTGTTCGAAAATTTCTTCTCCTCGTACTTGTGTCTTACAAGTAACACAAGTGGCACTGGCAAATGACCCATGACATTGGATCAACTTATCCGGTCTGATGCCTGCATAGCTCTCCAAGTTGTCAATGTTTTGAGTATAATTGCGAAGAAGCTTTCCCTTGCTTTGTAAAAGTTCAATAAAAGCATGTAATGGACTGTATATATTTTCTGGAGGTAAAATCATATGAGCAATCGAATAAAAAAGTGAAGGATCAGTTTCAAAGATCTCAAGATCAAACACTTCTTGAGGATCACTCAATCCTAAATGCTGAACTTGTGCATAAAATCCACGAGATGATCTGAAATCAGGAATTCCTAGTGATGTCGAAATGCCTGCACCCGTTATCACCAAGATCTTGTTTGCATGCTTGATTTGATCAAGAACTGAATCAATATCACGAACGGTGTCGAGTCGTGTACGTATCGATTTGACTTTAATCATAACATAATTAAGAAACTTGATTAAATTTATTAAATCATTATCTTTATTACTCGAATCGGGCTTTTCTAATTTAGGAATGAATCCGAGCTTAAGAATAAGTCTAATGATATCATCTCTTGAGGCAGCTGTGGGTAAATATTTATCTAAGAACTTGACATTACCATTCTGTTTCAAGTATTTTCTTGTTTCGGCAATTGTTTCGGGAGCAATTTGTGTAAGATCAACGATATTTCCATCTTCTTCAAAAGAGTCGAAATCTCCTTCCTCTGCCTCTTCTTCATCATCTTCATCGTCTTCATCGTCTTCGTCACCTTCATCATCGCTTTGAAGTAAGTGGGATGTTGTGTTAAATGCACTCGATAATGGGATGACGGGTACATCCAACTTTTGTCTTTTGGTCAGAGGTGATTGTGAGATTTCCGGGACAGAATTGTCCTGGGGTCTTCTGTCGCTGACGGCGGTGCCAGACTCGTCGTCCGAGTCGATCAAGACAATATCGTGCGACATTGATGGATGTATTGAATCTATCAAAGAATTTATCAAGTTGAACACTTTCGAGCACTTTCAAACGACGCGAGAATGCGCGGCGCAATCTCGATTTTATCAGTCTCGCTATTTTTTCTCGCTATTTTTCAAATCGCGATAGCTAGCGGAGAGAAAAGAACCCGAGGAATACTACGGAACTACTACGGAACTACTACGAGAAACACTACAAAAATAGTAAAATACAAAAGAAATACCAAATGATATGAAATAAGATATCGAATATACCTATTTTCTAATCACTGCCTCGTTTGACTCGTAGGTTTGACGGACTCACGAATATAGTAAATGACGCGTCGACAAAAAGTTTAAATTGAATTACCGAGCAATTGTGTCACATAAGCCAAAGAAATCCCGGAATGTAACAATGGACAAACCGTGCAAGAAACGGTTGTCAGAGTTAATTGGATCGGACTATAGTTGATTTGATGATTTGGTGTGTCAATTACAATTTAGTGGATCATAAATCATAGTTTAGTGATCCCATGTTGAATAGTGGATCAAGTGGGGAACGTTGGAAATATTACTGCGCCACTTTCCATAAAACTTGCTAATCTCTCGGTAAAATCTCAGAAATGTGTCGCTATTTTCTATATAATTTTATCAGAGTCTAATTTTTCTCACTAATTTTAAGAGTCCGGCAGTACGCGCCGTGCAAAAAACTTGTAATCGCACAAAAACTCGACAAATTTTTCATATAAAATTCAAACGACCACCTTTTTTTTTTTTTGATTTACGTGTTATTCCTTAAATATGTTGAACAACGTTGAGTTTATCAAAACTCCACAACAAGGGGAAGTTCCTCCTAGTAGTGACGCATGTGGTGTCAGAACCACCTCGTCTCCATCGATCCCCAATGCTCCATTGCCAGCAGATGGTCCTGGGTCAAAGCATTTCAGCAATTTGGCTATGATTGGCTTTATTATTTTGATCCCATATTTTGTTTCTCGTAAATTGGGTGGTGGTTTCAAGACTTGGTTATTCTTCACTGTTTTGTTTGCTCTTCCAATCATGATGGCTTACTGGACTTTACTTTCTTCTTATTCTCCAAGATTGAATGAAAAAGCCAAATATCCAAATCGTCCAATTTCATACTATTTGGATTATCATACTCCAGAATTGAAACAAAAATATGAATTATCAAACAATGGTCAAGGTACAAAAATTCCAATTGAAACTTTTCAAGAATTATATTTCGAAGGAAAAGTTAGTTTTAAAGGTGATTGTCTCGATGTTATGGAATATAAACATGATTGGGCTAATTTCCGTTTTACTTTAAGTCTTTTCAGATACTTTTTGTTGGGAATGATTCCTGAAGTGATTATGCATTCTAAATCACAAGATGAAGAACAAGTTAGAGATCATTATGACAGAGGTGATGATTTCTACACTTGGTTCCTTGGTCCTAGAATGATTTATACTTCTGGTGTTATTAGTGATGTTACTACCGAAGAAACTTTGGAAGAATTACAAGATAACAAATTACGTATTGTTGCTGATAAGATTGCTTTGGAAAAAGGTGACCATGTTTTGGATTTAGGATGTGGTTGGGGTACTTGGGCTACTTTTGCATCATCTCAATATGGTGCTAATGTTACTGGTATTACTTTAGGTAGAAATCAAACAAAATGGGGTAATTCCTTACTTGAAAAATATGATGTTGAACAAGATCAATCTAGAATTGTTTGTGTTGATTATAGAGATGCTCCAAAGTCAAATAAGGCAAATGGTTTATATGATAAGATCACCTGTTTAGAAATGGCCGAACACGTTGGTATCAGAAGATTTACTGCCTTTTTGGAACAAGTCCATGAATCTTTGGAAGATGATGGGTTATTTTATTTACAATATGCTGGTTTAAGAAAGAATTGGCAATATGAAGATTTGAACTGGGGTTTATTTATGAATAAATATGTTTTCCCAGGTGCTGATGCTTCTACTCCATTGAGTTTTGTTGCATCTTGTTTGGAATCAGTTGGTTTTGAAATTGTTTCTGTTGATAATATTGGTGTTCACTATTCAGGTACTTTATGGAGATGGTATAGAAATTGGATTGGTAATACCGATAAGGTTGTTAACAAGTATGGGATCAGATGGTTCAGAATTTGGGAATACTTTTTGGCATCTTCAACTATTGCTTCTAGAAATGGTACAGCTACTTGTTATCAATTTGTTTTGAGAAAGAACTTGAATCTGTATAGAAGAGTCGAGTACATTCCACAACAAAAGGGTTTGTTGAGTCCGTTGGAGCAAGGTACCAAGTGGGCTAAGCCATAGGCGAGCCGCTAGCGATGCTCGGCGGTGAGAGTGAACTCCCCAGGAGCTAGTCATAGCGATCCGGTGAGCAAAGCTCGGCGGTGAGATGGTACCTCCTGAGGCCAACAAACCCTCATCTGCTTGATTCTAAAATAAAAATATTTAGTAATAGAAGTTTCAATTACTTGTTTGAAAATAGATTTCAACAGAAAGTAGACTGTAGTAAAAGATTTTTATGCCGGAATTTGTATCGGGTGAAGTGTAGTTTATGACTAGGAGTTTACTGTGTCGATATAGATTATGTGTAAAATTCTTTTACAGTAATGTGTATAGAGGGAGAGGATGCAGATGTATAGTGTTGAAAATCAATGGTGAATAAAGCACTGTGTAGAGAAAGTACATAGTACAACATATACAGATAGCAGAAGTGACTAAAAATGCAGATCGTGTCTATATCCTGTATAGATAATTTAAACTGTATATACTGTAAATTGAACGATGCTACGATCTAGATAGTACCCTCCAATCATCATACTCCGGTCAATACTCCGGCTTCTAACTCCGATCTGTCGTCCCGGCAGATCCGCTTGTATCAGTCAAAGGAGTCACGAGTCATCCGAGTCATAGTACCCCATGAAATACCCGATCCTTTTGTCCGTTGCGCGTAACCTGTAAAAATAAAAAGATTTGATCGTCGCCTCGGGTATTTATCAACTTCGGTATCTTCCGGTGAACCGACCTCCTTATCTAATCACCCGTTTTCACATGTTTATAACCCCTAGTTTTGCTATTCAGAGTCAAATCGCAAATTATATAAATAACTTGAATTTTCACTTCTAGTTTTTCACTTGTCCCCTTTAACTTCATTATCAAAATGACTTCTCCATTCCCACTTACTAGCGATAAATTAAAAGGTGTTCAAATATTGGCACCTGTTCCAGCCAATGCAAAGCATATCTTCAACCCCGAAGCATTGGGGCTTGTGGCTACTTTGCATCGTGCTTTCGAACCAGTCCGCAGGCAATTGCTTTCCGACCGGAAAAGACAACAATCATTGAGAGATGCGGGGAGATTACCAGATTTTTTACCTGAAACTAAGTATATCAGAGACGATCACACTTGGACCGGACCTCCATTGGCACCTGGATTACAGGATCGTCGTGTTGAGATTACGGGACCAACTGACCGTAAAATGGTTATCAATGCTTTGAACTCAGGTGTTGCCACTTATATGGCCGATTTCGAAGATTCATTAACTCCAGCATGGAACAATTTGGTTGATGGTCAAGTCAATCTTTACGATGCTGTTCGCAGAAACTTGAGTTTTGAAACAAATGGCAAACTGTACAAGTTGAATTTGGACCCCGGAAGACATATTCCAACCTTGATTGTACGCCCTCGTGGGTGGCATTTAGATGAGAAGCATGTTACCGTTGATCAACAACCAGTTTCTGGTGCCATTTTGGATTTTGCACTTTACTTTTATAACAATGCAAAAGAAGCTGTAGCCCAAGGATTTGGACCATACTTTTACTTGCCTAAAATGGAACATCATTTGGAAGCAAAATTATGGAATGATATATTCAATTTTTCCCAAGATTATATTGGAATGCAAAGAGGAACAATTAGAGGGTCGGTTCTTATTGAGACATTACCAGCAGCTTTTCAAATGGATGAAATCATTTATCAATTAAGACCTCATATTGCTGGGTTGAATTGTGGTAGATGGGATTACATCTTTTCATACATTAAGTCGTTACGTAATCATGCAGAATTTATTTTACCTGATCGTGGTCAAGTTACAATGTCTGCACCATTTATGGCTTCATATGTCAAATTGTTGGTACATACCACACATAAACGTCAAGTTCATGCATTGGGAGGTATGGCTGCACAAATCCCAATCAAGGAAGATGCTGCACGGAATGAAGCAGCCTTGGCCAATGTTGCACGTGATAAGTTGCGTGAAGTCCAGGCAGGTTGTGATTCTTGTTGGGTTGCTCACCCAGCATTGGTTCCTGTTGTTCTTAAGGTTTTTAATGAACACATGAAGGGTCCAAATCAAATTAATGTTGCACCAAAGGAAGAATATGTGCCGGTAACTGCCCGTGATCTCTTGAGTCCATTTATCCCTGGCGGCAAAATTACCGAAACCGGAATCCGTACTAACATTGTTATTGGACTTAGCTATATTGAAGCATGGTTAAGAAATATTGGATGTGTTCCAATCAATTATCTTATGGAAGATGCAGCAACTGCCGAGGTTTCAAGAACCCAAATTTGGCAATGGGTTACCCATGGTGCTACCACCGACGCCGGTGAAAAAATTACAAAGCAATACGTCAAGAAATTACTTGATGAAGAATATTCTAAATTGGTAAAGGCTTCAAAACCAGGCAATAAATTTAAGCAAGCCTTGGCTTATTTTGGCCCAGAAGCAGCTGCTGAAAAGTATAGCGATTTTGTCACCACATTGATTTACGACGATGTCACCACTATTGGCAGGGCCACCAGTGCTGAAAAGTTGTAGTGTTTATTTATAAGTTGAAGTAGTCTTCACTATTCTTATGGAGTAACTCTTGACTAAGTCTTGAACTCTGTATATAAAAAATATATTTTTTCGAAACATAATATCCGTAGTGCAAAAGTAAAGCGAGGTGTCATTTTTTATCCCCACAAAATCTCGCGTAACATTATGCACCTCACTTTACAACGCTGTACCGCTGGCTCGCTTGTTTGAACCGGAAATATCACACCACAATACTACACATCTTAAATACATATGACCTCTACCCCTTAATCTCCTTAACTCGACTATTTAAAGGATATATCTCCCAATATTTAATACACCAAGGCACAATGGGTAAAAAGTACGCGGTTTATAGGTTAGATAAAGCAACAGGAATTGCACACTTGGTTCGGGTTTATGAGAAGCCCGAAAAGAAATCAAAGCCGAAGATGAAGTCAAAATCGGAGGAGTTGACATTGTGCGGGTTCACAGTTAAGCAGGAGAAGTAATGGCATGTGGTTGGCGGGTATGGTATAGCTAGGTGAACATTCGGTTAAGCAATTCGGTTACGTATCGCGGTTTTAAGTTTTGCGTTTGTACTGCGGCAGGATGTCTCTATATGCTTGTTGTTTATATGGCAGTATGGATGTTTTTCCTTATGATGCGGTACGGATCTTTTATTTTTCAATCTTTTATTTATTTGATCTCGTGACAATCTTTACGAAAAACGAATTGGTCTCCAATTCGTGTTTTTCGGCGTTTTCAAACTCCGAAAACTACACTCGTTAAATTAACAATTATATTAAGTGAAATCTATAAACATCCGGAATTAAAGTATTATCTCAGTGAGAGCAGCGAGATTAGTTGGTTCTGATAGAGAAACCAAATAATTGACCAAGGAAAGAACCTTCAAACTTTGGTTCAAACTTAACAGCGGATTCTCTGATGTCCTTCATGATTTGAGCTTCCTTTTCAGCAGCGGTGATAAATTGAGCAGCCATTTTTAATTGATATGTGTATTTATGTTTTATATGTGATAATTAATTTTGATTCAACGGATTCAAACTCTCTTTTATACCGTTGCAGCCATCCCGCGAGATATATTTAATATCGCGCGCTATAAAACTCCGTGGGTCCGCCTCTGACAAAAGCGCAGAAGAAATTTTCTGAATAAAAAAGTCTGCATAATATTTTCCGGACTTTAAAAGTCCCTCCATTGGCCCGGTTGAAAAACAAACATACGCAATATTATACTCGTTGAAGAGCGAGAGGATTGTTAAATGTGATTACAAGTCGATTCTCTTGATATAAACTGATTTCTATGTCCTTAAAGAGCGATTTATTTTAAACCCGACAATCGCCACGTTTCTTGTCTGCCCAGCATCGGTGGGGTAAAGGAGGGGAAACCGCGTCAGATCTCATCGGAAAAAAAGAGAAGAAAAAAAAACACACTAAAGACCTAAATCCTTGACGAAGAAAGGGATAGTCAGCGGTGATAGCTCTATAATAGCCCTAATCTTCTTTGATCTCTACCTTCCCTTCGAACTGATTCATTCTAATCTCAATTGTAAAGTTGGGACTTAGGACTTAAGAGTATTCCTCGGTTGTACGGAAATCGCTCGCCGTTTAGCGAGTGATTCGGCGGACAAACATCTGCGAAAAAGAAATAAACGGAAAAATTTTCAGACATTTTCTGACTCAGCAGCGCCTTAAGTCCAGTTGGCATTTGACTCATAGTCAATCGGTCGTATTTCCCTCTATCCGCATTCGGAGTAGAACATGACATTTTTTTCCATCAATCCGTCAGTTACGCGTTTAAGTTTCTGATAATTGTTAAAATTAGCCATTTTTTTATAAAAATCTTAATTTCGCAGCCATACTTTTTGATTTTCTATACAATCTTTTATTAAGGATTTGGTTTTCTCCACCGGAGTTAACACACTTTTATAAGATAAGCAGATCTAGAATAAATTTCGCTAATAGGCACAAGAGATAACAATCGTGTTTGTTTTGAAAGAGCCTAATTCCAGTAATTTGCTCTTAGATTTTCAGCCCTTTTCTAGCTTATGCTAATCACATTACTTATTTTTCTACTTTCATGTTACTATAATCTTCCCCTCATCGTCCTTACCTCCTTATCGAGCCACTCATTCAAACCGCTTCTTGGATTCACCCCATGCCTGCACTCAAAAACGCACTTGTTGATCCTTACATACTCTATCTTTTCATTTGCTTCGGCATAATACAATGCAACATGCTGAACTTTAAACCATTCATCATAGACCGTTGGATGTACCATTCCCAACCCCAAATTGGGTGAGCCACCAGCCTGGTTCCCAAAAATATCGAGCTTGTTCAAACAAGGCAATTCGCCAACCAAGGAAAGCACTTCCAATTGGTGAGTACCGGGGCTTATCCGAAGAGATGTCAATGATTTTAAACAATGCAAATGACGGTAAAAAGTTCCAGGAACATTCACAAAGTGCTCGACGCTTTGAGTAGTACCTATAGTTGTAGGCAGTAATTCACGGCGGACTTCAAACGCAAGTTTTTTAAGATCAGTTAAACAAGATAAAGTACGGCCCAAAACAGTGAAATATTGATTTGATTCATTTCTTAATTCGGCATCTTCTAACCTAATATCATTGAGACCTCTTCTTCCATCAAAAGGCGGCCTGGTATCGTTAAATCGTAGTGTCAAGTCAAGCGACTGCAAATTGTGGACATATTCCAAGAATTCAATTACACTATCGTTATAAGCCTCTCGATAATCGAGTGCCAAATGACGTAGCCGATGCAACAGAGGAGCCAACAAAAGAAGAAAGCTCTCGTCATGTATATGCTCTCGATGTTCCGAAATACCTTTTAAAATCAATGTATCCAATTCATCCAAAAATACTGATTTTTGTAGAGCAAATGCATCTTTTGGAGTTACAAGGATCGAGTGTAGGCATAAAACTCGTAGATTCAAACAAATAGGCTTGAAAAGTGAGTCTAAACTCGGCCAGTCCAAAAATACCGGCTGTTCATTACCAAGCAATTCATGTGAACTAATCATTTGTAAAGTTGTTGAATCATTGGCCAAACAAAGACGATTGATATTTGGTTCCAATAAATATTTGACACGGCTTAAATCAGAATAGCATGAGGTGTGCCACTCAAAGTTGACCAAATTGGGGAAGTCAATCAACAGCTTCCATTCGTTCATATTCAATACCAAAGTACTAAGCGTCTCCTTATTCGGAAGTAGACTCAAGTATTCCCACTCGAAACCAAAGCTCGTCCATACAAGCAGTGTCACATTCAAGTGCCTGAAAAAGTCTTTAAACTCATGATGCAACGAATGGTCATAAATGTTAAGCGATTCAGGTAAGGAAACACATTCAAAACGTTTGATTTTGGATCGTTCTTGACTCTTAAGAAATCGACGTAAGTTGTACGGACTGCTTATGTAAGTACAGGCGATATTCTCCCTAGTCACATCGTCGTAAACTTTATACCCATACTCTCTCTCATTATCAAACCGTTTGAACAGTTTATCGACTATTATACACTGGTATAATCGAGGGATAGTCAGAGCGAAGATCGCCTTATTGACACGAAGCAAATTAAGACAATCATACTGCGAAAGTTCCAGGGCGATTTGCAATCTGATCTCGAATGGTAGTCTGGTGAAATCACCCGAAACGGCCAAAGGGGTGGGTTCAATGACGAATGATTCCAAATGCGACAGCTCACCCATGATTGCAAATGGATTCGTCGCATATCCGATTGGCGAGTTAAAGGTGTGTATCGAATCAGACATAGTGGCCAGCAACCATGACAAGTGTAGTTAAGTAATGTTTGCGATTGATCTACGATTTCGCAATCGGCTCAACTTTTCTATATCTCCTCTTTTTCTCACTAACTAGTTAATCCTCAGTAAAATGTACTTTCTCTACTTTGTTTGTTTCGCAGTGTTTAGTTCGAATACTCTACAGTAACTACGATTTCAGAGACTGGTTCATTCGAATACTACAGTCGTGGTGATTTTAGAAATTCAGTACTTTGAGATATTCAGTATCAGTAATCAGAAAGTTAATTCAATTGGCAGTCCTCTTATTGTTGGTAATTCTCAGTTTTTCCCCCATTATTGTCGCTAATTTCCTCCCTCAGCCACCCTGTAGGTTTCTTTTCCTCGCTATTTTCCACCCACTGCCTTTCAGCACTTTTTTCCCTCGCTATTCATCTTGAATTCTTATCACTCGCCACACAAACAAAAACAAAGCAACAAAAACAATCACAAATTAACAATCGGCACTAAAAACAGATCAAATCGCGATTTCAACACAGGACAAATCATCAACTTAATACAGGAAATCGACTGATTCCAACGCTTTAATACATTAATTCGAATTTTAAACATCGAATCATTACTCACAAAATCACTTGAACAGAATTGATCGAATTTTCATGTCCGATAGTCTTGATGATAGATTAACCAAAGAGGTGACCCTCTTACTGACTAAATTGGTCACCTCTGTTGCCAAACAACTGGAATTAGAAGAAAAGTCATTACATTTACATAAAGAAATCACACAACTAAAAACAGCAAATACAAATTTGATTCAATACCAAGATTGGTATAAAACAATGTTACCCAAATATAGCAAATTACAAGATGAATTAAGACAAACAAGAGAAGCAAAGCGTGTTGCCGAAACTGAAAATGCTAAATTATCTGCTGAAGTTGAAGATTTGACTGCTTCTTTATTCGATGAGGCCAATAATATGGTGAGTAAGGCTCTGAGAGAAACATACAATTATAAAGTTAAGAATCGTAAACTTGGTGAAGAAATCGATGAAAAACAAACAATCATCGATGATTTACAACAGCAATTAAAAGATTTAAAACAATTATTCATTAAAATTGAAGATGAACAAAAATTATCATTTTCTGTAACTGGAACACCCAAAACAGAACCATCCGAGTTTTTGGATCAAACTCCAGATGCTGATCAATTATATTTGCATTCACCACTTTCATCAACAATATTCCTGCCGAATGTCAATGCTATAAGACTTGATTTGAATAATTATAATCAAGATTTTAAAGCATTTATATACACTTTGATCAGTCCTGAATTTCAATTTGATCTTACCAATTTAAAGAATTTGAAATACTTTAAACGTATATGGACTGAAGAATTAGAAACTGCAGTTCCTTCAATTCCCAGCTTACCAAATAACCTGATTATAAATAGATGGCTGAAGGGTAAACATTTCTGGAATTGTTTGGTTGAAGGTCGTGTTATGATCGAACCAATTAAAGGAATCAATGAGATCTTCAAGACGGCATATAGGGGAAATACAATGGGGAATGTCAGCAGTGTTTATACAACCAATGTTCCTGTTGCAATTAAAGATCCTTGTAGTTTCTGTGGTGAATCAAGAGATGATGTTTTGGAACATCTGAGATTATATTATTTCAAATTATTACATGGCCATTCAAATGAAGAAGAAATCATTGCAAGCTATCCATTATGTAATTATTGTTTGATTAAATTAAGGAATATTTGTGATTATTTTGCCAAATTAAGACTGATCAATTCGAATGTGTACAAATTGAAACATGATGGTTCTTTTGAAGAACATGCATATGTTGCCAATTCCATTGCTCAATTTAAACGAAATTCAAGTACTTTTATGAATCAAACTCAAACAACAAGTAATTCAAATACTTTGAATTCAAGTTCTACCTCTGTACTTTCAGATAATGATAGTAACTCGAACTTGATGAATAGTAATTTCCAACAAATCAAGGTTAATCAAGCAGATGAAACGATATTGATCAAGATATACATCACATTGATGCTCATTAGAAGTAAGATATTCTGGAGTAAGTATGGGTTTTGGGATACTCCAGAAAATTTGAGTGAAATCAATTTAGATGAGATTCATTATGAGCAGTTTACTCAGATGATTTCAAATTTGAATGTGAATTCGGTAAGAAGCACACCTGCTTCGACCCCAACAGTGCCTCCAAGTGAAACTGTTCCATCGCTTGAATCAGAAAAGGAGGTTACCAAGGAAACAGCCCCACCGGAAGTTGCGAAAGAAGTTGTTGAAGAGGTTCTTGACTCAACCGAAGCCCCCAAAGATCTTGAATTAGAGAATAACGATGATAGTGCAAGTATTCGTTCTGGTGATTCTGAGAAGCAGTCCCTACAAAGAAGACACAGCAAAAGCAAGAAGTTTGCACAGAAGGTGAATGACGACTTGGACGAAACGTTGGAGATGTTGAAAGAGATTCAAGAGTAGGCGTATATTATATATTTATTGTTAGACGAATAGTGAGAGTCGACTCTGATTTAACGTAGATATTTAGAAATGCGAGTTAATGAAAAACTGACAAAAAACAAGTGTCAACATTAAAATAATAACCAGCTTATAGTTGAAAAAGATCGTCTCATAGTTTATGGTCTTTTAAAATTTATCCATTTACGGAAATGATTCTGAGACGAGACGCGTGAGCTAATTATAGAATGCTCGATTGAGGGATATATTGCTAAAAACGGAAATTCTCAATACGGCACATTACATTGAATCAGGCGAGGCCAATTAGACCAATTAGTGGTGGAAACCGTCGGTAAGTAAGCAAATTTTAGAGACACGCGTTTGAAATATATGTAGCTAATTATAGCAAATTGTATAAATAAATCAACCTGCTGGATTAAGAAATCAAATTGAGCCAGCAAGAAAGGTTAATGGAGAGAAAAAATGACGCAGGGACTGATCGTTTTGCTAGAAATGTTTTTTGGTCGGACGGACGCGTCGTTATTGGGCTTTTTTTTTGGTGATTCGACGCAAATTCATACTGACTTCTAGTGGCTATATGTGGTTTCCTTGGTTGTTACTACTATTCAACCAATCGGTCCTAGTCACTATTTTTGTGACAGTCGTTGTAGTTTTTTCGTTTCGGCAAGTTAAAATTTTTTTTTGTCCATTCTCTCGGTATTCTCATTACTTTCTCTTTATCGCTATTTTCACTCTTGCTTTTTCTCTCGCGAATTGACGTTAATTTCGATCCTTTTTCTCCATTTCTCTCGCTATTTCTCACTATTTTTTGTTTATTCAATTCCTCCTCGTCACTTCGACAATCTACCCCAACAGAAAAATCGCGACCAAAAATCTACACGAAATAAATAGAACAACTCACCACGTCCATCACTGCTTACAATCGTGCATCTTTGACCACACAACCGTGAGTGACAATATTGGTATCCCGAGCCGCCAAAGCAGCCACTCATCATATTCATCTCAAAAAGGGTAAAGAAAATCACGATTCTTGACTCGTTTTTTTTTGGTGCCAGCTCCCCTAAGTATCCGCTTCCACTCAAACAGCAGCCTTTTCAGCTCGTTTTTCTTCATATTAACTGCTGGTGGTGTACAAATCGTACGGTAGATGAGAAAAACAACGAGAACCTCGGACTTGCCGCCATTGCCGTCGTCAGCCAGTACGCCGCTTGGCTTGAATTCTCAATTGAACGATGAGTTGAACAATTCAAGGGCTTACCATCGGATATCCGAGAGCCTGCCAACTAAAACAAGCTCTCCACCAAACTCAGAGTCTAGAACCAATAATAGAATGAGTTCGGGTTCGATTTTCAGCTTACGGAAGAATCGTGATAAAATTCAAACAGATACCAACAGTGATCTGTCTTCATTCGATACTTTTTCAACATCAAATCAGCCTCACTCCCAACCTCCAAGTCATCCGCTTCCACATCATCCATCTGGTCTGAAAAGACATAATAGTTTAAGTTCGGCATTGCTGAAAACTTTGACCAATCGTTCGGCAACAACCATTGTTCCAACTCCCTTGGTGACCAATTCAACACATTCACGCCATGCTCTGACATATAGTATATCAACAAACAATGCGGATAACTCAGATAATGTTCTGATGCTGTCGAAAACATCTTCCAAGCTGAGAAAACAACCACCGACAAGTACGATTTCTGCTCCTTCGCTTCCAAGTGGTGGAGACCCAACTGCACTTACACTGGGCACTATGAATGGATTTATACTAGAAAAACCTGCCCTGGCATATGAAATCGACCGGATGTTCCGAATACTTATGGAAAAACGTGATTTCAAATCTTTACCAGCACAAGCAAAGCAAGAGATGTCACGTTATAACCCAGATAAAAAATGGATGTTGATCTATCAGGATGCTCTTACCGAATATAAAAGGCTGCAACAGACCGGAAACTCGAACAAAAATGAAAACTCAAAGACTCCCGAATTCTATACCAAAAAATTGCTTTCAAAAACGATTCTGGCGGACCAATTAAAGAACTTATGGGTTTCACTTAGAACTGAACCTATTGATTGGGTCAGAAACTTCATTTATGACTGTCAAGGTGATGCACTTCTTTCTGCATATCTTATCAAAATTCAAGAGCAGATTTGTCAAAGCGAGATAAAGGATATTAATGATCCAATATTTGATAAAGAATTCAACACTTTAAAGGCTCTCAAATGTATGATGAATCAGAAATTGGGTGCCGAAAGAGTTAAAACCGACGCAAACCTTTATATTAATGCTGTTGCCGGTTCACTCTTGTCTCCACGTATTCTTACGCGAAAAATTGCTCAAGAATCTTTGACCTTCATGATTGCATATTATAGTCAGACCGACGGTGAAAGTCAAGCCAAATATCACAAAGTTTTGAAGGCAATGGATGCAATAACAACAAGACCACACTTTGAATTCGAAGGTCCAGATAATAGAAGCTCGATAATCAGTAGCTCTTCAAACTCATTGCTGCGGAGTAAGAAATTGGTTCGTAGACCTCCTGCACCCGATTATAAACGTTTTGAATTATGGTTGAAATTAGTTGAAAAAACAATCGATGGTAAGGGTAAATACATGAATTCACTTGTTGGTGCGAGTGATGAATTGAAATATATCCATGCCGGTGCAAATTCATTAAACAATACAAACCAAGTTGAAAACCATTTGTTAGAATATTGTTTTGGCACGATGTTGTTGATCAACACGATTGTTCAATATGGGTTAGATTATAGAATTAGAATCCATTTAAGGGCCCAATTTATAGCTGCAGGGTTAGACCGACTTTTGTTACGTTTTCAAGAGTTGGGATATGAGAGCTTAAATCAACAAAGCATTAAATATGCCGAGATGGCAGAAAATGATGAACTTGAGTTGAAAAGTCGTGAGAAAATCGATGAAAATCTTGACTTTAGTAACCCAGTCGAATTGATACTGGCTATTTGGAATAATGTGAAGAATAGTGAAGCTCAAGGTCATTTTATTAGTGCAATTCAACATTTATATTTGAATCAAAGTGAAAAGAAAGATAATGCCGAAGATTTGACAAGAAGCTTGCGTTTATTGGACGGCTTGATCCAGAACGTATCGATGGTGCACACCACCAATGACGACTCTGCAGTTGGCATTGCCATCAATAGGTTGTTTTCGAGCATGACCACAGATGATTTATATCGAAAGGCAGTCGAAGAAGTGAAAAACTACAAAAAGATAGCCGAAGAAGCCACTTCTGAACGTGATGACATGTCTAGGCAATTATCATTAGGTGCAGAGGGTTTAATTTCAAATTTGTCGAATGAAGTTAGAGAACAAGAAAATGTTTTATTAAGAACTAGAAGGTTGAATGATGAGTTAACTCAAGAATTAGAAGCTCTCAAACATAAACATTTGACTGAAAAGCAAGAACAAGAATTAGAAATGCGTGAATTACTTGTGATGTTGAACAATGCCCAATTTGATACAAAACGTAAGGACAATAAGACAACTCTTGCTATACAAACAACAAATGAAAAATTAATCAAGAAATTACAAAAGCAGATCCATAGAAAAAAGGCCGAATATAGATTGGATAATCGCCAGTTTGGTACCCAAGTCGAACCTTCTTCAAGATTAAGGGCTTTGAGAGATCAAATGGGAGATATTGAAAATATGGCTAGAGAATTGGAAATGACCGATTTCGAAACTTATGTGAACCCTGAAAAGCCCGATATTACAACAATCGAAGAGCCATCTGAACCTGAGGTAATTGAAAGTGAATCTTTATCCTCTACTTTTGAAGAAGAAGAAGAAGAAGAAGAAGAAGAAGAAGAAGAAGAAGAAGAGGAAGAACCAGAACCAGAACAACCAGTGCCTAAGGGACCTTCTAGAGCTCCTCGAACCGAAGATTTACGGAAGTTGGATTCTTTAAGAAAGAAATTGGCTTCTTTACAAAGCGAATCGAACGATATAATGAAGTTCAACAATAGTGCTATGTTCAATAAGCAAAAGTTTTTGGCGATGGAAAGATTGAGAGAATTGGAAAACAATTTTAAGGATTTCAACATCGATTTCAATTGGAATGAAAATTCGAATTTTGAGGATATCGAAAATTTCTCATTCGATCCGTCTGCTGAACAAGTTGATCCATCTATAAAGTTAAAGATAAAGGAAGAATTAGAAGAAGTTGAAAGATTAAAGGCAGAATTGAAAAAGAAGTTGGCCGATGTAGATGGTCGTGAAGCAAAAGAAAAGAAAAAGAGAGAAATCGAAGAAAAGAAAAAGAAGAGACAATCGGTGATGTTCGAAAAGATCGAAGCCAAATATATTCAAGGCAAGATCAATGCTCCAGACTTTGATTCTCTGAAAAAGAATTCAGGGACTGACTATAGAGTCAATAGAAAGAGTACAATCAATGCGATGGGTCCTCAATTGATGCAAGAATTGAATTCTAAGGTGAAAAAAGTGTCTGCAATTGATGATGAAGACAATGAACCAAGAACAAAATCGGCAATTTCCATCGGCACTAATACCAATTTGGCAAACAAAGCATCTATTGCTATCGGCACTTCCCCCACCAGAAGCAAGACTTTTGTTGCCGTTGGTTTATCTCCAATTCGTAACGAGGCAAGTGACGATATTGATTCTATAACCACTTCTTCTTCCTCTATGAAGGAGACTTCAACTCCTATTGAGGAGACCTTTGCATCTGCATCGCCATCTAAAGGAAATGCACCACCACCACCACCACCACCTCCTCCTCCTCCTCCACCACCACCTCCATTGCCTACGTCATTTGGTGGTCCAGCCGGTGGTCCTCCACCACCACCACCACCACCACCGCCACCTGCATTCTTGAGTAAACCAGGCTCTCCAGCTCCACCACCACCACCACCTCCATTCCCTATGTCATCTTCAGTATCACCTAGTAACACGCCTATTGAAAGAACTCCAAGTCCATTCGATCATTATCCAAGACCAAAGAAAAAGTTGAAGCAATTGCATTGGGAAAAGATTGAGAATACTGATTCAAGCTCTTTCTGGCAAGATTCCACAACTGATAACTTTGCATTGAACTTAATGTCGAAGGGTATTTTTGACGAAATCGAACTTATCTTTGCTGCTAAGGAAATAAAGAAATTGGCTACAAAGAAGAAGGAAGAAATCGACAAGATTTCATTTTTGTCTCGTGAAACTGCGCAACAATTCAGTATCAACTTGCATGCCTTTAGTACCGTTTCTGATGAAGAATTGATTGCAAAGGTATTGAGATGTGATAAAGATATCATAAAGAACCACGCAGTTTTGGAATTCTTTGGCAAGGATGAAATTGTTGAAATCACAAATAGTATGGCCAGAAATTTCGAACCATATTCCACCAATTATAAGACCGACGATACTTCAAAACCAGACAAGGATCCTAATGAATTACAAAGACCTGATAGAATCTTTTTGGAATTGATGTATAACTTGCAACATTACTGGAAGTCAAGAAACAGGGCATTGAACATGATTTGTCATTATGAAAAAGATTATGATGATTTGGTTCACAAATTAAGATCGATTGACGAGGCCGTTGAAGCTATCAAGACCTCGAACAATTTGAAGAGTGTCTTTGGTATTATTTTGACTGTGGGTAACTATATGAACGATACCACCAAACAGGCCCAGGGGTTCAAGTTGAGTTCTTTGCAAAGATTGAGTTTTATGAAGGATGATAAGAATAGTATGACATTTTTACATTATGTTGAAAAAATTGTTAGACAACAATATCCCGAAGTTTTGGAATTTATGAATGATTTGTCCAAATGTCTCGAAATTTCAAAATATTCGATTGAAACTATTTCTGCTGATTGTAAAGAATATTCACAATCGATTAGAAATGTACAATCCTCTATTGATATCGGTAATTTGAGTGATTTGTCGACATTCCATCCTAATGATCGTGTCTTGAAGGTAATTTTGCCGGTTTTGCCAAGGGCAAAGAGAAAGAGTGAATTACTTTTGGATCAAGCCAAATATACTTTGAAAGAATTCGATTCAATAATGAGGCATTTCGGTGAAGATCCAACCGATTCTTTTGTTAGAAATTCATTCATTAGTAAGTTTGCTAATTTCATCAAGGATTTCAAGAGAGTTCAATCTGAGAATCTTAAACGTGAAGAGGAAATCAGAATTTATGAACAAAGAAAGAAATTGCTTGAAACTCCAAAGAGACCGGTCAAGACTATTGAAGAAAATGAAGAAGATGTCGAAAATGATAACGTCATGGATTCACTTTTGGAAAAGTTAAAGGCTGCAGGTCCACCACGTGGAGAACCTATATCTGCACGTAAGAGAGCACTCATGCGTAAGCATTTATTGGAAACACTGAAGAAACAAGGTACTGGATCACCAACCTCTTCAAGATTGACTCTTTCAACGCCAACGGACTCTCAAGAGGATCAAAGCGGTTCTCCGATTGAAAAATCTTTTAGTTCGCCGGTGAAAGGGTCACCAAATACATCAATGACTGAAACAGAATCTGAAGAATCGACCGAGGATAATGCAGATGCTGATTTAGGATCAAGAGCAAGAAACTTATTACAAGAATTGCGTGGATCTGGTGATTCAAATTCAGGAGAACGTTTATCGGCAGCACAGAAATTTAGACAAGAAAGATTGAGGAAAAAGTCCTCGAATTTAACGCTCAGTGAAGATCGTGAAAGTGACTCGAATGAGGAGCAGGCCTTTCAAACTGCCGAAAGTGGTAGCAGCAGGAATGACTCGGATGATCCGAATGAAAGCTAAGTGGTTTAAAACCGTTTTTTGCTTATTTATTACAAATTTCACTTCCAAAATGTACTTTAAATATTTCGTTTATACACCCACATTTCGTTTCATTTCTATATAGAAAACTTTCATCAATAAATTATAATAATTTAATTTTAAACACATGTATTGATATCACAAACTCGAGAGATTTCTTCCAAATCATAATCTAACATTTGACCTCTATTGCTTTTGTAGTCAAAACGTGGTTTATTGACAGATAAAAGACCCATGCCGGTTACTTTTTTATGAAATGGTCTATCTAAAACCTCGACATGCTCAGCAATCAGATTTTTGATCGATTTTTTATTAAGTGAATTAAGAAGATTCATAACTTCTTTAGAATTCTTCGAAATAGAACGAATCGTTGCGATTTCTCCATTGACACCAACACATAAAACAGTATTAAATTGTTCGGTCAAATCCAGCCAAAAACTTCGAATACTTAATTGATACACACGAGGAATCATCAGCATTTTAAACGTGATTCTTGGTGAAGAACTTGTATAGTTTCGATCCATGATTGTTATCGAAGAGTGTAATTTGTCACCAGCGACAAATCCATTACCCAAAGGAGCTTGGTTTACGAAGCAATTTGGTTGTGGATCACTAGTGACATACTTTGCTTGTGGTGGATCACCAGGGATAAGATCAAATTGACAAATCGAATCAAGTTTAGTGGTTATCAATAATCTATTAGGTTCCTGAAGAGTGACGTATGTAATGTCACTTCGGAGCGTAAGTAGCTTTTCGACCGGTTTCAATCGTTTTGCATCCAAATCATAGCTTGTACAGAAAAGTGTTGTCCCGCTAGTGAATAAAATATCCAAACCAACTTGAATAATGTTTGATATAGGTGTTGGATGTTCGAATGAAGTCAACTCAACGAGTTTCAATGATATTGAAAGGTCCGGATTTTTTGATTTTATAACGTCCAATACTTTAAAACAAGATGTTTGAGGGGTTCCTGTTTCAATGTCTTCTATAACTGAACCAACTAGTAATTTCTTTGATATTCTATTATTTCTATTGATTGACCAAATAGCAAGTGTTTGAGGATACTCTGTCTTGTCGAAAACCTCCTTCTTTTTTAAAGTCAGCTCGGAATGAGGAACGAGCTTAAACATCTTTCGATCAACAAATCGTATTCTATTCTTTTGATTTCTTGATTTCGAAAGAATCGCAAATAACAGAACATGTGGTAAGTAATGTAATTTCTTTGCATTGTCATTCACACTTATTTGTTTAATAGTTGGTTCTTTGAATGTAAATACTATCCCTTTCATCAACCCATCATCACGAATGAAAGCAAAATGATTCCACAGATTATCCAGAGACCCAGCAATTTGTGGAATTGGTAATTTTGTCATTGCATGAATACATCTATCATAAATTTCATCAAAATGGACCTTTATAGGATACTCGGATTCATAAAGATTGAGTAACCATAAACTTCGTGAGTATATGAATAATAAATTGGGATCATGTTTATCTTTAAAAAACCTTACCGACACTTCACTCAATCGTAAAAACTTGTTCAAACTGATTTGACCATTGTCCAAAGTCAACAGAATATAAAACCCATCCTTCAGTCCAATCATTATAAGGTTGTTTAACTGTATGATATCGTTTGGAATTATGTAATCTTGCAAGAATTCTGATTTATAAGGATTGAGTGAGTTTAGGTTTTGCAGGGCAATTTTTTCCATCTTTCTATTATACCAATATAAGATCCCATTAAAGTCACCACATATAACCAGTTGATTATCGTTGATTAATCGAACAACCGAAGGCTCAAAATCGAGTTTTTGCGAACTCAATAAAGAAAGAAATCCAGAGGTTTGAAAAGTCAAACTAGGATCAAAATTGGACTCTATTCGGAATAATTCAAGAATAATACCATCTTTAATGTTTTCAGTAATTACAACAAGCGAATCATTCTTTAAATCACAGAAAATGATCCTTGTAGTGTTTAAATCATATTCTAATCTGATATCAGATAAATTAGTTAATATCATCTTTTGAGACGTGATTTGGAAAATGAAATCTCCATCATTCTTTATAGTTGAAACAAGTAAGCTCGGCATTTCCAGTATATATGCATTCGAATCAATCTCAATAAAGGCTTCTCTTTGAGCCGGTTGATATTCAACAAGTAATGTTCCAAAGGGCATTGAACAAAAAATCAAAGGTTTTGTATCAAATTCAACATAATAAAGTTGGTCTACTTTCCGAAGTTTTTCATATGAAATACTTTTCCTTTGAGCTGAATATCCATTTTTGAAATTAGTCAATTTTGTTTTCCTGCCAATTCCCGTGATTGCCCAAATCTCTTGATCTGTATGATTGCTTATCAGCTTCAGTTGAGTAGTATCAATGATTTCGATATCCAGTAAAGGAGACCATTTCTTAAAATCTTTCACCAAAGTTGCATCACTGTAATTTAATTTTGTATGATTGTCAACATCTCTTGATTGTTCTTCCGAGAATAATTCTGGGATAATTAAATCCTTATTTGAACCTGTATCACTACCATATATTAGGTTATAACCACCTTGACAAGTTTCTAAAGAAAAAACAGAAATCAGGTCTGCAACTCGAATAATTGGATTACAGATATATGAAGATGATGTAATATTGATTGAATAAATAACACCAATATCCGTTCCAATCAAGATTTCATCTGTATCTTCAAGGTCATCACCAAGTGAAATGATCAGTTCGTTACTTTGATAAAATGAAGTTGGAAAGGCCACACCTTTCCAAGGAGCTTTGATTCTACGAAAATCATATTCTGCAGATAAGATATTATGTATAGTTATTATAATAAGTTCTTCAGGTCCAACAAATAAAAATGATGAATTTTTTCCTAATGAAATAATGAAAACTGGAATAGGGAAACTATTATCCAAAGGTAATGAAGATTTAGTAAAAGATTGACTTAAACCTTCTGAAACCGACCATGAATATAAATTAATAACCAATCTTGTAAAATCGGTAAATGCAAGTGTTAAGAAAGCAGTATGATTTTCTACTTTACTCAGTTCTAATGGTTGAGCAAAACATGATTGAAGAATTAATTTATCAACATCAACATTGAAATGTTTTTTGAACAGTATACCATTCGATGTAAATTGAGCATTATAAAGTCTGAAGCTACCACTTGCGGCCGTTGAAATGACAGAAAGGCCAGAAGCATGAGAGTGTAATTGACGTCCTGAAGACCCAAGAGAAGGTACATCCATTTCACTCGAAGTATCCCACCATTGCACAATAAATGGTTTGAATATAGATGTCATATGATGCTCAATGATATTATTATTTTGTAAATGATAATCTGAATCTTTAAAATGACGTGGAACATAAAATAATCGAATCAATAATAAAAATCCAGATTTTAATGAAATCATCAACGAATCTTCTTCAATTCGAGATTCCAGATTCTCAACTCCTTTTATTATGGTTGAAGATCGTATCTCTGATCCAACAACAAACTCAATTCCATTTATAAGTAAAGATTTGGTTTTGACTATAACTTTGATCGAATCAAGTAAAGGTTTCTTTATCTCTGTTCTTTCAACTGGATCTTCATTAATATCTAGAAAAGCGTCATCTTCATCATCATCACTGAACTCGACACATTGCGAGTCCTTCTCTTTTGGAATCAACAGTTGATATTCTTCATCATTACCATTCAATCCACGAAATGGTTTATTTAGTTGGACTTTGAAATCAGCAAATATATTCTCAAAATTTGGTGGATTGAACAATGTTTGTTTGATGAATGTTTGATCTACACTGTTTGAATCATTTTCTCTACTTGAAAACGTTTCAGCAACGAGATATTTGCTTTGAAATGTGTGTAGATCCATAATTGGTGAAGGTATTAAATTGGGTTTATTTTGTCTTGAGTAAACTGTAAAAAAATATTGCAATTTAGATTAAATAAAATGCAGACTATTAAAAAGATGGTAATTACACCAGAATAAGTCAGTTCTAAAATGAATTAGTTTGAATTGATGTTGCATTTTACTAGATGGGAGATTATGGACTCATTCATGTTAGTTGAATCTGATTGACAGAGGAAATCTAGTATATTCCATTTGCAGCCACTCTCGAATAACACGGAGCAAAATGATTCTAAACGAAGTGATTTACGAAGTAGATCACTATGTGAGTGTATATTATGTTTTTTAGAGTACATAGTGTAGTTTAGTGTATACAAAGTGAGGTGTGGAGTGTACACAGGTGGTGCAGAGCGTATATCAAAATAGTGTACACTATACCGTCTATGTAAAGAATTCTTAAGAACAATGCTCTGTGTTAGCTTTGAGGTCCGTTCAGCACTAGATTACGACATATAGGTCTATCCTGGCTTCAGTTTTTCCTTGTTAAGGAGTCATTCTTTTTGGAAATGGTCTGGTGTTTCCTGTGAACAGTATTCTGTTGTAAGCACAATTAACAAGACAAGAAGAAGCCTCTCACTATCCACCCCCATCACCCAATTTGAGTTTTACTTGAGCAAAGAGTTATGATCAACAACCCTTTATATATTTGTGTATCAAACGGTCTCATTATGTACCTCCTAGCTATCAATTTATCAGTTGGTTTTTTTATATTTTTAGAATTTGCGGCCTTTTTTAAAAAATAGTGGGTGCAAAATTTTACAGAAGCTAAATAAACACAATAAAAAGAATGTTTAAATACAGATATAATTAGTCTATTTGAATCAGCTTGAGACTCTCTTAATCTATAGTCGAGAGAAAAGGTGTGCTTTATCATAAACGATTTCAGTTGAAATCGATCATTCAAGCAATAGTACTTCTTCATCCAGATCTCCTGCTTCACCAGTCTCATTCACGATAAGTCCGTTGTTATCTTTAACCCATATAAAAAAGAGAATCACCGCTTTCAGAATGAATATAACGAAGCTAATCCATTCAAGATAATCGTAATGATGCCAATTACCGTTTTCAATTGCCGCATAAAACCGTGCTTCTTCCTCCACAGCTTCTCTTCCTGTAAGGTTATCTCCAACCATTGCCATATTAGAGTCAATATACTTTTTGATCAATTTCGATCCGTAGTAATGAGCTAAAGGCAGAAGCGCAAGCACAATCATTGAGTATTTGAATGACTTTACAATACTTTGATTCAGTTGGAAATCTCCATTATGAATTGGTGAAAACTTTTCAATTAATTTTTGGGTCTTGGCGAAATAACAAACTGTTAACGCAATCCAAACCAAATATGAAGTATCTCTGAAGTTATCGAGCATCATAAAAACGTGCTGAAATTTGAAAGAATCAAAATTAAATAAAACAAAATCAATTAAGATCATTATGATAGAAATGAAAAAAAAACCTGATCCGAAATACACTGGTCCATTTGGAATGACTCTGTAATTATGTTGGTTTCTTCGATGATAGTACATCACACCATATCCGGCACTAAACATAAAGGTACAGAAATATTCAAACACATCTCGTACTTCTGGCAAGACTAAAAAAAAAAACAGTGACAATTGTAGAAAACTCTCGTAATATATAAAAAAAGATTCAATACCTTGAAGTATAGATACCACCACATACGGTAAAAGAAGCAAATATATCACACCTTTTGATACAATTGAAACCGAATTCAAGTTACTATCTCTTTGAGATTCGAACCGGCGGATATAAAAATGTAAGAATAAAAAAATTGTAGTCCCAATGATAGCAAAATGTGTTTGAGAAGAATAAATAAAAGTTTTAATTGCCAGTTTTTTCTGATCTGGAATAGTCCTTTCAACTTGGATTTCAATATTCTTCAGTTCAAAATCAATATTATTTGGAATTGCCCAATATATCGAGTAAAAACCGGAGGTTTCAAAAGTAAAAGTAATTTTTTCACTAGACAAACCACCATTGTAAATCAAAGATTCATTTATTTTAAACCCATCATAGGGTTTTAAATCAAACTTACCGGTTTCAAAATCAACAAACCCTTCATATTGTGATTTATACGCCAATTTAAAGTCATTATGTGCGGGAATATTAGTGAAGTTGACTATATCTCTTGTAGGAACTATTAAAATAGGAATTTTGAGATTAATGGAATCGTCACCTAAAATTTTGAGTTCATATGAAATCTTGCTTTCTCCTACTGAATCACGACGGATATATTCATTTGTTAGGAACAGGCCATTTCTTAATGGAAAAGAATAGTTAAATGAATGGCAGAAACATGTTGCAAAGAGGCAAAAACCTAATAATAAACTTGAAAACATCGGTAATAAAATGCATGAAATTGAATAAAAAATGCCAATTAGTCCATTTATATACAATTTAAGTGGTGATACAGAACCCTTCCGCATACAATCGCGGCCATTAAATTATTATGACACCTGCATATTTTGACGGGGCTTTGAAGATGTATCGCAAAACCGGAAAGATGTCAGATAACAATACAAGAAGATAAAGGAGTTCGAAAGATGAAACACGCAGTCATGTTATCATGCTTCATGAAATTTTAGCGGAACACATGGTTTGTATAAATGAGTAAGTGTATAGTTAAAAATTATGTCAAATTCAGATTACGTAAGCAGATACATGTCAAGTAAACTAGTTATATTGTATCAGGGTCATTGTGAACTAATTTAATACCTACAAGGCCAGCATAAACGTGATACTTTAATTTGCAAGCTATATCTCTTGCCATTGACCTCTGAATGGAGCTATCATTGTGCTCTGGCCTCTGATTGGAGAGCTTTCGTGAGGCCTGAATGGAAGTCTGATTGTGCTCTGACTTTTGATTGGAGACCCTTTGGTGTTCTCTAATTTGGTCTACCTCTAAAACTTACTAACCTGATATCCATCAATACAAATCACCTATGGTTGCTCTCATTCCCATATTTCTATTCTTGATGGGTCTTGAGTTTGGAGTCACGTGTCAATATACCGAGCCCCTATGCAGGTCCAACATTCTAATCAATTTTTAACACCGAAAAACAACCAATACACCTAACAACCCGCCATGTCCTCATACAACAAAGTGTCGAACCAAGGCGGTTCCAATAGTCTTCTACAAGATGAAGACATCAATTTGATTCAAGCAGATGAAGATATTCAGGGTCCGGGTAATTCCTTAGATACAGAAAATATACAACCACAAGTAATCAAGCCTCAAATTGAAGCCAGTTCAAATATCTTTTCATTTCATTTCTACAGACGTTTCTTTGAATTAGACACGGATACGTTTATTAGCAAATTACAGAAAGCATCAAATCCGTTTGGTTCATCATTGGACTCATCAGATGAAGAAGATATCTCGACGGAGTTATACGGGTTTATTTGGATAACAGCAACACTTATTTTTTCAATTTTTGTTAGTTCAACAGGTTCACATATTTTATCTGATTGGTTACATGATAATCATAATCAAAAATATCAGTATAGTTTTGAATCGCTTACATTTACGATCATTCTTTTCTATGGATATAATTTGATTGTCCCATTATTGTTGTGTATTTTTACAAGCTATTTTCATAAATTTCCTCATAAGCTTTCGCCAACAAAAGTGATTTCGATTTACGGATATACTAATTTATTTTGGTTTCCAAATAGTATACTTAATTTTTTGATTCTTGTCTTTATTAATAAGCATAAACATAGGAAACTTGTTTGGTGGTTAGAGTTTTTTATAGTCTTTTTGAGTGGAATAGTTACATTGTTAAGTAATGTGAGCAAATTATATCCATTGATTAAGAAAAATACACTTTTGTTAAATAATGGTGATGCTTCTGTTGCCAACAGACAGTGTTATACTATAATTGGTGGGTTGGCTAGTGCACATTTATCCTTTACAATTCTTGTGTTTACTCTATTATAGCCCTAAAAGTAATTAGTCGTGTATAAATCAAAATTACCCTCTTTAAAATTTCAGAGTATAAATACCGCACAGGTTCCTTCCCACAAAAAAAAACTTTTCACTCTTGTATCAACCTTTAGATTAATTAAAGATATTCGATATATTTTGAATCATAATTTACATCCATATTTGAATACAAGTACTTCTTGTATTGCTGTGATTATTTGCATTAATACCAATTGTTCCAACTGAATTATCCATGTTGACAAATGCATTATCGTTAAGTTTCAGCCTTGTATGAGCTATATAAGAATACTTTGTATACAAATATGAGTGCAAATGGTATGTTTATTTTTTTCCTATTGAAATTACCCAGTTATTTATATGAGGATACTTGTCGACCGGGCGGACATAACTACATCTTCCATCCCTTTGTACAATAAAGAGGAGAAGCAGTTCTAGTGTACAAAATGAACTGCCGATGGATGAATCTTGATGATAGGTCCTTTACTGATTATAAATTGAGTAATTTTTTATTTTATTATTCAACAAATTTCTAACATAATTAGTGATTTAAATATTTTGAATACCTTTAATTTGTCTTTGAGATGATTGTAATTTTATGATGATTCAACTATATTCACACTGTACGAGAAGTTTCTGCTTCACTGACTACACAAATAAAAAACTGATTTAATGACTCTGATGAATTACAATAAGCTCGTTCAACTCTACTAAATAGAAATAAACAAAAATCATAAAAAACTTGTATTGTAAATTAAAAAAATATTAACCTGTATATAACACCAATATGATGCCTATATAAATTTTTTTCATAAATCACACCAGAATCATTATCAGTAAATAAGTTATTGCATCACTCCAATCCATGTGTTATGATGAAAGCACGGACTTTCATACAACCATTTGTACGACATTTGTCTAATCGATCGACTAGATTGATACGAACGTATTCATCGAGTCGATATCTATATAATAAACGATATGTGATAAATTCTCCAAGGTATAATCCAAATATAGATCCCACCATTTTACTCGATGGAGTTTATTCCAACACTCATAAGTTGATACAGAACCGTGAACTTCATATCAAGTATATCTCCTTACTTAAATCGATGAATGAATTAACCGATTCAGAAGTTACAATGATATATGCTAATCTAGATAATTTAATTGATATTGTATCTGGATTCCCAGATCCTGAAACGATCGAATTGATATTTGATATTTGGGAGATAATTTTCAACAAGTCAAGAAAGAATAGTTTAGTGGCCAATTTACAAGATGATGTAATCAAGTTAAAAGATAAATTAAATCATATCATTATCAATACAAAGAACTATCATTTGTATGAGAGTCATATTCTACCAGTTTGTAAAGAGTTAAGGATTGAAAAGTCATGGGCAGACGAATTAGTAATGACTTATAAACTACAACTTGTTGATGAGAAAATAACACTCAACAAATCTGGCATAATAAACTTTATACGAAATGAAAATATACCAATTGAAACAAGACGGAAATTCATTTCAATTTTAATTCAATCACAAATTCTTAATTCAAAGAGTATTGAAGATCGATTTTATTTTTATCAGTTATTCATTGAACTTTGTAAAGTAATTGAAGATGATCATTTTATGTTTCTTGAAAGTGAATTTAACAGTTATCAAAAAATCATACGATTAATGGCGATTCCATATGAAATTTCATTTTTGGATCATACAAGACGAGTGATGGAATTATTTGAAAGTTTTGAAGATGGACATGTTCGATATTTCAATTTCTTAACATCTTCAATGAACCAATTATACCAAAGTAGTCCCAATAATACTTTGAATTTATGGACGTACAAGTTAGATATGATCGCAAAGCATGATTATAGATATCAAGATACTTTACATGCAAGAGACTTGACGAATGCAATGAACTCATTATCCAACTTGAAGTTACATAAAGATGTACTTGAATTATACAGTTTATACCCTGATATTCATAGTGATGATCAAATAGAAGCATTACTTCGAGTAAGTGAAGAAACAAGAAACTGGAAATTGTTACAAACACAATTTGAAGACATGTATGGTAAGGGAAACTTACCATTTGTGGAACATTATGTCGTTGTTATGAGAGCTTTATCAAGTATTGGAGCCAAAGATCAAATAGATTCATTATTCAATCAACTACAAAAGAGAAATTTATTACCCAATAGTTTGATTTTCTCTGCAATTATAAAGAGTCGAATTTATGATTTAGATATTCATGGTGCAAAGCAAATCTTCAATCAGTATTTAAAGTACGTTCAAGATGGGACAATATCAAATGATCTGTCTCCATTACTTTATTCATTACTTTTCAAAGTTCATTATATATCATCTGATTTGAACACTACTATGAAGTTCTTAAATGAAACAATGATTGAACAAAGAAAACTCGGTATTAAACTTATTGATACTTCTATTCTATGTAAATTAATTGAATTTGCATCTAAAAATTATGGACTAAAGCAAGTGCAAGAAATTTCAAAATTGGCTCAACAATTAAATTTGGATTCAACCAAATTTCTTAAAAGTTTGGCCAATGCTTATATATCATTGGATCAATATGAACTAGCAGATCAAACCATTTATAAAGCACATTTATCTTCAAGTCTTCCCTTTACAAATTCAGAAGTATATGCGATTCAAATGAAAAATTACAGATTTTGGCAAGTAAACCAACCAAATTCAAAATTTAAACAATTTATTCAATTTAAATCAAAATTCATAAGTGAATTAACTACATTAAAATCAAATAAAGTGATTAGTTTACGAAGTTCAGGAAATTTATTTTGTGAAATTATCAAATATCATCTTAATAAGAATCAAGAAATTGAAGCATCTGAAATATTAATACTAGCCAAACAAAATGAAGTTTTAAATGAAACTCATTTCATTCCATTTTTAAAAAAGTTGAACAAGTCCAAAAACCATACATCTTTTACAGAAATTTTATCGATGTATAGAAGAATGGCAAAGGAAAGAATCGAGATTGGTCTTGAAACTTATTACTTTTTAATGAAAGCTTTAATTTTTTTGGATAAACAACAAAATTCAGAATCGAATTCTTTTAAATTACTTTCATCAATATTCGAAATGTATGGACTTTCATTAAATTCAAATATTCATCAAAATCATCAAGTCGAATTAATCTTTGAAAATTCGGTTAAATTATGTCAAATCTTATCAATTTATATTGAATCAACACTGGATGAAGGAAATAATCAATTACTTGTTAATTTTTTTAAACAAATCAAATCAATTTTGGGTACTCATTTATCTCATCAATTCAAATTCATAGTTTATAAAGAAATGAGTAAAATTTATATTGAACAAGGTAATGATGAATTAGCAATTAAATTGATTTCAACAGGTATTGAAGATTTGATTCAAATCATTTCAACTTATAAAAATGATTATCCATTTGATTCTCAAGTTATAGTTCCATCAACTTTAATTAAAAATTTTACACAATTAATTGATTTAAAATTAAAATTAAAACCTTTAACATTTGAAACTGCATTTGAAATTCTTCAACAATCAACCCAACATTCAATTCGATTGAATGGTGGTCAATATAATAAGATTTTTCAATCACTTTGGACCAATTGTAATGATCAAACCCTCGAATTAATCTTGTTGAATTGTGAAACCCATTTGATTTCAGGAAATTGGGTTCAATCTCAAATTATGAGAATCCTTCAAAATATGTATAAGAATACAATTTCTTATATGATTGATATGTATGGTGAAAAAGAAATCATTCAACAATATAATCAATTAAATGTTTTTTATAATGTTAATTTGAATCAGTTACGTAATCAACAATTTCCATTTAAATCATTAACAAATCAACTCGAATTACATTCAAGAGAAATTCATTGTTCTGGTTGGACTCCAGATCAAATAATTGATGATATACCTCGATTTTTCAATCCTGAACGAAGAATTTATTCAAGACGGAAAATCCTGTCAACAAATTGCTTTCAATTATGGCTTGCAATTAATAGATATGCAAATGGGAATAAACAAAGGGCTTTTGAACTTATGGATAAATATCCTGATACAATTGATTTCTTGATGTATAATGATCTGGCTAGAATTAGAATGTCATTTTTCCGTGCTTCAATAGATCAAATCAAACCTCCACGTTCAAAGTCTGAAGGATTTAATGAAAGAGTCGATCGAACTTTAGAAGTTTTAGATATGGTTAAGAATAGTCAGGTGGACTAGGTAGTCAGAATGGGATAAGCCATCATAAGGAGATACAAAGAGGACACTGGACAGAACTAGACACTAGACGACGAGATACTAGACGACGAGATACTAGACAGAACTAGGCAATGACACAGACACTACAAGACACTTTGAGCGGTCGCTGTGCACGCATACGAGCAGTCACTACTCACAAATCATCATCGCAACTACTCGCTACGCACAACTCGCTACGCACAACTCGCTACGCACAACTCGCTACGCGCAACTCGTCATCACAACTCGCCATCACAACTCGTCATCACATCTCGCTATCGCTTTTTGTGATGAACTCATTGTGATACTACATACTTGTACATATTAATAGACATCAATTACCCTTTTTAACTACTGGCTCAGCAAATGTAAAATTAACATCTTGAACCGTTTGACCAAATACCAAAGGTCCAATCCATGGTTGAATATTCCATTCAAGTTTAACAATTGCTTCTCTATTTCTAAACGATTTTTCAATATCCCAAACCGAATATTTTGATTTAACATTTTTTAATGAAAAATTTGCATCTTGTTTATTTTCAATAATTTTATCCCAATAAGTTACTTTATTTAAAGATCCATCACTTTTTCCTGGATATTCAGCAGTTAAATAAACAAAAACTTGTTTTGTATTCCAATTGAATAATGAAGTTAAATCAGCATCTAAATCAAAAGCAATTTTTGAATTTTCCTTTGGTTTTCTATTGATAGCTCCATAATTAAATGAATATTTGAAATTAGCAGAAGGTTTAATATTTAATATAGAAGTTGTTGAAATCGACCATACATTATCGGAAAGTAATTGAAGAAATGTCACTATCACCACGAGCACAGACAAGATGATTGACAGCGTCAAGAGCTGATTGCTTGTAGATTGTAATCGATTAATTAAATTGAACATTGATGGTGTGATTTAAATTATAGAATTATGGGCGTATTTATTTCAAAATGTGTCGCGAAAATATGTCGAAAAAGAAAACGTCATCGTTTAGCTGCAAATTAAACGATCGTCTTGAAAGTTTATTCTAAATATATCACCTCTGCATGACACCCTTCGTATATTAAACATATGTATTGTATGGTGTTTGATAAGATATACTGTATTAAACTACTATACGATGGTATACTCTAATTTGCTATACAGTGCTGCTATACAATACTGCTATACATAGTACTATACAGTATACAGTTTACTATACAGTACTACCATACTGTACTGCTATACTATGCTCTTCATTACCATACTGTACCACCATACGGTCCTATACTGACTACTATACGACTACTGAATACTCGTACGATATACTATACCACTACCTACTCAACAGCACTCAAATACTCTTTATAAAGCTTTTCTTGCTGTTGATATTGTTTAACCAACTTTTTCTTCATACTTTTAGTAATTTCTTCACCTTTAATATCTTTGGTTGGGATTCCAGATTCATCCCATTCACTATAAATCAAATTATCTTTAAATAAATCAATTGGATTAATTTTCATCTTTGCTAATCTTTCTTCTTCTTTCTTTGCATTTAAAATAGCTTGTAATTGTTTCTTTTTTTCTTTTTCAATTGCAATACGTTCTTTATCTTCTTGTTGTTGTAACAATTGTTGCTTTTCTTGATCATTTAAAAATTTAACTAAAGCTGACCCATTTGGTCTATCATCCAATGAAATCCCTAAATTAATCAATTCTGATCTAATTAAATCAGTTGCCTTTAAAAATTCGGTATGATTTGATTTTTCAATAGCAAGATTTCTAATTGAATCTCTAAATTTCGAAAAAATTTTTACATATGGTAAGGTAACATCTTCAATAGAAGTAACAACATCACTTTCACTAGAATCAACCCATCCTAATTTATCAGATCTTGTTTCAAAACCCAAAATATTTAAAATTTTAACAATCCAATTTGTAATTTGAATCAAAACTTCAATACGTAATTCAGCTTTTCCAATTGAACAATATTGAATATAATTATTTGATTTTGTAATTAATTCTAATAATGATTTAAAGGCTCCAGATGTTGATAAATTATCATTAAAAGCTAAATCAACTTCAATTTGAGCAGTTTCTAAATCTTTAAATAATTGTTTTTCAACACTTGATAATTTCTTTGAAATAAAAATTAATTCATTACTTAATTCATGTTTATAATCATTATTTAAAGCACGAATATTTGTAAAAAATTTGGATAAAGTACTCTCTAAAGATTTAACTTCATTAATTAAACTATCTTTAAAATCCAAAGGTTTATCCCAAGAATTTAAAGCAAATACTAATCTTAATTGTCTTGAACTAAAATCTTTTAAAGCTTGTTCGATTGTAATAAAATTCTTTAAAGATTTAGACATTTTTTGACCTTGAATATGTAAATGTCCATTATGTAAGAAATAATTAACCCATTGATTATTATTGAAAAAGGCTTCTGATTGTGCCAATTCATTATCATGATGTGGGAAACATAAATCAACACCTCCAGAATGAATATCCATATTTTCACCAGTAATATCAGATGCCATTACTGAACATTCAATATGCCAACCAGGTCTACCTTGACCCCATGGTGAATTCCATGATGGTTCACCTGGTTTTGAAGATTTCCAAAGTGCAAAATCTGCAGGATTTTTTTTGGTTACATTTGAAGTTAATGAACCTTCACCATCATTAATTAATGACATATCACCTTTATTCCATGGTTGAAGTTTTGCATAATTATGATTCGAAGAATTTTCAAATTTGATAGTATCAAAATAAACAGATCCATCATTTGTTGAATAACCAAATTGATTCGAAACAATCTTTTCAACAAATTCAATAATATCAGGAATATATTCAGAAACTCTTGTTGTGATTGTTGATGGTAAAACATTCAATTTAAGCATATCTTGATCGAATTTCTTTTCCCAAAATGCAGGTAACTTTTTAAAGATTGAAGGATCATTTACAAGAGATCCAAATCGTTTATCTAAACTTGGCATTGAAATCTCTTTGATTTGTTCAAGAAATAAATCAAGTTGTTGATGATTGTTTGAATAAATAGCTGAATGAGCAACAATACTTGCTTTTAAATACATTGGGAATTTTGGATTTTCCTTTGCTAATAAATTCGAATCAATTGATTTGGTCCATTCAATAAATTCAGTTTCAATTTGTCCAGTAAATTCGGGTAAATTCTTACCAACATATTCATTTAAATAAGTTTTTGAATCTAAAAGTAATTCAGAATTAACTTGTGTAAATTTATTTAAAATTTTGGTTTCAAATAAATATGATTGACGAGCTGCAATAATGATTTTATCATCAATATCAGTAACATTTTGAATAAACTTAATGTTGTATCCAAAATAATCTTGAAGAATTCTTCTTGATAAATCGGTCGAAACGTAATTTCTGGCATGTCCCATATGAGAATGATCATAAACTGTTGGACCACAACAATACCAAGTGATATGACCAGGTTTATTAGGAATGAATTCGGTTTTGGTACGGGTAAGAGAATTGTAGATTTTCAATGTTGGTTTTTGTTCACCATTTCCAGTGGGCTTGATCCATGGCGGCTGTTGGACTTTGGGGGTAGAAGAAGACATGATTGACCGTGTGAGTGTTTTTGGGTTGAGTTTGAACATGAATGTGTTGAAAATTGTGATGGTGTGATTGTCCTGTATAGAGTGACCAAACGAGCGAAGCGAGTAAGTGAGCGAAGCGAGTAAGTGAGCGAAGCGAGTAAGTGAGCGATGAGCGAGAAGTACTGAACAACAGCACAAGTAGTACAAGACAGAACAAGCGGAATAAGTACAAACAGCACAAGCACTACAAGACAGTTACAGTGCAAGCAATAGAAGACAGTACACATAGTACAAGCACTAGAAAACAGTGCACACAGTACAGAATAAGACAGTACAAACAAGCAGAATAAGACAGTACAAACAAGCAGAATAAGACAGTACATTGTAGAGCCAGTACATAGTACTGGTACCCGTACAGACCATTACAATAACAAAACTACAATATTATCGATATCTTCAATCAATTGACTTGTTAGTAGTGATCAGACAAAGGTTGGTCGCATGATGCAACATCTCCATAATGAAACTAGGCGTGTTTCAGAGATGTTACTCTAGAACGCAAATTATGAGTCATCATGTACATACGTAAAACTATATGTTTTAAAAACACTTGTATAATTTTAAATTTTAGCTTGTTATTTTACACCTTTATACTTTTTCAATATCATATTCTTTTGTATAAATATTTTTCATATAGGGCTCAAGCCCTGCACTCTATACACTCCTTATATTATTTAATTTTTGATTACATAATTTTTTCAATTTTTCTTCTCACTAAATTTTTTCAATCATCACCAAAACTCGAATTGTGCGAAAAACTTTTTAAAAAATTGCCTTAAAACATATTTTAGCTTTATCTTCAAATAGGTCATTCTAACATAACATACACGATGTCCACACAAACCACCGTCAAAGCTTCTAACTGGAGATATGTCGAATTAGGCCGTGTTGTCTTGATCAACAACAAAGACTTGGCCACTATTGTTGAAATCATTGACCAAAAGAGAGTCTTGATTGATGGTCCAAAGTACCCAAGACAAGCCATCGCTTTGGCCAAGGTTGTTTTGACCAACGTTGTTTTGCCAAACTTGCCAAGAGGTGCCAGAACCGCCACCGTCGCTAAGAAGTGGGCTGCTGCTGACATTGATGCCAAATGGGCTGCTACTGCTTGGGCTAAGAAGTTGGCTTCAAGAGAAAGAAAGGCTCAATTGACTGACTTTGAAAGATTCCAAGTTGTTACCTTGAAGAAGCAAAGATCTTTGGCTGTCAGAAAGGCTGTCGCCAAGGCTTAAATGTTTTGTTGAAAATCTCGTTGTTTTATATAAATAATATGTACTCTAGGTTTACATGATTTTTTCACTTAATGTTATGATATCGATAAAAAGTGTAGCAAAGTGATATACCAAGTATTTCACTGTGTAGATCTTGGTTATAGTATACTGTGAATGAGTATAATCTTCATTATTGTATGCAACTAAGTAGAGTTGTTACTATTTGACTGAGATTCTTCACTGACTCAGTATCTCTCATACCTACTCTATCTCCACTAAATCAGTATTCTTACATTAACTTCATCTCTTATCTTCTATTTGTTTATTTACAGAACTATATACATTACTTCTTAAGAGCCTTTTCATGCTCTTCAATCAATTGTCTTTGTAATTGAGGAGAAGTTTGACTATACTTCAAGAATTCCAAAGAAAATTCACCTTTACCTTGAGTCGAAGCTCTTAAAGAAGTTGAGAAACCAAACATCGAATTCAAAGAACATTCAGCAGTAACAGTGAATTCTTCTTGACTATTGACAGTTTCTAAAATCATACCACCTAATTTATTAATTAAACCAACTACTGAACCTTGGAATTCATTTGGTGCACTAACTTCAACACTCATGATTGGTTCCAAAATAACCGGTTGTGCTTCCAAGAAGGCTTGTCTAAAAGCACCTGCTGTTGCAGCTTTAAAGGCTAATTCAGAAGAATCAACGGTATGTGTAGCACCATCATTAACATGCATATGAACACCCAACACTTTATGACCAATCAATGGACCTTTTTCCAAACAATCATCAAATCCCTTGGAACATGCCAATAAATATTTTTCACTAATCTTACCACCAACAATATGATGACTAAATTTATTTTCATCTCCTAAAGGTGTAAATTCACCCATAACTCTACCAAATTGACCAGAACCACCAGATTGTTTCTTATGAGTGAAATCAAATGTAGTTGGAAGTGTGATTGTTTCACGATAAGAAACTTGAGGTTTACCAGTAATACATTCAACACCATATTCACGTTTAATTCTTTCAACATAAATTTCCAAATGTAATTCACCCATTCCTGAAATGATAGTTTCCTTTGATTCAACATCATATTTAACTCTAAAAGTAGGATCTTCTTTTTGAAATCTATTCATTGCTTTCGAAAAAGCACCATTTTCTTTTGATTTTGGTGCAATACTTAAAGAAATAACTGCTTCAGGAACAAACATTGAACTCATAGCAATTTGTTGATCATTTGTTGAAGATCCAAAAGTATCACCAGATGAACAATCAATACCAAAAGTTGCACAAATCTCACCTGCTCCAACTTCTGCAACATCTTCCATATCATTTGAATGCATTCTTACCAATCTAGATACTTTAACCTTCTTACCAGATTTCAAATGAGTCATATATTGACCTTTTTTCAATTTTCCTTGATAAACTCTAATATAAGTTAATTGACCATAAGGACCTTCTTCTAATTTAAAAGCTAATCCAACGAATGGAGCAGCTGAGGAAGGAAGTAAACTAACAGGAATTTCTTCTGGTCCGGAAACTTCCAACCCAGTGTTTAATACTTCATTTGGTTGTGGTAAATAATCAACAACACCATCTAAAACAGGTTGAATCCCCTTATTAGCCAAAGCAGATCCCATCAATACAGGAGTGAATTTTCTACCAATGGTAGCTCTTCTAATTGCACCTTTGATTTGTTCAATACTAGGTTCTTCACCTTCCAAATAAATATCAGCCATTTCTTCATCAACATCAGCCAAAGTTTCAATAAGTAACGCTCTTTTTTCTTCAACCAAATCTTTTAATTCTTCAGGAATTTCTGGGGTAATTCTCAAGGTTTCACCTTGAGCACCTTCATTATAGATGGCAACACGATCAATGATATTAACAACACCTTGTAATTTATCTTCAGCACCAATAGGAACTTGAATAGCAGCAGCAGGAGTTTTTAATTTCATATTTATTTGTTCAATAGCTCTAAAAGGATTTGCACCCATACGATCCATTTTATTAATAAAAGTAATACGAGGAACATTATAACGACGCATTTGACGATCAACAGTGACGGTTTGTGATTGGACACCAGAAACAGCACAAACAACAAGAACAGCACCATCCAATACTCTTAATGCTCTTTCGACTTCAATAGTAAAATCAATATGACCAGGCGTATCGATCAAATTGAAATGATAATTAACATCATCTTTATCCCAAGAACAATAAGTTGCTGCAGATTGAATAGTGATCCCCTTTTCTCTTTCCAAATCCATATGATCCATTTTAGCACCAACAGAATCACGACCTCTAACTTCATGAATAGCCTTGATTCTACCAGTATAAAACAAAACACGTTCGGTAAAAGTTGTTTTACCCGAATCAATATGAGCTGAGATCCCAATATTTCTCATTTTTGACAGTTGAATCAAATCAGCTTGTGATAATTCAGAATTGATCTTATCGATGATGACTTTTTCATCTTCAAAAGTCTTTGGGATTTCGCTCAAAACATTCGAAGATAACGATCTGAAAGAGTTTGTAAAGCCAGGTACAAACGGCTTGAAACTAGCAGACCTTGGTAATCTGAACGCACGTAGTAATGACATCGTTAAAGAAGAGTGGTTAATTTTTTCAGTAAAATTTTCGCTCAAAAAAGATCAAACGGTTTTTAATATGACATAATCATTACTGTACCACGGGTGAGTAACTTATCGCTCACGTAGTGCTTTGAGTTGCTGAACGGCATAGGGGTGCTATTCTCCCTTATGCGTCTCTATGAGAAGTGTTGATACTGTTGCTCAAGTGGCATATCTCTATTAGTACCCATACTGTTCAAGTGGCATCTTCCCTATGTACTGATAATGTTTTACCAGCGGCACATATTCTCCTCCCCCTACTCTATCACCTCTTAAACCCTCAAAGCCCAATATCTACACTAATCAAAAACAATATTCTATAAAAATAAATCAGTCGGTTGGCTTGACACCAAGACCGTTAACATTTCTAAACATATACACACCCTTTGAACTGGCACTGTCGTCAACAAACTGGCACATTCTCATACATTTCCACAAAGAATACCACATGTTTTCACCTTCGTATCTGTAGTGAGTTCCCATCACCTTTCTGATAGCATCGGTTGCTTCTCTTGCATTATAGAAAGGAATACGAGAAACATAATGATGTAAAACATGGGTTTCGATAATATCATGGAAAATATGTTGACCAACAAATCCAAAATTACGGTCAATAGTGGCAGCAGCACCACGAGCAAAAGTCCATTCATTAGCAGCATAATGTGGCATGCTTGGGTCTGTATGTTGCAAAAAAGTGACAAAAACCAACCAGTGGTTAACCCACAACCATGGCATAAACCAATAAACAAACATGTTGAAAGCACCAAAGTTCTTATACCATTGATAAACGGTAGTAATGGTCAATAAGATCCCAATGTCAGAAAGAATAATATACCAATATTGATGAGGATCGAAGACTGGAGATGATGGAGCATAATGAGATTTTGCTGCTTTGGAATATCCAGGATAAACTTGTCCAGTAGCATTAGTTGCCAAATAAAGTTGTAACCCACCCAATTGTTGCATAATCAAAGTCAAAAGTGAATGGATTGGAGATTCTTCAAGAACTTCAGAAATCTTTGAAACACCATGTTTTTCAACAAATTCTTCTTTGGTATATGGAACGAAAACCATATCTTTTGAGATGTGACCAGTTGCTTTATGATGTTTAGAATGAGAGAATTTCCAAGAAAAGTAAGGAACCATTAAATATGAATGAATAACCCAACCAATAAAATCGTTAACGTTTGAATAATCAGAAAAGGCACCATGACCACATTCATGAGCCAAAATCCAAAGACCAAATCCAAAAAGTCCAATCAAATAAGAATTGAAACACCAAAGACCACCTCTAATGAAAGTGGCTACTTGAGGATAATCAACAAGTTGAACTTGTGGAATCAAGTAATGACCGGCATAACCGAGGCAAACCATAGCAATGATGTCACGGACAACATATCCTAAGGATTTGACAAGAGATCTTTCATAACAGTGTTTTGGAATTGCACTTAAAATGTCTTTGATTGTATAATCAGGAACCTTAAATTCATTACCAAATGTATCGAGAGTGGTCAAGTTTGATTTAGGACCAGATTCTTCAACAAGAGTTGTGCCGGTAGCTTTGGCAGTAAAGGAGGAGCCAGTGGCTTCTGCAACGGACATATTACTCGAGATGATGAGAAAAGACTGGTTGTTAATTTTTAAAAGTAATAAATTTGCGATGATACGAGAAATGCAAATTTTTACGGAAAAACGCGAGATTGAATCAGGAAATAATAGAGATGAGCAGGAGGAGGGAGAAAAGACCAGCAGAAGGGGAGAAGAATAAGATGTGAGTGTTAGATGAGTGACAACTTTAATCACTGTGCTCAGTTCTTTCAGTACGTTCAGTGTGCTCAGTATACCGACTATACTCGGTATCTACTTGTAGACTTCTTCTATCTTCGTTACGATCGTTTAAACGCAAAGGCATAACGGTAAAAAGAAAGAAAAAAAGAACAGAAAAAAGAAGAGAAAAAAGAAAAAAAAAAGCGTTTGAAGTCCAATCAAAAGACACGTTTTGTCAGATTAGTAATGGATAGTAGATTGTGTACACGTCAGTAAAGATTGGAGTAAGAAAGTCTTATCGAGGAATATCGTGGTAGAGATAGTCAATACTGATACGGAGTTACTGTGACTTTCAGAAAATGACCGAAAATTACCGAGACTCACTGCGACTCACTGCGACAGAATTACCGAGGAATAAGTTTTGGAGTGAAAAGTGGAAATTGACACACTCAAATTCACTTACTAAATAATTGACACACTCAGACACACGTAATAAAAACCCGCAAATAACCAGAAATGGCATCCTCTCGATACAGCCTTTGTTTTCTGTTCTCTTTATCGCCGGAATCTTTGTAGGTCCTTCTTTTTCGTATTTTAACGTTGGGACTTCATTAAGTGGACAAGTCGTAAATATTTAGAGACAATAAGGTATTGTATTTTCTCCTCTTTATTCGAGTTGTTCTTTTTAATTTTAAATTTTTCAAACTGATCTATATTTCGGGGTTCACTTTTATTGACATGCTTTTTACGTTGCAACCCTCTTGAAATGTATAAGTTATCTAACTGTTGTACTTTACCTCTTTAGGGTATTTAATATATTAGTTACATTTACTCTATTGGGTAATTCGGTATATGCAGGTATCATGAGACCTAAAAATAAGTGTCAAAAATGTGGGGACGCGAGTGGCTCTTTCCACCTTACTCGCTAACTCAAAGCCTTTTTCGCCAAAGCAGGAGTTGTCGTTTTGTCTCCTGTGATTATTCTTGATTTGTGTACGGTGTGCTGTTCAGAGAAGGAAATAAACCCCTCGTAGATTTTTATTCTTGACTAAATTGCCCCTCCTAGAAGGATATTGTAAATCAAGTTGTGAACCTTGGAAAAAATCTCGTAATCAAGTTGTGAGCAGTAGGCATTCGATCCTCAGATCTCTTCTCTTACTACATTCTCAAAGGTGTACTCGCGCTCTCTTCTCATCCCCTCATAAGGACGAATGGAAGACTTCTAGTACAAAACTGGTAATTTCATTTTTAAAAAAGATTCACAATCCAACCAGCGAACCACATCCTTGGTTAATTTCATTTGTCTAAACTTGAAATTTTTTGTTTTTGTTTATTTGGTTGTCTTTTTGCAGCTAAAATGTTATTTTTGCCCTTTTTTCAAAAAAGTTTTTTCAGAAACTTCCTAATTAGGAAATTAATGGAAATTGGTTCCATAACACTTCCTTAATAGGCAATACACCTTTTAATGATTTAATAGGCATTAAATTTAAATACTACTCAAACAAAGAGGAGACAATAATTATTAATACCTTCCTTTCGGTTAAATACCTAATTAGGCAATGATTATTGATCTTACTGTTTTACATTCATCATCGACTCATTCTTTTTCAATATAAATAGATTCAAATTTCTTCTCTTCAATGATTTTTTTTATTTCTTTATCAATCCAACAATACAAATACAAAGTATCTAATACAAATTCAACCTATAAAACATGAAGTTATCTAACACAACCCTTTTGGCTATTTTGACCGCCTCCACTTTCGTTGCAGCTGCCCCAATCACTCCAACCACAACCACTTCTGATTTGACTCAAATCAAAAGAGCTGATACAAATGATATTTTAGCAATCATTTCTGAATTGAAGCATATCAATCACAAGAGAGATTCAATCTATGATGAAGCTGAATTACAAAATTTGGAAAAGAGAACCGATGCTGCCATAGGTAATTTGATTACTGCTTTTGTCCAATCCGGTATTGTTGGTGAAATCTGGACCACTTTAACAACAGATTCTGCAGTTCAAGCTTCTGTCAGTGCAATCATCAAAACTACCCTTCAAACCGTCATTGCTCAAGGTCCTGCCTTATTATCTGCCATTTGGAATTCTGGCTTATTGGGTAAGGTTTTCAACACCTTTTTGAGTGATACCGATTTACAAACTGCTTTGGTTAACTCTTTGGGTTCTCTTCTTTCGCTCGGTCTTGAATTGATCGAAGCCTTGCTTGGTAGTTCAACCTCGTCCACTTCCACTCCTACTGGTACTGCTAAGAGAGAAATTGACTCTGATTCTGAATACTTGGATAAGAGAGATTTGATTTCGATTGTTGAAACCATTATCGAAGAAATTAAGAATTCTGGTATTATTTCCTCTTTAGTTAACAAGATTTTGGCCAACCCACAACAATTCCTTGGTGTTTTAACCACTGTTTTGAAGGATAGTGCCGTCGTCTTTGAAGAAGCTTACGACTGGGCCAAATCCTCTGGTGTTTTACAAGAACTTGTTGCATACCTCGAAAAGAACGGTGGTTCTATCCTTGGTGCTCTTGCCGGTCTCCTCGGTGACATTATCGGCTCTCCAGCTCCTTCGACTACCACCCCATCGACTTCTGGTGCTGCTGCTGCCACTCCAGCTGCCACTCCAGCTGCCACTCCAGCAACCACTAAAGCTGCTACCGGTGCTGCTACCACTCCTGTTGCTACTGCTGCCAGCAACAACAACAATAGTGTCTACGCACAATTGGCTGCTCTTTACGGTGGTCCAGCTACTGCTTCTGCCGGAATCACTGCTCCAGCTGCTGCTAAAAAGAGAAGAAACTACTAAACATGTTAGAAAAAGGGGATTGATCAACTGTTCATTTCACGGATGTCGAGTTTATTGATTTTTTTTATCTTCTAACTTTGTTGCACAAGTCCCCTGGCCAACAAGAAATACATGGCCATTGTTTATTTTGTCACGTCTCATGCCCTATTTTTTGGATTTTGACATTCGTTCCTGCTATTACTTCGGTTCCCATTCAAGTATCGAATTGCTTTGAATGGGGTTTTATTTTTACCCTTTACCCTGTCTAATCTTTAGTTCTCTTTATATATTATTAGTTTTATGAAAAGTTATTGAAAATCATTTGTAAGAAATAATTGCAAATCTACAAAAATTTATTGAAAAATGGCTAAAAATATTTAGTCTTTATTAATCATGTCTTACTAAGGTGTAGGTCAAGAACGCAGAGCCTGTGACCTTCGGTTTCCATTCAAGTAGTTTCCGACAATAAAGACGTATTTCGCCTGCATGCTGTCAATTCTTCGCTGTACCGAACTTAAGGGATGAAATTTTCAGCTGTGCCTTTTCTTATTTTTGAGGACGCTTAGTGCTGCATAAACTTGATGGTGAAAAATTCTCGGTTTCCATTATTTTCTAGCAATCTTTGATGTTTTTACGAGTAAACGTCTCTGTGATGCGAGAAATAGACAACAATAGAAGAAACACTATTGTGGGAAAGTAGCTTACAAATATGGTGGAGTATTCGATGCATCAAAAATTGAAATTTGTCTTCATTGGAACCGTCTGTGTATGCAGTATGTCTTCTTTTTGGGCGTACCAGCCACACTGCATATTTGCACCTTGACCCAAGTTTGTTGAGCAACGTGCAACCCTCTGCCTTGAAAGGTCCGATGGTGATTGGATGCTGGATCCTATACGTGGCAAGTTGCTCATACACATTTAATTATTTTAAGGAAAAGTACGGCACGATACTGGATTCGACTAGAGAGATAATTTTTATTTAATCCTGTTCTCGTTTGTGACTTTTAGCAACATTGGAATTTCATTCAATGAATTCAGATTGACAGTATTTCAAACCATTAAAAATACTTGGAAGAGACACAATGCCATTGACCCTCGCCAGTAATTTCAACTAACAAGTCTGAGCATTATTCTAACGCGAAAAAAGACGTTTTGGTACTTCTGCAACCGAGCCCTGTTTCACGTTAATTTTAAAATTATTACTCGAGGAATATTTTTTATGCACAATTTCTAAGCGTGAATTGCCCGTCTTTAAAAATTAGACCTATTATTGATAAATGTGGTAGTTAGAACGAAGTATTCTAGTGTCGAATAATATAAAATAAACGATAATTCCTCAATTCTTTTCTTCTCTTGTAATTTTTCTTAATTAATAATGTTATATGCTTTGACTACCCCTGGTTCTGCATTCAAGCCCGTTCTTCACAAACCAACCAATACTTGGAGGTTAAAGAAATTTAAGGCCATTTATATCCAAAAAGGAGGCTCGCCATCGAGTTCGAGAAGCTCTTCGGTCAATTATGGGTCCGAATCGAACTTTGAATTCTAATGCTGCTTTGTTTACGATTGTTATGATTTTTCAGTTCGTCTGGTGATGTTATCGCTCCACTATTTTTTGTTATCACAGAAAATCACCCCATTTTTATATTTATTATTTACGTCTATATTCTTCTAATCAACTGTACTTTTAGATACCATGAAAGAAAAACTCCATCTCACTGTAAACTTACTTAGAATTACCAAATCCTATAAGATTTTTAAACACAATTTATTCGAATCAAGTAGAAGTAAATATTTAACTTAAGTATGCGACTTTAGATATAAACAAAAAAAGGTCTAGAGTTAACTTCATGGAGTAGAACTTGTCCCTTCAGAATAGTCATCTGCATTTTTCTCGTTACTATTCGATGGATCCCACGCAGCACCAGGAACGGTGAGACCATGCAAGTTGTTGTTACTTTGAGGAGCAGAGTAACTGTTATGACTTCCGGTGCTGCTTCCACTATTGATATTTGTATTATTTGCGGCAATTGCATCTTGATTTCTTCTATCTCTTTCAAATTCTCTCCATCTTTTCATGAAAATTTGAGAAGAGTCAAAAAGACCATCTGCAGCACTATGATCACCTTTATCACCACCTTGAACAACTCTTGTTTCACCCCAAGAGAAATCATCAAATTTCCAATAAGAATAAGAAGGTAAAACAAAATTCCAAATTGGTAAAGCAAAAAGATAAATAATAAAGTAAAGCAAATATGAAGCAGAAGTAACAGTTATAACAATTAAACAACCAGGTAACCCAAAAATAATTGCCAAAAGAACCAAAGATAAATATGGAGTTGGTTTTGAAACAATTGCAAATACAATCACATAAATAGTAAAAGTAATAGCAGCTGGTAAAACCAAAGTACCAACTAATTCAATGAAAATACAAAATTGCATCGAAAAACAGAAAGTACCACATAAATCATTTACTAAAACCAATTCCATCAAGTTATGAACTGTTGAATTAATCCAACGACGACGTTGAGATAATAAAACTTTAAATGTATCAGGAACAATGGTTTTACAAATAGCTTTTGGAACAAAAATTTGTCTTCTTTTTGGGAAAGTTCTCAACATTAAAGCTGAAAGATAACGATCTTCACCCAACAATAACAAATTCTTTTTATGTAAAGTATCAACAACATTATCGGAATATCTTTCAACAATATCAGGATTTGCCAAGATTGGAACCCAATAACCATCTTTACCCTTTGGAGCTTTAATTCTATACATACAAAAACAACCAGGTAAACAAGTAACACCTCCAAAAACAGATTCAAAAGCTTTAGCTTGATGATGAGAAATATAATATTCAAAAACTTGAATTAAAGTAACCCAACTAGTTCTTTTATTAACGATTTTAGTTTCACCACACATACCCATAATACTTGGATCTTTAACAAATTCAGCAACTAAATGAGTTAAAGAATCTGGATAAATTTTCGAATCAGCATCAACAAAAAGTAAAGCTTCATAAAATTCAGCCATTAACCCAGTCACACGCCAAATACTATTCAAAATTTCATATTCCATTTCAGTCATTCTTTCATCAAACATAACTTTTTGTAAAAATGACATCATAATAATTTGAGAATCACGTTTACCTCTATTCCCAGGTTTAGGAGCACTTGCTTCTTCAGGTGTACCACATTTAACGATTGTAAGAATAGGAATTCTTTGTTGTTTTTCAGGTGGAACAGTTTCATCATTATATTTATAAAATCCAGAATAAATTTTTGCCATATTATGACGTTTCGAACCTTGAGCAACTGCAACATATGAATAAGGCTTAACATCATCTGGTTGAATTGTAAAATCATCCATCATACTCAACATGATATCTGGAGTTGTTTTATCATTACCAGAACCTTTAATAAGACCATCACAAACTACAACAATCAATTTATGAGAATTTGGATAATCAGTGGTTGCAATCGAATCCAATGAAGTACGTAACCCAACTTCATCTTCCGAATAACAAGTAACCATAGTGATTGTATGGATCAAAGGATAATTAAAAGGTTGATATTCGACTGGAGGTTGTGGAACAGCACTTGGATGAATAATATCTGGAGATAATCCATCAACCGGATAAATTTCTTCAAAACCATCGAAAGGATTTATCATTGACATTGGTCTTGATAACATATCGGTTGAAGATGCACCATCTTGTAAATAAAGAGTTGATTGTCTATCACCATTCAATTTTTTAGAATTATTTTTACCTAATAAAGCAGCTTGAGTTGTCATTGTTGTATATTCAAAAGTTTTTGATAAAGCATTTGGATTATCATAATATTGAGTAAATTCTTTTTTAGAAGTTTTGCCTCTGTAAAAAACACTTTGTCTATTAGTTGTTACTTCTTTATAATTTGCACGAGCTTTTGGAGGTACAATTTTAACATTATTTGTAACTTCTGGATTATTATCATCCACCCAATTTTCAATCATTTTATTTCTTTGAGCCATACTTTGATTATCCATTAAATCAGCACCTTGTTTTGGAGATATAACCCATCTAAAATAACAAGCCATAATGAATTTTGCAATGACAACAGATAAAATAAAAACCAATGAAGTATATAAAACAACTTTAGATGCAAGACATCCAATAGTATCTGAATCAATTGTACCAACTTTGATGATTTCAGTCAAACATCTTGCAGCTTGTCTTTCATCAGAATTGGTCAAGACCAATGAAATATCATGACCTTTAAAAGTTGAGTCATTTTTTAATTTATCAAATAAATCAGGATATGTAACATCATCAGTTGAAATCCAATCGATTAAATTAAGATCCAAAACATTACCTGAATAAACAATCAAATTTCTAGTATCATTTTTAATATCATCCCAAGTGAAATAAACATCTGCATTAACATTCAATCCATAGTAAGCATCTCTTGCACTTGAACTGGTATGACAAGCCCAACCATCATAATAAACTTGAGAAGTATTTGGAGCAGTCGAACCATCTTGATCAAATAAACGACATGGCATATACCAAGCTAATTCATCCCCATTTGTTGGGATTGAACAATTATCTCTTGGTTTAATCAAGTTTTTACAATTCCCATTAACATTTTGAAATAAAAATGAAGCATCCATTCCACCAGCATTAATTGGGGGATATAAAATATTCGACCCACCAGGAACCCCAGCAGCTGCTGGATGACTTGAAGAAGTTAAATCATAAGCTCTACCATTGATGATCAAATATCCATTATCGACTTGATTGTTTTGAACTCTAATTTGTTTATTTGAACAAACAGTTCTTGTGAAACCAAAACAAATATAAGCAACAAAAGCTCCCATATATAAAATACAACTAATTAACCCGATTTTTTCTCTCCAAGCAAATTGTTGTTCTTTTGTACGTATACCAAATAATTTCAAAATTGGAGATGGAGCCCAAAAAGTGACGATATAACAATAAACTTTCCATAAATAAATATCATGTTTTGGTTTTTCATCTTCTGCAATCATTGGAGTTCTAATTCTTGAAATCACTTTATTTTTGGAGGGTGGTTCAAATCCTGTAACTTCATCATTCAACCCAAATACTTCACGTCCACCTTTTAAATCATTCGATCTACCTGGAGATGAATCATGGATATCCATCAATGGAATCCCTTCATCATCTTCATAGTCACTGTTTGACGCCTCGTTTCTCTCTTTTTGATCAAATGATCTATGAGGAGTAACTCCATTCAGACCACCTTGGTTGAGCTCGGAACCTTCATTGATGTTCGAAAACTGAGGGTCTAAGCCTGTTGATGATGGTTGGATTTTCAAATGACTCGATTGTTGTTGAGCAACTTGGGTATAGTGAAATCTTGGATGATTCTGATCGATTCTTCTTCTTTCAGGTCTCACAAGAGATTTCTTTCTCCCAAGATTACTCTCCGGATCAAACTCTTGATACTTGTTCGAATTAGTACTGTTTCTATACGACATGATCAAGAGAAAGTGTAGTTGGTTTTTTTTTTTTGGCGTTTCAAACTTTTTTAGTAATGAGATCAGAAATTTTACTGTTTGTGTGAAAGGGGCTAAGTATTGTGGATTGGATTTTTATTCGCACTAAAAATAAACATACACTCTACCGTAATGTCCGTAAGTAGTGCCAGATCGGAATGGACTAAAACAGGCTATTTATAGATATGGCTATAAAACTTTTTGTAACAAGTCGTTTAAATGCGCAACTTTATCAACAAATGGGATTAATTTAACCAAGAGTTTATAAAGCTCCAATTTCTTTTGATTGTCTGGACTTAACACAATCAACCCTTCGAGTACAAGTATCAACTCATTTTGTTGAATCTTATTGATTGGACATTTTCCAACCAATTGTTGGTCTGCAATAAATCGACGGATTGTAAAAGCTCCTCGACTATAGATATATTTTCTTACTATAGTGTTCAATTTTGGATCCATCCCAAACCTTATCAATTCTTTTAAACAATGCACTCTTGTGGTTTGATTCGAATATTTTTCCAATGGTTGGGTTGTACCGAAAAATTCTTCAAAATTAAAACTTATGTAATTATTGAATTGTTCATCAATATCTTCAACATTAAGTAAAGTTTCAATCTGAGTGTATTTATATAAATACGAGTTCTGATACAATTTTTCAATCAAATCATTGATCAAGTTTTCTTTATTGTATTCAATTAATTTGGGTAATACAAGCGAGATTAATTCTTTATATTGAATGATTTTAATATCTTCTTCATAAATCTCATCAGTTTCTTCTGTAAAACAGATCTTGATCGCATCCATTATCAAATTCCATACTTGTTCATCTTGTAATTCATTGGTGGTCAATTTCTTTACCAATATCTTTAAAATTGAATTTGCTTCTACCCACAATAATTCTTCACCAATTATTCCCTTTGATTTATATTTAATTACTTGTAATAAAGATTTAAGGATTTTGGAAACTGCTTTATCTTGAATCAATTGATCCAAATCTTGGATCGATTCCAAGTTTTCTTTAAGTAATTTAATTGATAAATGACTCATTGCAATGAATGTTGGAACTTTGACTTTATCACGAATCATTTCATTGTTGGATAACTTTTGAGTGATTCTATCTCTTAACCCAAACGGATAAACTATCATGTTGCTTAATTGTTGAATAATAAAGGATTGGATTTTTGGATCTTTCAGATTAATCACTCGCAAGTTATCAATTACTGAAGCTTGCAATTTGGAAGGTTTCTTGTCGTCTAAATGAGTACTTGGTAATACTGGATAACGGGCACATTTGTTTAAAACATTTATTACAATGGTGCATTCATCGAGTGTAAAGTCTTTTTGGATGATTTTGAACAATTGCGGGAAACTGTCCATTAAGCATGTTGTAGTTTCTTGATATTTAGTGTTGACAAAGTCGTATTCAACAGGTGTGTTGGTCCAAAAGTGAAGCAACAAGTTGCGAATTTTTCTTTCTGATTGGTCTGACTCAGATCCAGCAATACCAGCAGACGCCAACTCCAACCTACCAATACCACTCAACAACTCCTTAAACCCACTCAAAACCCTCAAATTCAACTCAACACTCCCAAACCCTAACAACCGATTAAAAAATCCAACAAGCTGCTCCCATTTTTCAAAAACTCCATCAAGTTTAATATTCATAATGAATTTCTTAAAAATCGAAATAAGACCATTCAAAATCAAATCTAAACTTTCGATCCATTCACTGTTCAACTGCTCTTTTTGCAAATCTATTTTGATCAATCGAGTTAAAACAATATTATAAATCGAATTCCAAACCCCATATTTGTTCAATAAAATCCCATGAACATCAATGATTTGAAAAAACGTTTGAATCAGACCGTCTCTAACTTGAGGTCTCGAATCGTTAGTTAATTTGACCAATGTATATAACAAATAAATATCCAATGATACGTAAGATTCTGTTGTATTGAATTCAATTGAATCGATCAAATCTTCAATTTGATTCAATTTGAGCGAGTCGATTTCAATTGATACTTCTCCAATTCTTGATTTTAAAGAATCACTAATCAACCAGAAATAGCTAATTGAACTAAACGAAATATTTAAATCAAAAGTTTGTAAACAAAAATTACTTAAAGTATCGATTAGTAATTTCAAGTGATTGAATTTTAATGAACTCATGAATTCATCCAAAATTAATTTTAAAGTATCGAATGAAGATTCGATAAGTAATCGAAGTTTTTCCATCAAATTTTCTTTGGTATTCTTATATAATTGATCTTGTTTAAAAGGAGTGTTTAAGATTTGAAAAACAAGATCCCATGAATTTTGATAATAAGTATCGAATTTATCAATCAATTCATGTAAAGTAGTTAAACATTTCAAATGGATTTCAGTCTCACAATTCAAGATATTGAATTCATTGGGTTTACCCAATTTAAATAACCCTTGTAAAAATGACTGAATTGAATTCAATGACTTTTGACAAGTTTTCTCGTTAGTATCCTTGTTTAAAGATGAGAATCCTTGACTTGTAATATGCTTGATTATCGAATTAAAGGTGTTGACTATATGAATTCTTAATTGATAGTTATAGCTTCTTGTTGTGCCCAATTGAATGTAATATTCACAAATCATATCCCAACTTTGATCTGATTCAATCAAGAATTTATTTGAATTGACTCGACAAATCTCAAGGATATTGTTTAAGTAAAAAACCTTGTTATAAGGTGAGATATTCTTTTCTTCCTTCAACAGTTTATTTGATAAGATGATTAAAGAATCGATCAATTCTTTAAAAGATTCGGGTGGGAAGGAATCAATACTTTCAAGCAATTTTTTTCTTGAAGTTTCAATGTTGATATAATCTTGATTGTTCAAATCAGGTAACTTATTTTCAGTCAAATTCTTATTAGTGTATCCACTAAATTCATCAGGCCCATGAATGAAATAATCACACCACTGAAATGTGATCCAAATGATTTGCCATGAACTTTGTAGAGTCGATCCTAGTGAGATGGCCAAGTTGGTTAGTGCTCGTAAGCAGGTTACATGTCGATTGTTGAAGTATCTTGAGTGGACGTTGGCGACCTCTTGATTTTGCACTGGGTTGGTGAATGATTCAACAAGCGATTCTCCGTAAGCCAACAATTGTTTGCCTTGTTGATGTAGTGATTCGTAGGCGAGTTTTCCCGAGTCAAGTTTTCCCGACAGTTCCTGTGGTTCGCCCAGTCTCCCGTCACCCAGTTGCTTGCGTTGTGAGTCCTCTTGTGGATCACCCAGTTTCTCTAAATCGCCTTTCCCTAATTCATGATCACTTGTATTGCTCATAACAGCCCTCGATAATATCATGAGTAATCCATCTCTCAAACTTGCAAGTCCCAACAACCCGGTTGCATGGGTAAACCTTTGATACGATCTAATGACTAAATGAAAGCTCTCATTATCCATTGAAGTGTAAATAAACGTTTCAAATAAATGTGAAATATCACTATAAATATCTTCAATGAATACATTTGTAAATTCAACATCAACTTCCAAAGTGCTTGCATTGGAATTATTGGACAATTCTTGGACAAAATTGGCAATTCCTTCCGAAAATGAGATCAAGATATTGAATATCAAATATATCGAATAAGTTTTTGGAATCATACTTGGTGGTTCTAACTTGTCAAAGTTATCAAGTATTGACATTTTCATCGTTGAGCCTGTTCTTGATAAATGAAGCTGACTTTGCTTAAAAGGCTGAATCATATCTTGAATCAAATAAGAATTATGTTGTAAGAATGTAGTTAAAATCATTAACAATTCCTTTATAACGTTCTTCTTTTTAGGATTCGAATCATAGTTTTCATAGATTTTCTTTATAACTTTAAAATCTCCAAACAAATTTTTGTATAATTCTAAAACAAGAATTTTTTCCCATTCTTTATCATCTTGATTAATTATTAAATGATTTAAAAATGAAAGTACAATTTCACATTCGATTTCTAAATTTTGTAGTTGTGACGATAATAAAATTAAGATGATTCTCATTGTACGAGTGATAAGAGGATAAGAAGGAGATCTTCCTTCTGATACCGATGCATTTGAATTCAAAATCCTTAATAATGCTGGGACTAATCTTGTTCTCAATAAAAATGCCAACTCTTTATGAGTGTTAAACAACTGCTTATTATTAGAGATTACACTTTCAATGATTTCTAAAACTGACAAGTATTTGACATGCGATAATTCTTTAAAATAAACTGGCTTTTCAAATTCAATCAATAAACATAAATCTTTGAAAATTTGGAATCTTTCATATGATAAAACGTTCAATTCAATAAGATCGTCATTATCGATTTTAATGGAATGGGTTGAGTTGTCACTAAAGTCCAAGCCAACCAGATCGTAAACATTACTAAACAATTGTTGTAACGTTGCTGAGGCCGTGTTTATAACAACAGTCGATTTATTGTTCATAGTTAAATTGGCACAGATCCCCAATAGTAAAAGTAAAAGATCTTTATGAATATACTCATTATAATTCTGTACAAGTGATGGTAAACATTGTAAGATTCTTAATTGGATATCAATCCCTAGATTGGATGCTTCTTTAAGTCCAACCAACAATTCATTGAGCATTGAAATCGGAACCATTTTTGACATTATCAACTTGTGGATCGACGCGATTGAGAGCGTCGTGATCTTTGGATTCCCAGTCATGATAGCCTTGATGAAGGGTGTGATTACATATTTGATATCTTGTTGATTTGTTATTATCTGTTCGACAGTGGTGTATTGTTTGAGCACACTTATCGCTTTATCACATCCGGATTTCACATCCACGTGTCTCCGTCTCAGCTCAGACGCCAAATTGACGAGATCAGAGTTGAGTTGTTGAATAATTGTCATAATCAATACGAGCTGTTTGTATATATTGATTACTGTACGTGTTTTTATGATTTTCCTCAACCGAAAAAATATGTTAAACTGTATTTGTTAAAATTACAGGTTACAATTGCTGCGAAAAATTGATTCTACAAAAATCGACTTTACATTTTATCTCAGGATGTATTGGTATCTTATGCGGTATGTATTGAGACCTTGTGCGATGTATATTCGTATCTCGTACGGTATTTCTCTATCTCGTATTATACACATTCTTCCTCTTCCTTTACATCTTGTACCGTATTTCTTCCCGTTGTCACATCCATATCTTCTGCCTTAACATAAAGTGCCCAGTTTCTAGTGTACACTTTGCGACAAACATAAAAAACAACAACTATTGGTGTTGATAAATAAGCTTGGAAGAAATTCACCGGATCGAGTGATTTACCATCAACAGGATATAATGCAATATAAAATTGTGCAATTAAAACCAAAACATTGATCAACATTGCAAAATATGCGCCATAATCTCCTCCAACTGCATGGAATGGTTTATTTTGATCTTGACCTTGTTTCTTCATTGCATAATTCATTCTTACTTTCGCAAGAGGTATTGAAAACCAAATGAAAATCGTTGATAATCCACTTATAGCTAAAAGCCAATTAAAAACATCTGTTTGTTTATCCGAAGCACTTACAAACCCAATAAGACCTGCAGAAAGGGCTATCAAGATCGAATAAATAGGTCTACCTTTTTGATCTCTATAAGCCAACCATTTTGGACCATGCCCAGCTTCAGATAATGTAACCAAAGGTTTATAAGTTGCAAAAACAGATGTATTTGCGACAGAAAGAACTGCAAGTAAAATAACAATATTAAAAATTGATGGAAGAACTTTAATACCCGAATTTTTAATTGCAATAACAAATGGAGATGCAGAACTATTTGAATTCCCTAATAATTGAGGATCATTATACGGAACCAAAAAACAAACCATTATAATTGAAAGCATATAGAAAATACTAATTCTCCAAAATACATGAATGATTGCTCTATTTAAAGCTTTACGAGGATTTTTGGAAGAGCCTGCAGCAATTGCGACCAATTCTGTCCCTGCAAAACTAAAAGCAGCATTGACCAAAGTATTTAAAGTCCCCCTAAACCCATTATTAAAAGAACCTGGATTATGCCAATATTTTCCACCAATATAACCTTGATTTCCAGCACCTCCAGTAATTATGCAAATCGAAAAAATTATAAATCCAAGAATCGAAACAACTTTAATAATTGAAAATATAGATTCACCAATTCCATAACCTTTAACTCCAAATATATTGATTGCACAAATTATGACGTAAAAAATAGCAACCCAAACGGCAGTATTAATTGAAGAACCCCAAAAGTCGATTGTTAAAGATGCAGATACTAAAGAAAGTGGGATTGAAACAATCCATTGTAAACAATAATTCCAATTCATAGCAAATGCCCAAGATTCATCGACAAATCTAGAATTATATACCAAAAAGTTCCCCTTTACAGGATATGAACTTGTCAATTCACCCAATGATTGAACTACAAAATAAACCAAAATAGCGATGATTGAATAACCAATGAGACATCCAGCAGGTCCTGCAGTGGCCAAAGCACTTGCACTACTGATGAAAAGACCACTTCCTATACATCCGCTCAAAGCTATAAGTTTGACTTGATATTCATGTAAATCATCTTCAGGCGTTTTGACTGAGAATCCACTTTCTAAATCACCTTTGGATTCAACAATTTTAAATGAATCATAAAAATTTCTTAAATAAGATTTTTCTATAAATTCTTGATTTGATTGCAAATTTGAACTACTTGAGATTGACAAGCTTTCCTTCTTCAGATCTTGTTCATACATGATTGATAAGAACTGTGGATTTTGGATGAGAATGGATGGGTATTTAAAGATTAATATATCAAAATGGCAAGAAATATGCGTAAAGGGTCTCAAATTTATTATAAAACTCCTTCTCTTTCCATTAGGAGAAAATAAAAGTTAAGAGATGGGGAAAATTTTTTAAATGTGTTTTCGCCCAGTAGAATGCCACAAGGTCTTGAATTTAACTCTCCTACTCTTTCCATAAAGTGTTTGAAAAAGAGTTTCTTTTTTTGCGATGTCTTGGTCAAAATTACCCAAAACGGCAACTCGGTGGTTGAAAGCCGTTTGCAAAAGTCCCGGGTTATGCAGGGCAAAATCAAATTATATATTGCGGTAAGGATCTCGTTATACGTTCAATATTAAATCTATATACATATCAATTAAAAATCGAGTGTCCCGCACCCTTTTTGCCTTTGCAACTCAGACACTAACCTTTTATTTTCTTGTTGTATTTGTAGTATGTATTCATGTGCACTTTCAAGTATAGCGGATTTGGGCATTTTTTCAATATCGGTTATCGACGGTATAAGTTTTTGAATCGACATAATTTTTGAAGTTAAATTAACTCTATATTTCTTTTCAATTCTATTATGAGCAAGTTTTTGATCAGATGTTAACTTTTTACGTTTGCGAATTGGATGACTTTCTTCTTCACTTGTATTTTCAAATTTTTGAATTAATTTTAATTTTTGACTAACCAATGATAAATTTGGTTCTTCTTGTTTGATTTGAGGCATTTCATCGAGCTTTGCTAGACTATCAAAGAACCCAGATAAACTTGAGTCCAGCGTCATGGGTAATGACAGAACAACTGGTTTGTAAACGTCGGGCACAACCCATTCATCGTCGTATGATATAGGTGTGAGTGGTGCAGATATGATTGCATTCGAGAATATATCAAAATTTTCCATGTTTTCTTTAATGATTTTAAAACAAGATAAGCTTATTTTGTTAAATTTATATACAATGTAGAGATTGGAACATTTCGGATAAATTAATTTGATCGTACCATTAACAAGCACGTTTCGGAATAACTCGTAAGATCATATCATTTGCCACGAGTTTACAAAAAATCAGGTGCTTATTTTGGGCTGATTTTTCGCCGACTGAAAAGTTTTTCAATAACGCCATTAAAAATGTCCAAACAATCAACAACCGTATCAAACAAATCGTTCATATCCTCGATATATGATACTTATATCATTGATTCACTCCCAACTATCAAATACTTTTTAGTATGTTTTGTTGGTATGAGCATTATTCTTTTCCACTATGCTTACGTGATGAGACTGTGGTTGTTAGATCCATATCAATCGAACTTATCGATAGCACTTAAATTAGGAGGTTGGGTTCTAATGACATGCTTTATTGGTTATTTACTCTTGAGTAAATTCTACAAGATATTTTTTAAAGATCAGCAAGATCAAAAAAAATTGGATTGATTAAATAACTTATCTAATTCTTTTCGCTAAACATAACCCGTAGATACCGAGAGATAAAATGTAGATCAAATTAACTGCGGTTGAAGCTCCATGATATGCACCGAATTGTTTTGAAAGTGTCTTGTATTCTGGAGTATCTTGTTTAACTTGATTTCTTTGTTCCTTAATAGATCTACATTTATTGAGCAACCAAAAATAATTGATGGCACCTGCAACACCAGATAAGGCCCATAACCCTGTAGTGAATGGACAAAATTTGAAAGGACTTGTCAAGGCCAAAACAAATGGAGTAACGGTTTGACCAAGAAAGTATGTGGGGAAGACTTGATTTTGAAGATTGCTAAATTCTTCTCTTGGTAATTTCTTGAACACAAGAGGAGAAACAATCAATGAGTAGAAACTGGCTCCTCCAAACGCAAGCGAATAGAAGAGGAAGTGGTACGGAGTTTTAGTGTGCAAGCCAAGACGTGTAAACATTGTTGAAAGAATAGTGGTGGATAGTGCGGAAATTTACGGAATAATGAATTTTTCAGTGGGCTGACAAAGCGATTGGTACCGCGTATTCCGGTAGCTCCGATCGCTCCGAGTACTCCCGTTTATTTATTACTCTTTTCTCTGTGCCTAATGTGTGCATCTGCCACCCTAACATCTCCGCATCTCTGCATCTCTGACATCCCTAACATATCCGCATCTCTGGCCCTGCTCCTGCATCCTTATAAACTTTCAATCATCTTAAACATATTCACCAACGCACCAAGTTCAACCGTCTCTCCATATTGCAAAACATCTTTTGAAATATCTTTCAGTTGAATCAACCAACTAAAATCACTTTGTAAACCAAGATTTAAATCTCTTAAATCACTTTTTTTCAATCTTGAAGTTTGTTCATATTCTTTTGCCGCAATTTCAGCATTATCAACAATTTTATCTGAAATTCCACACATTGAAGCAACATTCATACCAAATGATCCAGATGCAATTCCTTCTTCTAATTTATATAAAAATGTTAAATTTCTTGAATTTTGTTCTAAAAGAATCGACATTCTCATTGATTTGATTTGAGGATGTCCTATAAATGAAGATCCAAGGGTCCCATAGTGTGTAGCAAAGAATCCTAATGGTTGAACATGTGTAGCCAAATGATGGAGTACAGCTTCAGCAATTGCATACCCATCACTACTACTTCCTCCACGTCCTAATTCATCCAAAATAACCAATGATTTAGGAGTAGCCTGACTTAAGATTTTCTTTGTTTCCGATAATTCAACAAAAAATGTAGATTTACCTTGCATTATATTATCATTTGCACCCAATCTAGTCATGATTTTATCTATCGGACATAACCGAGCTTCTTGTGCTGGAATATAACATCCAATTTGACTCAAAATAATTGCAAGTGCAGTTGTTCTCATCAATGTTGATTTTCCAGCTGCATTAGCTCCTGTAAGTAAATTAAAATTACATTGTTCACCACCCAAATAAATATCATTAGGTATGAACTCTCTTGTTCCAATGAATACTGGATTCCTTAATTGTTTGAATTCAATGAATCCATGATCTTGTTCAATGAATGTTGGTCTACAACTTGGATATCCAATTGTTTGTGAACATTTGGTGATTGAAAGTATACAATCGATTTGACCAATACAATTGATGGTTGTAGTCCATACTTTATACGACTTGTTGAATCGATCATACATCCTTGACTTTAAGGATTCACAAACCATCTTATGTAACTCGCGTTGTTCCATAAGTGCCCTTGCGGTTTTCTTGACTTCGGGTGACCAATATCTCTTAACTTTAGACGTAGACCCCATTTGTTGCCAATCATCAGGTATGTTTTTTATACATTTGTTGGGTAATTCAATAAGATAGATTTCCTTTCCTGAATCTCTATAAACAACTTCATTTGATTTGTATTGTTTCTTATATTGTTTCAAGTATTGAGCCAAAGTTTCTTCCAATTGATCTTGTTTTAATTTTGAATCATCGAATTCAGAATCAACTCCCACTGCTGGTACAATGATTTCATTTCTAGCTTGAATCCTATCGAATGAATCATCCCATTCTTTGATTGCTGCTTCAAGTTCTTTTGGTAATTTACAAATGAACTTATATAATAATCCCGAATCTTCACTGACAAATTCTTTTAAACGACTTGCAAGTGTATTGATGGCTTCAAAAGATTCAATCACTTTTAAGAATTCTTTAAATTTCAAACTTTTGGAATGAATTCTTGCTAGTAATCTTTCCAAATCAGGAATCCCCATAAATGATTGTTCAAGAAGTATACGGATTTCTTCTTGTTTTGTTAAGTAATCAATTGAATCTAATCGTTGGTTGATATCGTCAACCTTCATCAATGGATGCAAAACCCATTGCTTTAATTGTCTCTTTCCAAATGGTGTAATTGCACGGTTAAGCAACTTGAGTAAAGTTCCCTTATCTCCTCCATCAAATGTGTTGTTTAAGATTTCCAAATTATTAAGAGTGATCCCATCCAATAACATATGAACTGATTGAGACTTTGAGATATCATACTTTTTGAAATTTTGTAATGTTAAAATATGCTTATCAAGCTTAAGTAACTGTAAATAGTATAACAACCCTCCAAATGCATTGAATGCAACCTGATACTGATCTTTAAATTCAATTAAAAGTGGAGGATACTGTGAAAAATCATCCATATCAACCGATTGATAATATTTCCCATGTACCAATTTCTCAATAGTTGTATCATAATCCCAAAATTCAATTCCTTTATTTAAAACATTCCAAATTTGATTCAAATTTTGATTTTTAATGATCTTAGTTGCAAGTGAACACAAATTTGATTTACAACATAAAACTTCTTTTGGCTTAATTTGAGTAATTAAAGTCTCCAATTTAGAACATTCAAGATCATCTTTAAATTCAAGCATATTCAATTCACCAGTTGAAGTATCAACAAATGCAACACCAAACACTTTATGATCTTCAAACGATTCTTCAAAAATACTCAAACAATAAATCGACATATCATCATTAATCATATCTAAATTTGTTAAAGTCCCACCAGTTAAAATTTCTGAAAGCTCTCTTTTAATGATTTTTTCTTCCTTTGTAATTCCACCTCTCATTTCCTTTGCAAGTAAACTTTCCTTTTGATCAACCTTGGCTATTTTATATCCATGACTAATGAATTCTTTGGCCCAATATTCAAATGACATCTCGGGAATCCCTGCAAGCTTCATATTGGCTCTTCCTCCACCGGCAATTTTTAAATCAAATTTGGAATTGGCAATGATTGCATCATTTTCATATAATTCATAAAACTTTCCTTTTTTAAAAAAAACAACCGTATTCCACATTTTCAGTTTAATTTCCCAATATTGCTTCTCAAATGCTGTGAATTTACTCCATGCTGATTGGGGAATATATAATGTTCTTGGATCATATTCTGGATCGGTTATTGGTCTTTTTTGGCCATCTTTAATGTCGACCAACCATTGATATCTTTCTTCATTTTCTTTCGCAAAGTTCTTTTTGGCTGGTGTGGTGACTGGACTCGATCTTGTTGGCGTTGTTTTTGTGAGTGGTGAAGAAATGGTTCCAGAATTGAATTTTTGCATCAATTTTGATGGGGTTTTTTGTGGAGTAGACTTGACTTGTGAGTTGACTTGTGAATTGACCAGTGAAGACTTGACCAGTGAGGACTTGACCAGTGAGGACTTCCGTGAAGACTTGACTCGGGAGGATTCTGATTCTTCCTCTTCATCGCTAGCTTCACTTTTATCGTCTATGAAATCACTCATGTCATCGTCGTCATTGGACTCTTCTTCATCCTTGAGCTCTTCTTCGTCGACCTTGAACTCTTCTTCGTCATCGTCGCTTTCTATAACCTTCCTTCTCTTTCTTGTTTCATGTATCTCCTCATCATCTGATTCGAAATAACTAACTGCTCGTTGCTTTGAACGACGATTTGTTGGACTCTTTCCATTCGATTCAACTAGCGGTTTTCTATCAAATGGTTCAGAAGGATCCTCGTCTAAATAAGGTGAAGAATTGGGTAATTTATTCGACTTTTTAATTGGTGTTTCAATGGGGGTGGTGTTTTTAGTATCGAGAGCAACCATGCTACTTTCATTTTCTTTATCACTCGTGCTTTCTTCTGGAGATGTACTTGTCTTCTCAACCTTTGTCTTGCCGGTGGGCCTCTCTATTTGTTTATTCTCGACCGCTTTGGCTTTCAAAGGTGAAGAAGATGGTGGGTTGCTAGTTTCTTTCATTGGCTTGAAAAATGACATCAAAGACAGTTGTCTCTTCTTTGTTCCTGAAGATCCAACATGTTCTGCCGTGTCCTTTTTGGGTGTGATTGGTTTCTTTACTTTGGTTGCCATTCTTGTTGATAAGAAGAGTGGATGGGACACCAGGAAAGGATTCGTATGAAATTTATTTGACGCGAATCAGAAAAAAATAGACGCGTTTCGTGTTATTTTGAAAAGTTCCAAATTGGGACTGCACTGCAAAATGCACAAGAGTACGGGTGTTCAATCACAAGTGTGTGCGACACTTGGAGTGTAGGAGAGATACCTTACGAAATGCAGATTTAGAAGATAGAAAAGTTAAAAAGAGTGCACGGTATAAACACTGAGTGGTTAAAAAAAGAAGGAGATAGAATGACATCTTGTACATCTTGTGTTACTCCATTGTCTCCCTTGTAAATCGGGCTTTCAATCTTGTCATCTTTGCAAATCAGATTGAATCGATTGTTATGATGAGAACTTTTTCCTTGGATCCAGTAATATTCACAACGAACTTAACATCTTGAATACTATAAGGGAAGATAATTGATGACAGGGTTGTTCTTTATGCGCTCCCTATAAAAAGAGCTTGGTATATATGCTGCGATAGTGTAAACTACATATAGCGTATGCGTAGTCTATCTCGTTTAACTCTCCATTCTCATTTTCTCGCTAATTTTTTCTTTGAGGTCTCACAAATTTTCTCACTAACCCACAGTAAATTTGGCAAACCTACTACATTTCCTTTTGAAATCAAGACCAATAAAGTGAAAGGCAACAATCAAGGATATCGAGTCCTATCTAATTTAGAGGTCTGAACTTTGATCAAAGATAATTTAGGTTTTTGTTATGATTTTAGCGAAAAATTCAGTGTTAAATTCTTTTTAATTGAATTGCCCGGTAAAGTTTTGGCTCTTCAGTAATTTTCTCCCTAATTTTTCATTGGTTTCTCGTTAGCAACTATTCTGTATATAAGATCTGATAAACCGTACATTGTTCCGTGACTATCTAGAAAGGAAAGAATGTGCTGTACCTCAAATGTACAGACATAAATGACCTTATTAACCTCTACTCATTAACCGCATGAAAGTTTAGGTATAATTAGTAAGTTGGAAATCGAAATAGAAATTAGATAATTGAATATTTAGGGAACTTGATAGTATAGATCAAACCCAGCAAAGTATTTTATGTACAATACGCTTTATTCTAATACTTCTAATCAATAAAAGATGGCTGCAGAATCTATGGAATTTTCATTGAAAAGTTCAAGAGATGATATTTTGGCTAAGCTAAAGAAGTTGGAAGCTGGGAATAGTGACTTTCAGCTTATTAAAAGGGCATCAGGGCTAGAAAAGAAAAATTCACTGTTTAAATCAAATTTAAAAGTGGAGGAAAGTTCGCCTGTGCGAGTAATTGGCTGGATGTTGTTGGGTCTCTTTTTGTCAATCCTTTTATTCTGCACATTGATAATTATATTCGCATGTATCAACCTAATTACGCCGGGTTTATTCGTGTGACACTTCAATTTGACGTAATCCAAGGACCTGAAATGATTTGCACCCAAAATTTTAAAATAATAGAAAGTTGGATGAGTTAGATAGAAGTCTCACGAAATTATATTCTGACGTATTGCTTCATCAGAAGGGTATAAGTGACGTATGTGATGAAAGTATTAGGCAAATGGGTGCAACTTCGGCTCAGATAAGCAATGACGTTCAAAGTCAATGTTTAATTGTAAATGAAAATTTTAAAGAAACTGTATAGTGAGATCTCTAGATTGTGACGATGTTTATTGGCGTTCGGAGGAGGATGGTGAAGTAGATTTAGGAACGAGATCTTTTCGTGATTAACGAGAGTTTCGCAGAACTAGAAGATTTAGCGAGGATTCTGTTGATCTAGCAAGGGCTCGTTGGGATCTGTGCACACACTCTCACTCCCTCGCGAAATCCCTTAATCTACACTACTCCGCTTCTTTCACTCGTCGCTAGTGGTTCACACTCGAATCGTTGCATCGCTAAATTCTCGTTCTATCTCCTCTTCAAATCAAGACCAATAAAATACTTGACAATATCAATCGCAGCTATCGAATCCTCTCTACTGTCGTGTTCCCCCACTTGAATATTCCGACTCAAATAACTAAAACTCAAGTCTTTTAAACTAAATCTAAACGTTGGTGATGCTTTATGTTTTGGATATAAGATCGCAGTATCGACAATTCTTTCATGGATCAATCTCATTGCATTCATATCATTCTCCAACCCATGTCCAATAAGAATCGTATTCTTATCAATAAACTTGCTGATATATTTGATCAGTTGTTCAAACGTTAAAGCATCCTCTTTTATCTCTGCAATCCCTGAATATCTTGTATTCAAATCAACAACTTGTCCTTTTGGTTTACACAATACATCAAAAACATCTTTTCCTGTAAAAAAATCTATTGCTGTAATTCGAAGTAATTCAAATCCAAGTGTTGTATACCCCATCTCACAATCAATACCCATGGCCTTTGTTGCGTTTGGACTTGTATGTTTAATATGTTTGAAGGGTATTGCTGCATTCATTTCCTCTCTATTGTTCCAATAAAAGACATGGTGTGTATTATGAGAACACAATTCAGCATCTGGTCCAACTTCTACTTTACAACAATCGTAAAATCGAGTTAATTTATCCTTTCTTCTGATTTTACCTGCATGGAAAGAACAAGTGGTTGGATTCATCATATCCACAATCTTAAACTCGGCTCCACATCTTCTACAACTTCTCTTTTGATCGATCTCAATCTTGTTTGGTATTTCCATAACATACCCAAATTTGGACAATTTTGATTTTGGAATTACCAATTCATTCAAGCATTTAAAATATTCAGAATTAGTTGGATTTGATGGTTTCTTTTTATACTTTTCTGGATTTGATAATTGATGTATTTTCCGTTTTATTGATTGAGTATAGGTGATTTTTGAAGTTGTTGAAGCAACTTGATATTCTAGTTCAATTGCCTTGAGAATCGGAATCCGAACATTTGGATCGATTTTTTTCATCGTTTGAACCATCAAGTCAATATATCGCTTTCTTTCAGGGATTGTTGCTGGTGAAACAGGCTTTATTTCTCGTGGAGATGCAAACTTGGGGTCGGTCCGTATAATCACACATTCACCGGATAGGACTCTTTTGACATTGCTTTCGTATTCTTTGAGGGTATTGCTAGCATTGGCAATCTCAAATTCCTTAAGAACAAGATCATGTTCTGAAATGGCTTCGTTTTGATTGTAGACCTGTTTCAAAGTTGAACTTCTTATTTCAGGTGATATTTCCAAATGTGACACCGGTTTCGGTATAAAATGAATTTCTTCAGTAATTTCCACTTCATCTTGTACCTTTGGTTCATCTTGTACCTTTGGTTCATCTTGTACTTTTTGTTTCTTTATTTGCGGGTTTACTTCAACTTCTTCATCTTCGTCTTCTTCCTGACGATTTCTTTTATAACTGGTTGTTGACGAAACGTCATGGCTGAAAATGCAGTTTAACAACTTGCATTCTTCATTCTTGGTTATTCGTGGACACAAGACGTTGTTAAACGTTGACCGTGAGAACATTGTTGTATTGAATCTGTACAGATATTTAATGATTAAATGTGGGGCGCTACCAGAGCTGCTGCTCAGAAAATTTCTATAGACAGCTCAGTTTTCCTCTCTATTTTGTCGCTATTCGCTCTGCTCTCGCTGCTATCTCGTCTCTGCTCTCTCACTACTCTCCCACTACTCCCCCACTCTCTCTACTCTCTCAATCATTCACTCTGTTCTCTTTACTTCTCTCTCATTTCTCTTCTCTGACTATTCTCTCACTAGTCCTCACTCCTCGCTTCGCACCCGCTACTCTTTTACTAACTCACTCCTCGCTCCTCAATACTCCTCAATACTCGCAATACGCTCACTACTCACTTACTGACTCGCTACATTCGTTCGTTCGTATATTCACTACTCACTCACTTCTCACTACTCACTCACTTCTCACTTCTCACTACTCACTCACTTCTCACTTCTCACTCACTTCTCACTTCTCACTCACTCGCTTCGCTCGTGCGTTCCTCGTTACACCTCCACCTCTTTTGGATACTCATACAACCTATAATAATCAACAACTTGACCATTCAAATTATTCTCACCCTGAATCGGCAAAAAGAAAACATTTCTAACCTTTAAATCCCCCAATACCCAAAAATCAAGCCAATTTTGTTTAAATCCATAATTGGTTGGTATATCTTGATAACCACGAGACATTTGTGATGATGAAAAAGATTTCGAAAAAACTGAACCAATACCCAACTTAACTGTAAGCATAAATTGATCGATTCCAAGAAGTTTCCCAAAACTAGATAATCGATTTTCTTGTTGAATTAACACTGGAGATTCATTTGATACATTAGGTTCAATGAAATCTCTTGGTACAGTTGAATGATTAAATCTTGCACCCAAACTTTTATTCAACATTGTAAATTCCCAAGTAGTAACACCTTTTAAAATTTGGAAAGTTTGTACAATACACAAGATTGAAACCCAAATACTTTGAAGTATACACCAACACATTAAATTAAAATGGAAATGATTTTTTTGAAATCCAACACATAATTCATCTCCAAGTATAAAACATTTATCCTCCAAATCACTTTGATACCCATCTTCAATTTTATCAAAAAATTCAATTGATAAATAAATGAATAAAAATATAGCAAGATTCAAAGAATAAATAAAGGTTAAAAATAATTTATGATTTCTAACCCCAATTTCATTATAAACCCAAGGACAATAATGATCGAATCTTGCAACCAATTTTTTATTTGTAAATGAATATTTTGATCTTAAAGGTTTACGTACAAATGTTTCTACCGAGAAATGATCTGTATCAAACTTACCCAATTGAATCAAATCTTTAACTTGTGACAAGACAACGTTATTATCCGAAGGTGTTGGCACAAATCCGGGATCAATGAACATTGTTTTAAAGAAGGACCAAACAAATCCACAAATGCTAAAGCCCAATAAAAGATTCGCTAAGAAATTATGAATCAATAATTTAGGTATCAAATTATAAAGCCAAATTAAAATACACCAAAAGGCAGTTGCACTAAAGATCCCAGAGAGGATGGGAGATTTCGAAAGTGCCTTATCATCGATCAAATACGTTGGAATGATGTATCGATTGGTCAAATAAAGTGAACCACACGTTACAAGTACCGACAAAAACACTTTAGGAATTGCATATCCAGTTGACCATGAATTAACTTTCAACACAATTGGTAAGATTATATATGGTACGAAAAAAGTGATCAATTTTCCAAGTTTTGGCTCGATTAACTTTGACTTTTTTTGATAGTTTTTGTTGGAATCACGTCCATTTTCTTTTAAGACTTTTTCCCAAGTTTCAATGGCTTTCATATCTTTAGCAACTTCAAACGAATCTTTCCCTTTATCATTTTTAGCATGGATATCTGAACCTGCTTCGAGTAAAGCCTTTAATACCAACTTATGGCCTCTAATGAACCCCCAATGTAAAGGAATAAAAAGCGTATTATCAACTTTAGAAACATCTGCTCCAAACCGAAGTAATGCATTGATTGTTAATAAATCACTTTGATAAGCTGCCCAATGTAAACAAGTTCGATTACAATTATCTGGTTCATCAACATATAATTTCTTTTTCGAATTTTGACTGCAACAACTTAACAAGATATAAATAACAAGTGTAATATTGGAACTATGAACAGATAAATGTAATGTATTATAAGATTGAGAATCTCTAATAGAAGGATCGGCATTTGTGTTCAGAATCAAATAGTCAACGATATAAACCAATCCGTTTCTTGCTGCCCAATGTAAGGGAGATGCCTTTAAGTCACCTCCAAGTTTGTTTGGATCACCTTGAGAATATGGATTCTCACATAAATACTTGACAATTGATAATCTGTTATTTAAACAAGCCCAATGTAATGCACAAATCCCATCTGAAAAACAATCATTTGCATCGACTTTTTGCGAAGATATAAGTTCTTTAACAACGGTCAAGTTTCCTTCTTGAGATGCAGAGATTAACCTTGCCAAATCGGGATTTAATTGTTGTTCGGTTAATTCGAGTGGGTCCGGATTATGCAGGTTGAGGTCATCTTTATTGGTATCTAAGACCGCATCGGTCGACTGGATTGATATGGAGTCAATTTCTATTTGTGAGTCGATTTGTGAGACGATTTCCTCGGGAATTTCTGAGTTGTTAGTTTCCTCGGAAATTTCTGAGTTGTTGGTTTCTTGAATTTCTGAGTTGCCAGTGTCTTCATGCATTTCTGACTCAGTCTCCGTAATTCCTGACTTGTCTCCCTCCGTCACTTCCAACTTATCACTCTCCGTCGCTAACTTTTCACTCTCCGTGGTTTCCAACTTCTCACCCTCTTTTTCTTCATTGAGACCGTTCATCTCTGTCACATGCGGCTTGTTAGTCTCACTTTCGCCTTCAGATTGAGCCGAATCGGTGATATTTTCCAATTCAATCGCATTCTCCCTCTCTTGATCCAACAAGCGAGTAGTCTCCTCAGATACCTCCTCGGATACATCCCCCGTTGCCTTTACCTGTTGTTTGCGTTTCTTTCCTCCTTTTTTTGCCATCTCTTGTGGTACTGAAGCAAGTGATTTAATTTTTTAAATTTGAATTTTGGCGTGTCAAAATCAATTAAAAAAAATTGCAACCAGACAATTCTACAGATTACGATAAGATTTTTACACTTTATGTATCTTTATTACGATGTCTCTTTATCAAGGTAATTACTTAAAGTTTGAAGACTTTTAATTGAACTTTTATCTGTAGAATCCAATTTTGAATCAACTTGTGAATCTTCTGTAGCAGTTGTTTGACCAGTTGAAAGAGCATTTGAATCTGCTGAAGTGGTTGGTTCAGATTTTGTCGAGTGTTCAAGAAATGACTTGATCGATTCACCAGCCTTTAATGCATTCGGAACAACTTTTTCTTCAACAAATGGTCCAACTTTTTCATTAATAAATCCGGGTCTCACTTCATCTTCTTCAATTATACCCAAGTTCTTTTGACCGACTCGAACTAAATGTTTTTCAACTAACAAGTAGTTTCTTGAATTTGATTTATACCCAATCTCTATAAGATCCCCCACAATTGGTATAAGTCCTAAAAGAAAATCAATTGCAATATTGACCAAAAAAAGCAATTGTAAATCCAAAGGAAATCCATCATCCAAACTACGGGCCAATAGTAATAATTCAAGAGACCAAAACAGTGAAACAAGTGTTCCCAAAACGGGTACTAGTCCAATGATATTGGTCCATCCAAATTTAACTCCGAAAAAATTAAACCACATATCATATCGATTTGCTTTCTTTTTAAAAGTAGTTAAAACTTGCAAATCATTATTGGATAAACCTTCGGGGATTTTCCGTGCAATCTTCTTGTACTTGGGTTGACCTTTGGACGTAGTGCCAACAGTGATGAACTCGTGGTATGGGTCCTCCACTCCAAACCTATTCCATTGGTTCCCTTTAATGATTCTATTGGTGATATACTTGATTATAAACGATGACATTTAACTTTAATTTGTTGAGTTTAACAAATTGGAATTAGCAACTTTATATAAGTTGAAAAATTTGGCAGCAATCTTCGATGCATACAATCTATGCATAGAACATTTGAATTCACGTGCCCGTTCGGCTTTAATGAAATGTGTGCATGTGAAAATTTTACCCGGTATACACATTTTTAGATATCATAATTCACATTTAATTTGCTATTAATCTCTTTAACAATGGTGGTTAGACAAATATTATGGTCAACTGTGAATAAGATTCCATATGTTGACCGGTTCACTACTCCTATTGCCAATATGTTATCCGAATCCTCTGAAAGTTCTCAAGATGGTGATTATGAGTTAAATATTAAATCAGACATTTTCACCCCCAAACAAAAAATTCACACAAAATTAATTAAAAATAGAAGTGTTGGAGGATCTCCAATTATTGACGATGAATATTGGTTCGAAAAAGATTCAATAAGTGAAGGAAATCCTGAAATAAGACATTCAAGGTCGAGTAGTCTGACCAAAGTTAACGAACTAGATTTACCATGGGGGGGTTTAAATCAAGATGAAAAACAAGTACGATTGAAGCAATATTTGAATGAACAAAATGAGAAATTCGATGCGTTGATTACAAACAACATTGATATGGTTCTTAGGAATCAAAAAAGTACAGGTGGGAATTTTGTACGAAATTTTATTGATAATTTCGTAAATGAAGGGTTATCATTATTTTCCAAAATTGAAAAATCCGATAAATCGGAAAAATCGGAAAAATTGGAAAAAGGGGGTTCAAATGATGAATTAATTGAATTTGAAGCGTTTATTCAATCACTAAACGATAAAGATAAAATACGGATTTATTATGAATTACAAAGACAATTGGGTGAAAAGTCAATTGAAGAAAATCCACAAGATACTTTGGAAAAATTGCAACTCTTTTTGATTGTTTCAATCAAGTTACTATTTATAGGTGTTCGACTTGCTATTCCAATGACCCGATATATTTACCACAAGTATCAAAGCAATGAATTGTATTTGTTCAACAGCAAGAACACACAATCATTGTTTGATTTAACTTTAAAAGGTATGCAAGGATTAGAAACAAAAATCCAAACCAATACTGAGGAGAAAGATCCAACTTCAATTAACCAGCTATACGAAGAGTATACGATGAAAGCAAGTAAATTGATTGAAGATCAAATTTTCGATAGGTTAAGGGGCCCTGCTGCTTGGAGAAGAGGTTTAGTTAATTACCTTTTCAATGCAAAAAAGGATGAGTATGAAGTTCCATCTTCTTCTAGTTCGTATAGAACAAGTCCTGAGTTTCGCTACCAGTTTACAGACTCGATTTCGCATTCAAATTCAGAGAATACGAGTCGGCCCGAATCACGGTATGATTCTTGTGAGAATTTACCCGATTTGTCGGTGTTTAAGATTGCAGAGAGATTTGTAGATGAGTTTTAATGGGGGTTATACTGGTTGAAATTATAACTTGATTGTTTAAAGGACATCAAGAGTAGTGATACCTGTATATTATTTATGTAGTATTAATGAAATTTTGCAATTTTGGAAAGATTTTTGAAAAATTTACCAAAATTCAAAGAAATCGGGATTTAATAAAGGGTATATGAAGGATAGTAGAGGAAGATGAATAATAGATGCATACAACATGTGAGTCAGATACATGTGTATGAGATGTATGAGATGTATGAGATGTACATGCCCTTGAGATTACATAATGTATGAGATGAACTGGTACGGTTGATGTTATCTCCAATATTGTTATCAGATAAAGATATCTTGATAACAACGGGACTGATAGGAGAAGGTACTTTTAAAAATAGATAAATTACAAGGGGTGTGAAAAGGGGAAATTTTTCAAATTTTTCAGGATACTGTTAAAAGGGGGATTAGGGGTAATTACTAAAATCTATAAACAGATCTTGAAAAACCCGCTACCTAAACATAATCAAGGTTGTAATGGAGACCAATTTTTAAAAGGACACCTCATCAATTGGGATTTACTTGCTTCCCTAATTACACGGGTTTCTCTATACACGGTGTCTCTTGCTCCCAAATTACACGGGTTTTTTGTTATTTTTCCTAAATTAGACGGGTTTCTTGTATTATTTTTCTAAATTATACAGATTTATTCTTACTATTGTTCTTGCTTATTTCCTAAATTAGACGGGTGTTTCCGCTTTAGGAATAAATGAACCCCTTTTGCTATTTGTAAGGTGCAATTCTATTGTTTTCCTCTCGTTTCTTTTTTATAATATACCGATAGAACAGCTTAAAATCCGCCTTACCGGAATATTTGAACATTTTACACGACTTAAAACGTTATTTTTTTTTTGTAAGTTTCTTCTCTCGAGAATTTTTTTTTTTTAATTAAACCTGCTTCATTTCCAACAACTTTTTTTCCTTTTCCCCCCCTTAAAAAAAGGTCCTTCATTTAGGAAAAAAACTTTTCGTCCTTTATCCGACTTTTTCGATACACCACACACTCATAGAGAATAGACTAATTGTTGATAAAAACAACATAATCTATCTCTTAGTATCGATTTTAATCACCTTTCTCGAAAAGTCAATAAGTCGCTGCGATAACTACGCTTTAAAGAGTCCATTTTCTCTTTCAATTTTTTGGGTGGCAAATTTTTTTAATTAGGCCACATATTAAATTGCTTTGCTGTTGTTAACTGACCAATCAGAGTCGCGCATTTTCTTTAGCTGCTCAATTTCTTGAAACAAAATTTTCTGACGCCTTGATTGGTTGAATTCAGAGAAAAAAAAGATAATTGGTCATTCCTTATTTTTCTAAAACTTTTACAGTTTAGGATTCATTTTTTACATTTTACAAGTGACAGAAAAAAGATTTCCAATATGGCTTTATGCTCACTGGCTTTTAATAGTTCTTCCAAAAAACGTTCAAACTGTAATACTTATCAACATCCACAACAAAAAAAGGTATGTTTAAGAAATTCTTATAGTTATCCATCAAAAAAATCTGTTTGTTTATATTCATCTTCAGAAGATGATGATAATTCAGAAGATGAACAATCTTGCTATAATGCCGATCAAATCAGAGCAAAAAGAAGAGCTTCAACTCATGTTTCATTTTCTTTAAATTCGGAATTATCAAAAGCAGTTTCTCAATATAGTGATGAAGATGAAGATGATTCTGATAATAGAAGAATGATTAGAAAATCAAAAAATTCAAGTTCTGAAGAAGATGATTTCGAAAAGGCTTCATCAAATCCACAATCAATTGCAGCAGCTGCAGCTGTTGCTTCAACTTTTGAAAATCCGGATTGTAAATTATCAAGTAGTCCATCTGTTATACCTTTTATATTTGATAATACTGAAGTTCAAAATATTAATGAAGATACAATTCAAACTGCTGATGTTACTTTAAATACTCCTATTAAACATTTAACTTTAAATGATAAATGTGCAAGATCTCGTTGTTTTGAATATTTGGTTGGAGCTATTGATGAAGCTTGGGCTAGATATTGTGATGCAGCAACAAATGTTGAAGATGAAGTTTATGGTTATAATACTCCAGCTTCAGTTGCAACTGATGAAGAAGATTATTTTGATAATACAACGGATATAACCGATTATGAAGATTCTGATTTCGATAATGATGGGAATCATAAACGTCATCATCAACAGCAACAATCATTTAGACCAAGATTATCTTCATCAGCCCTGTGTTCTTCTCTTAATTCAACAAAACAAGATCCTTCTTCTTGTCAATTACAAGCTTTAAAGGATCGTTTAACAAAAGCAAAATATTATTTGCAAGATTTGGTTGATTCAGAAGATATGTTTGATGCCACTTCTTTTTGGAAACGTTGGGATATGATCAAATATTCCACAATTGAATTGGTTGAAGATGATGATGATGATGAAGTTGTTGAAACTACTATTGATGATTTGGAATCTGGTCGTTCAATTGTTAATCAATAAAAGAAATAAAGAATTAACTGGTTAATTTTTTTTATTCTGTTTATGCTTTTTTTTTATTTATAAGAGTTGTTTTAAATCCCATTAAGGGTATTTTCCTTCTTGTTGTTATTATTTTTTACATTATTTTGGGTTGAGTTTAGAATTTTTGAATGATTTTTTTATTTTGCTGATTTGAATTTTTGTTAGTTTTTTATTTGGGATGAATCAGTCTTTTGTCATATGACTGTTTGAGATTGGTTAAATTGTTGTCATAGTAGAGTGAATGAAACAATAACCATAGTTTAGGCTTAATTTATATACTTGGACAATATTTAAGGGAATGAGAATGTAGGAGCGAAAATTAGTGAGATCAATTACGAAGTGAGATGTAGTTGTGAATTAGGTTGAATAGTGAGAGCCGAGCTAATGAGAATAGTGAGAGAGGAGTTGGCGAAAATAATGAAAAGTGAGTAGTTGGAATAGTGAGGGCGGGTGTCACAATAGTGAAAATGACATTCGTCGCACAAATAAAACCGTGGAAAACTCAAATTGATACAGCGAACCCCGAAAAATAACAACAAGTCTACTATTCTTCACAACATGAAATCTTTTAATCAATTCATCCTTATTTTATCTGTATTGGTTGGTATTTTCGGTACCGCATTTGCCAAACAAGAATTAAGAATTGGAATTTTAAAAGAAATCCCAGAATCAGAATGTACAGTCAAGTCCCAAAATGGAGATAGAATCTCTGTCCATTATGAAGGGACTTTAGAAGATGGTACCGTTTTTGACTCCTCTTGGAATAGAGGTACTCCAATCACTTTCCAATTGGGTGTTGGACAAGTCATCAAAGGTTGGGACCAAGGGTTGACCAGAATGTGTATTGGTGAAAAGAGAAAGTTGACAATTCCATATGATTTAGCTTATGGTGAAAGTGGTATGGGTCCAATTCCTCCAAAAGCTACTTTAATTTTTACTGCTGAATTGGTTGATATTGCTGGTAAAAAACCTAAACATGATGAATTATAATTGATTATATAATAAAGTTTTTTTATTGCTCTCCTTATATAAATAAATTTAATTGATAAAGCAAACAAATAAACCATACAATGATTAAAACATTTAATAAACCATTGATTGAATTTCTTGAATCAAATGCTGATTTTAAAGTGATATATAATACTTCACCACAATTTGTTACTTCATCTACAAAGAGAATATGTGTACTTGATTCATCATTTAATCCTCCGCATTTGGGTCATTATTCCTTAATTAAAGAATCGATCCATCATAATTATTCAAGAGACAAAAATTTAAACGAGTCAATTTCAAACAGAGTCATTTTACTATTGCTTTCTGTTAAGAATGTTGATAAGTCTCTGGTGACTCCTGAGGAGTACTCACAAAGAATTGATATGATGTATTTAATGGCTCAAGATTTACGAAAAAAATTCCCTTTGATTGAAAATATAAGTATTGGCATCACCAAACATGCCAGATTTGTTGATAAATCGCTATCAATCCTTGAGCATATTCATGTTAACGAATTGTATTCAAGTATAAAGCTTACATTCTTGGTTGGGTTCGATACTTTGATTCGAATCTTTAATCCAAAGTATTATCTACCAGACAAGTTATCGAATTCGCTCGAAGATTTTATGAAACTGACAGATTTATTTTGTTTACCGAGAAATAATGAAGCTGTGTCGCATTCTGATCAGTATAAGTATATTAGTGATATTAGTCTGGGGAAATATAAAGATATTCCAACGCACTGGTCGCAGAATATCTATATTTTCGAACAACTTGAAGAGTCAATGGGTCATATTAGTTCGTCGAATGTGAGACATAAGATTGAGAAGGGCGATTCAGATTGGGAGAATAAGGTTATTGGGGAGGTGAGAGACTATGTGAAGGGGGAGAGGATGTATACGACGACACCTCCAAAGTGACCTGCGAAGTGACCTACTTCGTGGGCCACTGAGTGGGGTTCTACTTGTATCAAGTAATCTACCTGGATCTTTTCTACTCATTAAGTGACATACATGGAGCTTTTCTGCTCTCTAAGTGACCTTCTTCGTAGGTCACTGTCTTATTAGCCAGCTCGTACCGCAGTATTTACTCTAAATCTCTACTCTAATAGCAACTATCTAAGTAATAGTATCTGGTATTAAGTAACTAATGATAACTAACTAACAGAAACCGCAGTAATAATTACCAACCGTAGTAGCATGCAAAATCAATACCGAAATAATCAAAACAACATCAAGCCCAAATGAATTCGAATTCGATTGTTTAATCACCGTGCTTTCATCCCTGTTTGTTGTAATACCATCTTTAGGAGTATTTGACACAATCTTTTCATTATTGGCATTAGTACATTCAATTTTACCACCTCTAATAACAGAACTAATTTGTGATTTAGACCATTGAGTACAATCAAACAAGGGCAGTGATGATTTGATTTTAGCGCTACCTCTAACCAATTTTAAACTCTTCATACTTGTTTCTTCAATTGGACCAACTAATTCAATTGCCCCACCAATAGTAATTAATTTTGGAAAAAAGTCGATTTTGTCAATTCTACTATTATTAACAATCATAAGTCCACCTCCAATTTGTTCAATTTCTGGAAATTTAATTTCATTTAATTTAGAATTTAAAAGTAAACTTAAAGTACCTCCAACAGATTTCAATTCTGGAAATTCAACCGATTCAAATTGATTATCATATAAACTAATTGAATTTTCAACTTGTTGTAAATTACTTATATCGATTTGTGCAACATCATGAATCGTCATATTATTGGCTAATTTCAACTTAGATAATCCAACAAGTACATCATTTGAATTGGCTGCAATATGTAATCTACTTGAAATTTCAACAACATTCGAATCAATCTGATGTAAAAATCTATTGTTATTAATATCCAATGTTTCCAATTTATCGGCATTAAATCCAGAGAATTTGGAAAGTGATGTGTCACTAACAGTTATCAGCTCAACACCGGTGATTTCTTCATTAACAATCATATTACTTAAGATGGGTAAAACTTGCCAATCTAGCCTTTTGACGAACTTCAATAAAGGAAATGAAACCAATGATAATGATGTCAATTGGTTCAAGGTGAAACTTTGCAGAATCAGAACAATATTTGAAGCTTCAATTCGAACCAATTCTGGTGATGTTTGAATTTTCAAATTTCCCCAAATATGTTCAATGTTTCCAAAATTAAGTATAGGATCCTGATAATCTTGAATTAAAATATCACCATCAATAATCTTACACAGTTCAATTCGTTTGATATTAGACGGATCCTTGATTTCAAACAATGCGCTTTTACAAGCTGGTGGAATTGGAATTTGATCCAGTTTGGTGAATTCTTCGCTTGATGAATGTGGGAAAGTTGCGTTTTTATCAGGAATTATAACCGCTGCGGTAACGATATCATCACTGACCGCTTTGGTAATATTTACAATAAAACTGGAAATTAATAAAAGGTTTGAAAAGTTCAATTTCATTTCAAAAGTTGATTAAAAGAGTTTTAAAAGTTTTTGTAAAATTTTAACATTTTATTCTTTTTGGGTGCAAATTTTTGTTTGTGGTTACATTTTTTTGCACCCAAATATTTGAATTTTATCACAAATTTATATACAGACTTTTTATATTCGGTTTAAACATTATTTTTTGATTCCTGTGAAGTAGAATCAATGATTCTTTGTAAAGTAGATTCAGTTGTTTCTTGTATCTTTTCTGGTACAAATTCAAGGTTCCCGTTTAAAACTTCTTCAGGAATATTATTAACAATCGAATGATCAGGACATAATTTGACACCACGTCTTCCAATCAAATACCATGGTAAATTAAAAATTTCTTCCATACTTTCTAAAGATCTACCCGATACTTCAGGAATAAAAAACCATGACCAAAATAATGAAACTAAACAGATACCAGTAAAGAAATAAAAAACTCCATGATCATGCAATTCAAGTAACATCTGTGGGACAGCTTTTGAATTTCCACATTGATTTGCAAAATGTATAGCCATAATAAGCGATTGACCAAATGATCTTAATGCTATTGGAAAAGTTTCACTACCTAATAAATATTGAACAGAATTAAATCCCATGGTCCATCCAATACCCGAGAAAAAGATAGAAGCAATGGCAGCTTTAGATGCAGCTTTTTGCGAAGGATTCAACGTACCATTCATAAATTTACTGGGTGGTACTATTTGTAAATAAATGGCGAAATAAAGTAATGACACTGTTTGAAGTGAAATACCAATATACAAAGCCTTTCTTCTTCCCAAAAAATCAATTATAAAAAATGCCGATAAATATGCAGAAGTTAACTTGATAAGACCTAAAAATGTTGTCAATTTCATCACTTCAACTCCCTTGACATCGACAAATGAAAATAATTCATTCGAATAAATGGTAACTGCATTTGCTCCACTCCATTGACCAAGCAATTGAGACATGACTCCAAGCATAAGGAATCGATAACGATTGGATTTTATAACGATAATATCTTTAAATTTTTTCCAAATGGAATAATTTTCATTTGCTTTTTTTTCATGAAGAATCATTTCTTTTACATCGACAATTTCACCTTGAATATATGGATGATTATTTGGTAATCTTCTTAATTTGCATAAATTTGCCACTGCTCGCTTATCCTTTCCTACTTTGAATAACCAACGTGGAGATTCAACACAAAAGATTGATCCAATCCCAAGGAGTCCTGCAAGAACAATCTTCATACTTGTAGGAATGATCCATTGAGTATTTGAATTCCCAGACATATACTTTGCACTTGCATAGTTTGCAGCATAAGAAATAAAAATCCCGAAATAAACTGCCCCTGCAAAAAGACAATTAAACAACCCACGATAAGCAGGAGGGCTCACTTCAGACATAAATGTTGGACCAATAGTAGTTGTTTGGCCGATAGCAACACCTTCAACGAGTCTACCCACATATAATTGGCCGAGATTCTTTGATGTAATTTGAATAATGACTCCAATGATCCAAATGACACAAACCTCTTGAAGTGCACGTACTCTACCAAAGGCATCAACAGTGTACATTGCCACTAAAGCTCCAGCAACAGAACCCAACTGGACCATCGAAGCGATATTCAGTTCCACGTTGGCAACAGTACTCTGCGATAAATTAGGACTATTGAGTCCAAACTGGTTCTTGAAAGATTTTTGATAAATCGTTCCACCAACACAACCTTCATCATAACCTCTAGCACATCCTGAAATACCAAAGATAAATACTGTAAAGTATAAGGTGAGATTGTAAATTTCTTTTGGAGAATGCGGATCATCAATCTTCCAAAAAAACTTCCTCTTCTTTTTGGGAATTGAACTTGTCTCAGTGTAAACTGAATATAAATTTTTATTCGTCTGCTTTTTCTTTAAATCTATCATTGTGACTGTTTGCACCCAAAGGTTGCAACTTGTATTACGTAATTTTTCGCAATCATATATATTAAACAATTAAGTTCTTAGCTTTCTATAGTTGTATATGTTTGAACTGATGGATATAATATGAATTGGTTCATCTCTTCAATATATACAAATCTGACCCCTCTTCGTGTACACACCAAAGTGTATTTTGTAGATGCTCGAATTCTTAAATGAAAAAAAAAATTGGCAAAAGTTAAAAGGGTAAAAGAAACGAAGGTTAAAGTCAATTGGCGAGAATTCTAGAAATCAAGGCAAAGTGTCATAAATTAGAGGGGTAGAACCATTAATGACTAAATAATAGAATTTTTTAAGTATTGAAAAATTAATGAAATACTAGAGGGATTTAGGTGAAATAAGTAATTTTACTCAACACAAGCAGGGAGTACTGATCACAAAGATAAAAAGTAATTTTACTGAAATTTAGCAGTATCAGCTATTCTAGAACAATAAAACCAAGAAATTTGAAAATAATTGTTTTAAAGTTTGTTGATAAAGATTTTCTTATCGTATATTCAAATTTCATCTTGTGCATATTTGAACCCGTTTTGATTTCTGATTTCATCGAGTAACCACATCATGTTTCTGCTTTCTTCCCAAGGCATAATTTTAGACTCTCTTTCACCGTTGAAAATGGCCTCACCAACGACAACGGCTTCGTAAAAGAACCCTTCACCACCATTCAAGTCTTCCCAAGAGTTGGTTATACTTGGTCTACCATCATTAAACACAATCGTATAACCCGAAGGTGTTGGCTTATAAGGAAAAAATTTTACTGAGGCCTTACCATTGATTCCTTCAATGTCAACCACTGATCTTACGCCCTGTATAAAACTTGTAGTCATAATACCTTGCTGCTTATGCTTCTTATCTTGAAAGATAGCCGATGTCATGTAATCAACTTCATCTTCGGGTTTACCAGTCAAACTATCGAGTGTCACTGCAGACACAATAGTCCAATCACTTGGTTTTGTGTTTGGGTGCAAAAAAAGTCTACAGTAAGTGGATGCATAAACCCCAAGATCCAAAAGTGCACCACCACCCAACGCTTTATTCATAACACGATGTTCAGGAGTAAGACTCTCGAGTAATGGAATACTAAGATCACCAAATACTCTCTTGACATCGCCAATCACATTGTCTTTATACAACTTTTCTTGCAAGTCGATAAATGCAGGAAAGAATCTAGACCACATTCCTTCCATAAAAAAGACGCTATTGGCCTTAGCAGCAGCCAAAATTTGATCGAGTTCTTTTAAATTGATTGTAGCTGGCTTCTCACATAATATGTGTTTTTTACCTTCATTGATTGCTTGAAGAACAAAGGGTGCGTGTCGAGAGTGTGGGAGACCAATGTAGAGAACGTCAATTTCCTTATCATTGATCACTGTATCGTAATCAACGGCCTTGATGTCTGAAGGTAATCCATTCTGGCTAATAAAAGCTTCAGCTTTAGCAATCTGAGAAGACCCAACAGAGTGAACATGATGAATCAATTTGTTTGGGCCTTGTGGATGCTTGCTCAAAACAAGCAAGTCTTTAAGAAAGCGGAGGGAAATATGACCGGCACCAACGATACCCCAATTGATAGTTTTCGACATTTAAGAAGAAATGGTGTTAATAATAATTAAAAGGGAACAGACACTTTATATAGAGAGATTAAGGGGATAGCAAGAGAGAATTAAGGGGTAGAAAATTAAGGGGTATACTGGAGCATATGGCACGGAGAGAATAAACGTATTTTTGGGATATTCAGGTGAATTTGTGATTTCATTTCAGATACATGCTTTCAGATTCATCATTTATCTCCTCACAGAGATTGTTTACTATACTTACTTGGTTTCTAATCGCATTCTCTGTTTCGCAGGTTACCATCATTTCAATCGCCCATGTAAATAACACATTCCATCGCAATAATCCAATTCTGTTCAGTAGTGGACTTGCGTTGCTTCTAATTGAACCCTATAAACAATCCTGCTGTTAATATCTAGTTGTTGATTTGCCTATCCCTTTCTCGCTATTTCACGAGTCTCTGTATTTTCTCGCTACTTCACGAACCTCTCTTTTTTTTTTCGCTACTTCCCGTACCTTATTTTCTCACTAATTCACAAATATCTTTATTTTTTCGCTGTGTCCCGTCCCTAGTTTTCTCACTAATTCACGAGTTACTCTAGTTTCTCGCTATTTTAGATTCTTATTTTTCTCCCTAATTTATACTTTTCGAGTTAATTTTTTCCATCACTATATGCACACCCATTAATTGAAATTTAAAAATTAAAACCAAACACTCCAACAATTTCACCTTAAATCGGACGAATCAAACAAATTGTCCTATTCAAATCATTAAAAGTAATACATCACAAAAGGGTACAAATGTCGGTAGTCAAATCGATTTTGGGGTTCTCCCTTTTAACTGTCGGTGGATACATGCTTTTCCACAACACGGGTGAATCATTCAATGTCGGTGCCTTTTTGGAATCAACATCGCCTTATATGTGGGCCAGTTTAGGGATTGCATTATGTATCGGCTTAAGTGTTGTCGGTGCGGCATGGGGGATATTTATAACCGGGTCGTCGATCATTGGTGCCGGTATTAAGGCCCCAAGAATCACAACCAAGAACTTGATTTCGATTATTTTCTGTGAAGTTGTTGCCATTTACGGGTTGATCATGGCAATTGTGTTTTCTTCCAAATTAACAAGTGTTCCAACTGAACAGTTGTTTACTAAAGAAAATATGTATACCGGTTACTCGCTCTTTTGGGCAGGTTTGACCGTTGGTGTTTCGAATTTGATATGTGGTGTCGCAGTTGGTGTTACCGGCTCGACAGCAGCCATCAGTGATGCTGCCGACTCTTCTCTTTTCGTCAAGATCTTGGTCATCGAGATTTTCGGTTCTGTTTTGGGTTTGTTTGGTTTGATTGTTGGGTTATTGATGGCTGGTAAGGCCGAAGAGTTCAAATGAACATCTCGCATGAATTAGAAATCCTGGCTTGAGCCGTTGTTTTTATCGTTTAATAAATGTTAATAGTAAAAGTAAGAGATGTTCGTGTCAGCATTGGGTAAAGTAAGAGTCAGCAATAGGTAAAAAGAGTAAGAGAAGTCAGCATTGGTAAGAGGTGTAAGAATTGGGATTGGGTATGACAAGTATGGATAAGTTAAAACGAGGTGTAAGGAAATCGGAGATAGAAGTGATTATACATTTTGAGTCATTTCTGTAAGACGTAAAAACAGTGAGAACACTGTATAATTAGTGAGCGCACTAAAGAAATAGCGAGAAACACCGTAAAATTAGTGACGGCATTGAAAAATAGCGAGGGTCTCGCGAAAAAAATAGTAGGTCGCTCCTTAGCGAGACACCAAATCAAATTTAATTAACTCTCAAGACTAGGGAGAATACATCTTAAAATAGCAATTCATATTATGATTACACGCTGAAGTGTACTCTTTAAGCCACCTTCTAAGGCTTTTGTAGTTGGGAAGATAACTTTCTGCAAAGTAATGGGTAAGACTTTATCTAGATGTGTGAGTTGTACCAATGGAATCCTCAGACATCTTACCCATTACGCATCTGGGTAAGTGGATGCGGCATTTTGCGGTATTTTCGATGGCATTATTATTGTAGTTTGCAACGGTTGGATAAGTGGCCTTCCAGCGCGTTTGTTAGGGCAATAAAAGCTGCAAAAAGTAATAACGGTAAAGCAGGGGAAGTATCAGAAGTAATCTTTTAGCTGGGGCAGCAAAGTAGATGGTGGATGTGGAATTGACTTGGTGACGGTGAGAGAACCGTTTCCGATAGTACAGCGTTAGTTATGGTCAAAGTGACAGTGACAATAGTTGCGCCGACGACTTGTGTTATGGAGGAGGCGGTGTCATAAGAAACAAGAACAACATAAGAGGTAGCAGAAGAAGAAAAACATGTGTCAGAAGAGCAATTAGAATTGGGAAACGCTGTAATATACTTAATATCGGCAAAATTATTGGTAATATTTGTAAAAATAATATCACATTGGTAAGTCAACGTCGATAATTCTAAGTAATCAAGATGACCTCTTCAGAGTCAGTAGTATGAGCCGGAAGCATGGCTTCAAAAACGGCACACTTCTTATTGAGATCATTTTTTACATGGTATTGTGTTGCAAAGTTCCCAATGCGGCATCGTTTAAGCGTGCGTGCATATGCATTTTATATCTCGTGTTTGCAATTATTTTTCCAGATAAACCTTTCAATTAGTAAGGAAATAACGAGAAGGATGTTAGAATTGATCCAAGTACTTTCACAACAGATAGTCTACAGTAAGTAGTGAGCTCTCGGTAGTTGAATATTGAAGGTAAATAATTGATAGTATGCTCCGAATTCTTAGTTCATAACTCGACAAGTACACCCCGAGGTGTCAGTTGAACATCCAGCCATCAAGCCAATCGACTTGGTTTACGGAGAAAGTACTTGCGCTATTACTGCTAGAAAAACCCAAGTCAATGAGAAAAGGTCTCGCAATATTACCAGAAAAAAGAAGATAGCCAGAAAAACCCCACTACTTTGCGAAACAAACCACAAGTTACTTATAGCCCCACATTATCACAAGTAATTTAATATTTTTCGTATAATTATTGTAGTATATAGGCATAAATTTTAAAACCGATGAATTTCGCGTCCCGCGACATATTCCGACATTTTAAACACAAGTAATTTGTTCTTGAACCAACCATAAGTCAATCAGTATTCAAACCCATTACAAACAAACTTGCATTCTAGACAGATCCGAAACAGGTCCACAAGATAGATTTACAAGACAATTAGACCCGAACAAGACACCCGACATAACATTGCATCAAGAATCCAACAAGAATAATGGAACGTATCTTTTATCGTACAGATGTTATAGATCCACTTACAAATCGACCGATATATATTTTTGATACATCATATCTACCTTCTACAGAAAAAATCAACTACAATACATTCATCCCCACACTCATGAAATATCTCCCCCATGATCCATACGTGTTAATAATGTTTAGTTGTGGTCTTAATAAGATTAGTTGGATTTGGGGTATTAAATTCCTTAAACGATTCCTCGGTTCAAATACATCACATCTTAATAATCTTATAAAGATCATCACCGTTCATGATAGTTGGTTCATTAAATCAATCACACAAATGTTGAGTAATTTTAATAGTACCAAAAAGAATTTGGAAATACTTAACAAATTATTTGATTCATTTATATTTCAAGATTTGGTTGAAAATGTTATAATACATTGTACTACACTTAGTGAATTAAGTCATTATGTCGATATAACAAGATTAAAGATCTCATTAAATATTTATAAACATAATCAAGAAATGGAATCTCAACTTAATTTATCAAAAACATTAACTCCGTTGATCAATCCATTTTCGTCCTTAAATCCGTCCAAAGATGCAATTTTAAACCATCATTTTTATCAAATTTTTAATATAATTGATTTAAATTGTAATAAAGTTGAATTATTATTTCATAAACCTGGTAATAAAATTAATACAGATATATTTTTCAATTGTATTAATAGAAATCAAATGATTTGGATTAATGATTGGGATTTATATTGTATAGCTGGAGGATTTAAACGAATTTTAACAGAATTACCAATTGCTTTAATTCAAATTAATTTAATTAAATTACCAATTAAAGATGATTTGAAATATACAAGTCAAATCTTAAATCGGTTGATTAAATATCATAATGATCAAACAAATTGTTTTGTATTATTTCAAATTTTGAACATGTGCTATAAGATTGTACTGTGTAGTTCAACAAAGCATACCCTGACAACTCTTTCTAAGGCACTTGGTCATTGTTTGAGTCATGAGGTTGTTTCTTCAAATAAAGATAATATGTTGATTGTAACAAGATTTTTAAAGAATGTGATTGATAATTGGATTATTTTAAGTCAAGATTTAAAATATGATTCAATAGCAGAATCTTTGAATACAGAAGATGATTATTTAAATTATGACTTGAGTATTGGAGATGATGAAAAGGAGAAGGAAAAGGTTTTGACAACGTTCAAAGAGGTGACTAGAGAGGTCACTCCTAAAGAGGAGACTTCTCATTTGACACCAAAAGAGGAGACTTCTAAGTCCTCGGCAGAAGTCACCTTCTTGTCTCACTCAGAGATCCCTCCCAAAGAGATCTCCTCCATTTCTAAAAAGGTTTCTCGAGAGTCCTCAATTCCTTACAAATATACACCAATGCATTCAAGGTCCAAATCATTACCTCCACACATGTTTACTAGTCCTGCACCTTTATTCAAGAAACCGGTTATAAGAGGACGAAAAGTGGGTGAATTGGCTCAGCTTTTTGAAGAAAGAGCAGAAGGGTTTGAATTGTTGAATAGTATGTGAACAAAATATCGAAGAGACTCTGAGAATGCATAGTGGGGCATGCTCAGTCTGATATCACAGATCGTTCGAGAACTGGAGAAACTACAAGTAGTCACTGGGTATACTTAACCGGTGGCATACTCGGAGGACTCAGATACTCAGTCGGGGGTCTAGCATATTCAGTATACTCTACTCAGTGGACTTGTATTCACTGTCATTACACTCAGTTGCCTCACCATGCGCCTGGCTTCACCATCCTAGTAATCGTAGATACTACCAATTTTGGAAACCTCGGGGTACCGCGATTACTTTCTCTCGCTAGTACACTGTGATTCTAGTCGGTGACTAGAACAACTTAGCATCAAGCGATCTAAACTAGTAACCCACGCAATGATCTACGAAGTATGAGTATTAATATATATTACATGAGTAGAACGAAAAGTTCCAAGTCGTCAAAGACTGAGGAATAGACAGTAGAGTTTTAAGTTGATCGAAGACTGAGTAGATATAGTACAGATTGTTCACCGAGTATTCACGAAGACTTAGGAGTAGACAGATCGAGAAAGTCTCAATTATAGGGTCGATTCCCCAGTTATTGTCACTGGAGTGGGGACACTCAGCATGGATTTTTCGACTAGTTTATGTCTTTGAAACGATTGCAACTTTTCAAAGACATAAAAGATAATAGCAATTTCTCAAAGAGATACAAAAGAACTTCAACAACTTCTTAAAGTTGTCTTAAACGTTTATTCCCCCACCAACCTTGTATCAATATTATCCATGGATAACTCCCCTTCAGTCCTTTGCTCAGGCTCATTCGCCTGATGTCTCGCCACAGCTGCAATCGCAGCAGCAGCAGTCGTATCATCATCCTGCATATACTCGTATCCTTCTTCAATTTCATTTTCAAGATGATGCGCTTGTTGTTGTTGAAAATGTCTTTGAAAATCCTCTTGATTCGTATATTCAAGTTCATGATCATCCCCATTAGCAAGAAATGCCGCAGCAACTGCATCTTCTTCATTTGTTCTAACTTGTCTCTTTTTATACAGTCTGGCACCATTAAATCTAACCAGTTGTTTTTTCATTTTTCTTTTAAAACCTCTAATTTCATTATAAATATCTTCTCTTTTAATTAAGATATCAGGATATTCTTCTTTAATTTTAGATTCAATATGTGAAGGTTTTGTACCAACTTTATATAAATCAAGTATAAGTAAATTCAATTCATCGGATCTTTTACGAAGCATTGGATGATTTGATAAAGGATCAAGTTGAGGATGATTATGTTCATTACAAGTAGTTTTAAGAGTCCATTGATCAGAAGCTTTTTTATAACTTGCAGTCATTGCAAATGGGCATCTTAATTTTTTTGTTTTTGAAGGATCAATAAAATCACTATCAGAATTAACAACGGTTGAATTAACACCATCTTCTTCTTCTCCTGAATTACCATCTTTTTTCTTTTTATGTCTATATTTCCCACCTAATTCACAAGTATAATAAATTGCTTTTTTATTTGAATGTGATATAACAACTCCAAATCCATTATCTTTTGCAAATTCATGAATAAATTCATTTAAATCATCTCTTGTATGAAATGCTTGTTCTGGATAAGGTCTTGTAATCAAATTTCCTTCTGCTGTAATTGTATTTTCAGTTACTGGATAAATTTTTGATTTCAGATCAATTATTGGATCTGGAATTTGAATATTATATTCACTTTCATCATAAAGTTCATATTTTTGTTGATGTGAAGAATTTGGTAATAATTGATGATGAATATGATTTTGCAGATTATTTAAATCTTGTTCAATTTGAATTTGCAGGTTAGATCTTTCAACTTGATTGGTCATTTGCAACCCTTCATTTTGTTTTGATTTTTTATCTTTAACTAATGAAGCATGTGCAATTTCTTCAAGTTTAACTCTTGATGATTCAAGATCAATTTTGGATTGTTTAGAATCATTTGATTCTGAAAGTAATTGTTCATCAATGTTATTATATTCTTGTTGATAATTGTTTTTAACAGCATCAACAACAGCAGCAACTGCGGCGGCTGCAGCATCTTCGTCATGGATATTCCCGAGGTGAGGTTGTTCGGGTTGTTGATTTTCAGATTCAGAATGCTTTGACATTGCTGCAAAAAATGTAGATATGGTAGTGTGAATGGAGGAAAAGGGTAGTGTAAGGAAGAAAAGGGGTAGTGTCGATGAAAAATTTTCAATAAAAAATTTTAAATCACGAGCAAAGCGAATGATTGCGAAAATATCACAAACAAAAATAACTTGTGAGGTGATATGCACAAACTTGTCTTTGGTACTGCTCAGCTCTGCTACAGCTTGACATTAACTACTAAATATCTACAACTTGACAGTAACTACTATACATAAACAACTTGACAGTAACTACTTCACTACTGCAAGGCCACTTAGCATGTCACTACGTGCAACTTGACACTAACTACTGCGGTATGTATTTTCTAATTATTCTCGAAATGGACATTTGCATCATGTGCTCTCTTTTCAGGTGCACATTGCAGCAACTGCAAATATGATACAGAGCTTTACCTGCAGTATATCGCGCAACCCCTCTATAAAATGATACAGAAGTTGCACTACATCGCGCAACTCCTCTATAAAATGATACAAGTTGCACTACATCGCGCAACTCCTCTATAAAATGATACAAGTTGCACTACATCGCGCAACTCCTCTATAAAATGATACAAGTTGCACTACATCGCGCAACTCCTCTATAAAATGATACAAGTTGCACTACATCGCGCAACCTAATTCTACCTCTATTACTATACAGTGCTCGCATTCTACTTGCTTGCATTCAATTCATTTGTAGCCCAAATAGGAAGTACAAACGAACTTTGATGAACATCTCCACTATAATACCTAAACAATTTACCTTCTTCTTCACCTGTAAACCTCCTCAATGGTTTTTTCAAATCAACCAGCTCATCAACACTCGCAATAATCAATCCAAGTTGACCAGAAGTATATGATGGCATATAACATTGACAATATTCAGCATTTTGAAATACAGTTCTTGCATCAAAAATTAAATTTTTAAGATATGGCATATTAAGCCAAATATTTTCACTACTTTGCATAATTACAATACCATTCGTAGTATTTAAACAATTACGAAGTAATTTAAAATAAGTATCTTTAAAAAATTCTTGAGCTGGACCTTCAGGATCTGATGAATCAGTTATAATTATATCGAATTTTTCAGTAGTTTCTTTTAAAAATTTAAATCCATCTTCAATAATAAGATTTACCAGTTTATGATTAATTGAATTTGACATATTTGGAAAATATTTTTTAGATAACTCAATCACTTTTGGATCAATTTCAACCATTGTTATTTCTTGAACAATTCCAAGTTCAGCATGTTTAACTAATTCACGTACAACTCCACAATCTCCACCTCCAATAACCAACACTTTCTTTGGGTTTGGATGTGACATTATGGGTAAATGGGTGATTAGTTCTTGATATGCATACTCATCTTTCTCAGTACATTGAATTATACCATTTAAAACAAGTACATTTCCAAAACTGGTCAGTTTAAAAATTAAGATATCTTGAAATTGACTTTGAGAATGATGAAGAATTTGTTTGATTTCTAGTCCAAAGGATTGACCGGGGAAACTTTCTTCTGAGATCTCATGGAACCAGTACGAGGAGCCAACTTGGTGGACACTTTCGTGATTGAAAGAGGTTAAATCGATTGAAGTCATTGTGGTGAAAAGATTTAATTAGAAGGGCATCGCGATGTTAAAGTAGGTGTGATTATGTAAGCGAACAAACAAACGATCGAGTGAAACGAGTGAGTTTATTCACTCGTTCGTTTGTTCACTCTTCCATGCGTCTGAGCTACTAGACCTTAGACTATAGATAGTCTTAAGGCGGTGCTTCTTGAATAATAGACAGTCTTCAGGGGGTGCTTCTTACATAGTAGACATTCTTTGAAGTATAGTTAATTCCCTTCTCAAAGATCCAAACCGCAGTAGTTAGACTTGGTCAGACTACTATTCTAACTTTATATTCGTCACCGTTAGTTATTCCTTTTTAACATTTACTTTTTAGTTATTGAATAATTCTCTGCATTTCATAGCTCTTTGGATTCTTCGAGTCGTCTTCACATGTGATGCGATTGCTGATTTATACATATCACGCAGTTCGCCATCGTTCGCTGTATTTTTACATATTACACAACTCGCCATCGCTCTTTGTGTCCTTATTGCTTACATGTCACACAACTCGCTTTCGCTAGTTATGTTTAATTGAACGCAGATCGGAGTCAAATTGTATACATATTGCGGTGCGGATCTTTACTCCCGATAACTCCGCAAAAACGATCGAGTACAAAATTAATTCGCCGTATCGGTGAGTCACAAAAACAATGTATACGACGTTTTATCTTTAATTAAAATAGCCTATTCGATTTGAATTTGATTGAAATGCCGTGTATATTCTTTTTCTTTCAATGTATTGTAGACTGTATATAGAATGTTTGAAAATGGAATGTGGGTTGACAGGTGCAGGATAATTGCTATCACACTATCATTATGATAATGTCACATTGTGACAATATCAATTATCAATAAATCACCTAATTATTATCACTCTATCAATATCACCCAATCTTTATCAAACTATACACAGAGTCCATCATATAGTCTATACCCAAAGTTTATACCCAGGGCCTAACCCTACCATTCTATTCCAATAATTAACTATCAAATAACTGTCTCTCCACAACCTCGGTAAATAAATAAACGATCAATCCTGCACACAGTCCTATCTTGCTTTCTAATCAACAATAAGATTACATAATCAACAAAAAAAAAAGGGGAGGGAAAAATTTTCGAATGAGTTTTTACAACCAAACATTCATCTTCTTTTTAAACAGCAAGAGCATAAACAGAACTTAGTTGTATACTATTGACTTGAACTTGATACTGAGTGATATTGGTGGTGTGACCGTTATTACCTCCTCGTCTCCCCCAACTTTCTGATGTCCTTAACTAAACAACTTTTGAAGCTCGTGACGAGTTTCGAGAAAATAATTATCCTTTCGATAGTTTATCGAATTATCAAATTTATAGCTTCAAAGATTATATGGAATTTTGAAGAACCTGAAAAACAATTAAGTCCGTTATTTCCGGCGATTTCAAACGTAAATATTGAAATTGAAGAGCAAGATGAAGATATTGAGATTGATTCTGAAGTTGAAAATGAAATTAAATATCCAACACCTTGTTCAACCGGATTAACAACTAGATTACTTCCTTTTAAAAATGATAATGGAGAAATTGAATGGGCATTTACAGAAGATATGAATGAATTTGAATCTAATTTAAGTCCAACAGTTTCTAATTCATCAAATAATGAAAGTATTATTCTGCAAAAAATCAAATCTGAAGATGAAGATGAAGGATCTCCAATTAGTTCACAATCTTCACCATTTACACCAAATGAAAAATTGATTGAAGATTTAAATGATAAATTACATCAATGTCCACATTGTGAAGCAACGTTTAAAATTAGAGGATATTTAACACGTCATTTAAAAAAGCATGCAACAAAAAAAGCATATTCATGTCCATTTCATGAATTTAGTGTTTATATCGATGAAAATAATATTAAACATAAATGTCATCCAAGTGGAGGATTTTCAAGAAGAGATACTTATAAAACACACCTTAAATCAAGACATTTTAAATATCCAAAAGGTACTAAAACAAAAGACAGATCAACCACCGGTGGTAACTGTTCAATGTGCGGAGAAACTTTTCCAAATGCAGAAATTTGGTGTGAATTACATGTTGAAGGAGGTGAATGTAAATTTTTACCAAACGGATTTAAAGGTAAATCAAGAATTAAAAATAGATTAAAAAAACAATTAACAAAACAACAACAACGAGATTTAGAACTGAATGGAATTTTATTTTCAAAGCAATTTAGTATTGAAGCTACTGTTAAAGCTACTCAATCAAACATTATTGAAGATTGTATAACACCAATTTCAAATATACCTTCAAATATACCTTCAATTTCAAATATAACTCCTTTAAATTCAACACCTTCAATTTCAACACCAATTCAATATGATTATAATTTAAAAAATTCACCTTCAAATTCAATTATTAAATCTGAATCTCCAATATTACAACAAAAATCTTATTTTAAATCAAAAGAAGAATTTGATGATGATTTTTGTTTAGATATTGATCAATTAAATAATGCAACTTTTAATAATTTTAATGAAATTATTAATATGATGAAATTTGAATCTCAACCTTTTTCATTTGAAAATTATGGAGATTTCAATCAACCAATTGAAAATCAACAAAATTCGAATTATACTGGACAATTTACAAATTCACAAGCTATTTATAATTAGTTTAAAATTTGTTTTATTTATTTCTTTGGTTTGGTTTTTATGGTATTTATAAATGTTTTGTGAGAAAGTGTAGACTGAAAATCCAAAAAGTCCCGAGAGTTCTCTTCAAGGACTCTGAGAATTCGAGGATTTAAACTAAAGTAGACTGCGATAAAGAGCCACAAGAGTCCGATAAGGTTTGAGGTGACTTACCTCCGACGAGACTAGTACCGAGCGAAGACCGTCCTCTCAGACTCCGAGACGACAGCAATCGACCGAAGAACATCGCTCAACTCTCCGACTGTAGACATCAAGATACGATGACTGTTAAAGGCCTGACATAACTAGCAACTCTAATCAGGACTGATTTATATCCAAACCTCAAGAGATATTTCTTAGGGAGAACTTTCCAGTGAGAATTTCACTAATACAGTCGCTAATTTCCCATGCTACCGAGAGGTTCTGGTCCTAGCTGCATCAAAAATATCTCTAGTAGGAGCATCACTCTGTTCCACTTTGTACATCACTCTATACATCGCTCTGTATATCACTAATTGGGCCTAGTCAACTCACTAAGCTCAGTGTGCTTAGTGTGCCCTGTGTAGTCGGTGTAGTTGGTGTGCTTTGAGTGCTCAATCTGCTCAGTCCACTCAGTAATCTAATTTGTAGATTACTTCGAAGATTACTACCCAAAAATATCATCCATCTCACTCCTTTTCTTCTTCTTCTCCTTCTTCTCCTTTTTCTTTTTCTCCTTCTTTACCTTTTTTATCGGCAACTCATAAGAATTTGTATAACTCATCGTATCTTCCATCTCAATAATTTCTCCGAGATCATCTTCAAGTTTAACTTTTTCAATTTTTTCCAACTTTGCTTGTTTAATATTTATATATTCTTTTACTCCATCCATTTCAAGTAATAAGGAATAAATTTTACTTAAATTTGCCAATAGTGTCAACCCTAAATTGATATATTGCCCCAAAGCAATTATACCATTAAATTCATAAAAACAACGTTTGAAAATATCTTTTACAATTAAATATTTAATTATTTCTCGTATTTGTTGACGTTTCTTTTCTTTTGAATCGATTTGAATATCAATTAATAGTTTAAGAATATGACGGATTTTCCGATGAAAAATTGATAATGATGAGAACCAAACTTGTTGGCGATGCTGATTTTTGCTTCTGTGGTAGATGAGATGGAGAATCGAGTATTCATTCTCGAGTGCAGTAAGAGAGACTGGTGTGAGCATGGAGGATTGGTAGTTGAAGCAGTCTAATTTTCTGCTTGGATATTGTTGGTATATTTGGTGGAAAGTTTCGGTGTTTCAGTGTACTGGCGGTGGACTCTATATTTTCAGCGCACTGGCGGTGGACTCTCTGTTTTCAGATTACTGGCGGTGGACTCTCTGTTTTCAGCGCACTGGCGGTGGACTCTCTGTTTTCAGATCACTGGAGATGGACTCTCTGTTTTCAGCGCACTGAGTTGTGAGTATACTAGTCAAATAGTTATTGTATCTAGTATATGCAGTACCACCATATCGTATACCAATCCTGCATATACCCCGATCTCATCACTTAAATTATCAATTTTTAACAAATTTGAATCTTCAAACTCACAATCAAAATGTCAGAATTAATTTCCAATGCAAGGGCACTTCTTCAAACATCACAAGCTGAAAAAGCTTTAGAAATATTGACCCCACATCTCGAATCAAACTCAACTAACGTTTCATTTCTTGAAATTTTTGGTGAAACTTTATTAGAAAATAATGATGTTGAAACTGCTTATCAAATCTTAATTAAAGCCTGTGAATTAGATTCTCAAGTAGAATTTGGACCAGAAAAGTTCTTTTATTTAGGTCAAATCATTGGAGGTTTTGATGGTTTGAATTCTTTAGATATTGGAATTAATAAATTAATTAAACAAATTGAACTTGTTAAACTGAATTTAGTTGAACAAGATTTTAAATTAGTTGAATTATCCAAATTATACAATTCAAGTGAATTGAATTCATTCTTGATTAAAAAATTGAATCAAGGAATTTTTGCCAAAATTGAAATTTGGATGACGGATTTATGTATGGAAGCAGAAGCTGAATTTAAATGTAATGAATTAATTGAATTTTCAATGAATTTAGACTCCAAAAATCCAGAAACTTTATCAATTTTATCTTCAATTAGAATTTCACAACAAAGAGTTGAAGAAGCAAAGGAAGCTTTAGAAAGTTCATGGAATTTGTTCAAACATAGAAAGCAAATCCTTGAAGAATCAAGTAACCAAATTGAATTAAATAACACACAAGATTCAAAAGATGCATTTGAAATTGGGTTGGAATATATTGAATTAATTCAACCATTACTTACATTAGCAAAATATTCAATTGAACTTGAAATGTATGAAACTTCAATTAGTATATCAAGTGAATTACAAGATATTAATGAAGATATTTTAGATGCTTATTATTATGAAGCTTTAGCAAATTTATTTAGTGCTAAAAAATTGATTAAAACTGATAATGATGAAGAATATAGAGATATTGGTATTGAAAGATTACTTGAAAGTAAAGATGAAAATGTGATTTCATTTATTAAAGAAAGTAAATTAAGTTTAACACAAGCATTTCGAATTATAAATAGTGATAAAGTTGGTGATTCAGATCCTGAACTTGTTGATCAAGTGAGTGAGCTTATTGAGCAGGTTGGAGGCCCTGTTATGAGTGAGTTGATGGGGAGAAAGGTTGTTGATGATGTTGATTGGGAGGAGGAGATGCTTGAGGATTAGAGATCACTTAAATCCAAGAATGTCATCACCCCAAAGGTCGGGGTCTCAGAAATAGAGATCCAGACACATAACTCATATCTTCTCTCATTTATAAATAGATTAATAACATTCAAAACATCGGATCCATACCACAGTAGTTTTTAAATCGAGACCCGTACTGAAGAGGACTGAGGGACTGGAAAGAGGACGCGTGTAACGAGAAACCCATAATCGTTCTCATAGTCTCAAGAGACCTCATAGTATGAAATCATAGTTTCAAGAGACCTTAAGAGACCTCATAGTCCCTGGAAACCCTAAGAGAGGTCAGAGTCCTAAATGACTTCATCGTCCAAAAAGACTGCACGAGACAGTCGGATGCCCCAGACTGTCTCTCATAGTCCGAAGCCTCTTATCCTGACAGAAATCCTGTTATACGAGATCTCTCAGGACTTGAGATCTCGTGCCCTGAGAGATCCTCAAAGAGACCTCAGAGACTTCAGATGACTCACAAGACCTCAGAGTCCGAAGCCTTATGCCCCGAGAGACTTCACGTCCTACGGGACCCTCAGAGCCCTCTTCGAGAACTCTTCCGATCTCTTTGACTCTCCGGATTAATTAAGCAAATTAATAACATTCGGAACATCTTTAAAAAAATCATTATTAAAAATATCCGTTTGCATCGATTCAAAATATTGATCAAATTGTCCAATATTAAAACCATCATTCACCGCTTGATCTTTATAAAGAATCGGCAGCATTGGTTGAATTGGCATTGAAGTTGTAAAATCAAAATCATTTGTATGAATTATACTTCTAATTGAAGGAATTGAATTTGTTGATGTACCCTTTTTTTGCCCCTCTAATTTACGAGTTTCAGATTTTTGACGTGATTTTCGTCTTTTTTTATTTTTATTATTTAATTTTGTAACGAAATCACGTGATAATCGATAAATTTCATCAACAATCCACCAAGTATTTTTAAATCTTTCTAGTCCAAGCATATATTTTTCAATATCATATTCATCATTCAATTCATCAATATCTTCAGGTTCATTAAAATAAGATTTAGCCTTTTTTTTCAATGAAACGGCCATTGCAAGTGATATGCACCACGGAACAATTGGAATATTTAAAATCGATTGATCCGAAATTTGATTTAAATAAAATAAAATATTTGCACTTGCTTTTAATGCAATATTTTCAGGTAAATTATTATCAATATTTGAATCATCATATTTTGCCTTTTGAGAACAAAGTATTATGACATTATTAATAATCCGAGATAAAAAATGAATTGAATTATTAACAAATAAACTCGGATTAATCGGATAAATTTCCACATCAATTTTATTTTTTTCAATTAAACAAAAATCGAATTCACGCGATTGGAATTGATCTGAATCGAATTTTCGATATCGAGAATTTCCAACATTTAAATTATCTTCACTAAATGGTTGATAAATGGAAAATGACATTAATTCAATCAGTTTTGCTAATTCAACTAACTTTAGGAAGGTGGGTTCACGTGGTGGGTCGAGATTGAAATCTTCTTGCTTGATATAGATACACCGTTGGTTAACAACCGAATTGAACCGGTCAAACACATAACAACACCACCAAAGATTCGAGGTATATTCGGCACGCTTATTATGGTTCAATTCTGAGCTTAATCTTTTCATATGAATTCCGAGGGAGACTGCCAAATTAATCGAATCGGTCAAGTCGTGTGAGCTTTGCTCATTTCCAAGCCTATCAAAATTGAAATGTAATGAGAGTATTAACAGTACTATAAGTCTTGTTAACTTATCATCATCACCAAGTTGAGGTAAGATAAGGATCACCTGACGAATTTTATATTCAAGGTCTGTCATAAAATTAATTAATTTTAAATCGAATTCGGAGCCCTCGGAAGTCCGAAAAACACGCGACAATACCGGTTTCAGCATTGCATCTCTCAGTATAACAAGTATAATTGAATAAATCAAAATGTTTTGACATTTGTTCTTTTCGAACTCTTTCCAAAATGTTTGCTCATGTACAAGAGGAAAGATTGAATTGATTTTGAAAAAGAAGATCCGGATCAATTCAACGAGGTCCGCATGATCAAACCGGTAATTTCGACTCAGTAAAGTAAATGCATCAATTGAAATTAAAAAGTTATAAGTCTGTTGATTCCGAATATGGAAATGTTTAACTCCGCCTTCCGATCCAAAGTTCCGGAGTTTATACCCTCGGTTTTCCCGGATATAAACTCCTGATTCATGCCAAATCGAGTTATCTTTTGATGCGTTTGCTATTACTGCTTTGGGGTGGCCATGGAAGAGGAATTGGTAAGTGGAATCGGAAGTTTGGGCCGAAGTGTTGAAGTTGAACTTTTCGTGGAGGAACTGGGGGGTTATTGTAGTCATGTCTATAGCCGTCTCGACAGCAGTCTCTACAGCCACAGGCTGGGGAGGCTGCTGGAAAGGATCCGTCACGGGTGTGTCACTAATGACGTCTCCGTCGAGTGCACCGTCGATCGCGTCATCTGCCGACGCAGCCTGCACGGCAGACACAGGCTTTATCAACGAACACTTCCACTTGTGTTTCCGACACGTCAAACACCCATCCCGTTCATACTCCTTCGACGTGATCTCACACTTCACCCGCTTGTCCCGGCAGTTCTGGCAGCACTGGAACGTGCGCTTCCGCGTCTTGTAGTTCGAGTCAAATGCAGGGAAAACAAACATCTTATTGATAGAACGATTGTAATCTGGGGGAAAAAGTGGAGAACAATTTATTTTTTTCGCCCTAAAATTTATGCCCCTATTATAAATATCGCCAATTATTCTGTCAGTAATTGTCAGTATCGTCGGTAATTGTTTTGGTCTCTCAGTAACCTCTCGGTATTTCTCGGTAAGTATCAGCACCTGTCGGTATCTCTAGGCACCCTTCCGCTGTTCCCTCGCTTTTCACTACTTGCAGTTTCTCAATATGTTCTTGTCTAGTAACTGGATTCTTCTGTAGGTCTTTTGGCACCTGGCCTCTTCATTATCACCTATTTTTCAAACATTCTGTGACTCACACTCAGTTGAATCTACTCACTATTTTTCTAGCTATTCCGTCTTATTTTTTTTTTTTCACTACTCTCTCAGTACACACGTCTCGCTACTTACGCACACACTTCCTCGTTACTCCCGCTGGTCACCCTTCCTCTCAGTTCCTCTCGCTCGCACACTATGCACTCCTCTATCACTGACACTCCTCTAGCACGCAGTCTCTACCCACTACTCAATACTTACTCGCTTCTTCCTTCTGTCACTACCGTCGCTACCGTCGCCAATATTATTATCCACACGCTAATGTTCTAAAACACTCATTGTTAAAATCTCCACACTCTCCTTTTCAGTCTCACTCTCTCACCATTGACTATAAAACATCAGAGATATGGCCTCACTACTCACCGCCTGCACTTCATTCTCATCGATTATTTTGCACCCGTTAAGTTTACTCAATCAGCCGCTCTTACCTAATCATATCAATTATCTTACATAATGCAACGTTCATTCTTACGTAATCACACCAGTATATAATCCGCACACTTAATCACAAATCATCGTCTTAATCATCTCATCAATGACTACAAACCATAGACCAACACTCGAAAGTAAAAAAGGCAAAGTCCACGTAATAAAAGACAGTATTGTCCATAAAAGAGCACTTTCACTGCAAACAAAACTAAAATTTCGGTCCGATACTCAAATCGATCATGAAAGAGGGAAACTGGCTCTACAAGAGCTAAAGAGAGAATTGTTAGATAGAGAAGGTACTTCAAAAAGGATAAAATTGGAAGAGTCACATGATTCATCATCCGATTCAGAGTCAGAATCAGATTTGCTTGAAGAACTTGAAAGACTCAAAAAGAATGAACCAAAACAAGAAAGCCCCCAGTTGGGTGAGTCCGAATCCGAGTCCGATTCTGACTCTGCAGAACTTCTTGCAGAACTCCAAAAATTACGAAATAACAAGCAAATCGAGGTTCAGCCACAGCCAGTACCTCAGAAACGTGATTGGAGGGCCAGCAAAGCATTCAATCAACAAACCAAACAAGAAGCTAAGTTGAATAATACGAATGATACTCTCAAATCGGATCTCCATCAAAATTTTTTATCAAATTTTATTAAGTAACTAAAATGAGAGATGAGAGGTACCGGTGCGGAACCACCAGTGAGAGTACCAGAAAGTTTGAATACGAGAAAATAGCGATAATATGTAAGAGTTAGTGGGGAGTACGAAATTGGATAGGGAAGGTCTCATGAAATAGCGAGAAAATTTAAAGATTTAGTGAGAGTAGAGACGCAATGGTGAGAGATATTGAGACAATCAGAAAAGCAGCGAGAAATAGAGAGTGAACAGTGAGAGAGTGAAATGTACAGTGAGATACCGTCTACAGCGATACAGTCAACATCCACGGACACAAAGCATGAATGACATCTAGCGACAACATACCGAGACTTCTAGCGAGACTTCTAGCCACCTCACCAATCACTTTTTACTTAAACTTTTATTCAACTAATAATACAAAAAGAATAATAACTAAGTCAAATCAACTTCATGATTTAATCTTGCATCCAAATTCGCAATATCTTCCTTAAGACTTGCTTCTTCAACCGTCTTGACCAATTCTTTTGTACATTTGGCAATATCAAAAGAAATTCCTGCTAATCTTTGTTTAAAATTTTTATCAGCAAAATCTAAATCATTTTTATCCAGATTTGGTTTACCTAAAATATTCATACGATGATGACAATCTTCTAAACTTCTAACAACCCAACTACCATGTTCTTTTAATTGAGCATTTCTAGTTTGATTCATAGAAGTGTTTGTTGCTTCTGTCATTTGTGATATCACTACTGTAATTGCATATGATTTATCACGTAATTCACCTCTTGTTGCATCTGGTTTTTTAATAGCTGAAAGTAATGATTGAATTGTAGAAATTACTTGAACAGTTTGATGTTCTAAATAAAGTAAAACTTGTGTCAAAGTATTATCAGGATCATCTATATCGAATAAATCAACATTAAAAGTGGCTGCTGCCATTGATTTACGATATTCTTGTCTTTGCCTTGCTTCAGCTTCTTGATCATCTTCAGATTCTTCTTCACTTGATTCTTCTTCACTTGATTCAGCATAAGTAACAGATTTATTTTGTGATTCTTTAATTATTGGTTGTGGTGCTTCTTTAACATGTGCGTTTACAATAGAATTCGATTCTTGTATATCTTTCTTGACAGGCTGTTCAATAGAATTCGATTCTTGTATATCTTTCTTAATAGGGTTTTCAATAGAATTCGATTCTTGTATTTCTTTTTTAACAACAAGTGGTTTTTCAATAGATTTATAACTTAAAGGAGAATCTGGTATAACTGAAGATTTAATTGGTTCTTCTTCATAATCAGATTCTTCATCTTGATTAATTTCATGCAGTGGTTTGAGTGAAATAGTTGAATCTGACCCGGTAGATGATATTGGAGGTTTTAATTCTTGATTTTCTTCGATATGATCATTACTATTAGCAAGTCTATCTCTAATTGCTTGGAAAAATCCTCTTTCAGTCTTGACTGGTGAATAATCACTTTGTTCATCATCTTCAATCTCCTTTGATGGGGTGGTTTCCGCTGTAGATGTCAACATTTTGTCTGTACTCAATTCAACCTTATCATTATCAGACATACCTTCCTCAGAATTGGTTGTTGTCTCATCAACACCATTTTGTCTAGTTTCTTGTGATTCATTCTGAGAAGCTACCAGTCGAGTTTCTTGTGATTCATTTTCAGAAGCTGCCAATCTATCTCTAATATTTTGAAATAAACCTCCAGTCTTTACTACAACAGGCTCTTCAGATGTAACATTGATTTTTTGGGATTTTTGATTAATAACTTCACCATCAATGTTGTTATTATCTTTTGAATCCTTTACATCTTCGATATTCTTAGAAATTTGGAATGGTTTAGAAAGCTTATCAGATCTAGAAGGACTTATATTTGATTCATCAGATGTTTCAAATTGCTTTACTTTATCTAAAATATTGCTTTTCTTTGAGCTTGGTGAAAATCTATTTGGTGAAGTTATTGAATCATTCTTATCACTAATATTTTCAAATTTGGAAGCTAATGCATCAATATTTTTACTTCTTGGAGAATCATTTCTTCTTTGAGGAGATGAATCAGAAAGATTACTATTGATACTATTATTACTTGCACTCTTGGTTAAGGCAGTAGTTGTAGCAGAAACAATACCTGAATTTTCAAAACGAGAAGATTTACTCGAAACACTTTCAAAAGACTTGTTCGAAGAATTCGAAACATTTCTCAGATTGATGAAATTCTTACCGATATCAGACTGTATATTATTAGTATGAGATTCTCTTGAATGTTCATTAGTCACATTTGCAGAAATCTTTTGAATGTTAAGTTTTGTTAAAGATTGCTTTCTTTCAGGATAACTTGAGATATCCAAGTTTTGATTCGAGGTACTAGATTTCAATATACTTTTTGGGATTTTAGGAATGCGTTGTTCTTGAGAAGTATTTTGTTCTTCAGCGTTCGAGTCATTCAAAGAAGTAGTTCTAACTGAAATACCGGGAGCACCTGTTGGAGCACTTTCCAAAGAAGTGTTTTCAGACGCACCTGCAAATGTTAATGGCGCAACTGCTGGAGAATCTATTGGAGCACTACCGAAGGAAGTCTTTCTATCCGTAAAAGCAACTGTTGGAACACCTACTGGAGCACCCACCAATGAACTGTTTTTAGAAGAAACACTTCCCATCGAAGGATTCTCTGGAGAAATACCAACAGGAGGTTTACTACCAGATACCACTCTTTCTGTAGATGCAAATGGTGAAAACTTCTTTAAAAACGTTTGAGCATTTGATACAACCGATTGTTTTAAAGGTTGATTTTCATTTGAAGGTGATTGTTGTTCACGTAATTTGTTAGCCATTCTTAATGGACGTACACCAAAATCATCTAAATTTGAGATTGATTGACCATTTAAGTTTGAAATAGATTGACCGTTAGAATTTTCAATAGGTTGACCTTTTAAATTTTCAATATTTCTTAAATTACTTGAATTTTCATTCAATTTTGAAACACCAATTAAATCACACATTGTAAAACAAATTTCACCAATTGATCTTTCAACAATAATCTTTGGTAAAATTTGTGAATAAACTGCAAAATATCTTGTAGCAGTTAATGAATAACTAACAGCTTCTCTAAGATTAATTGAATGTTCATTACTATTAAAATGTTGATTATCACCTTGATTTGCAATTTCATTTGCTAATATTGAAATTTTTGAAATTTTTTCAAATAAAATATCAGAATCTGGTAAATTCAGATTCAAATAATTTAAAAATGATTCAACAAGTGATTGTAAATCTGCAACTAATTTAATTGAAATTAAACCATTTATTGAAACAAATGATTTCATTTCGGTTTCATTTAAAATTGAGTTTGAAAGATTTATTGATAATTTATTTGATCTTGCTTCTTCATATTTCATTTGAGATTTTAAAAGATCAGAATTTTGATTTGAATTTTTTATGTTTTCAATATTTGATAATTTTTCAATAAATAATTCCATTTCTTTCTTCAAATTTTGATTTTTGTTTGAAGAATTTAAATTGATTGAATTTTTAAAATTATCTTGTTTAAAATTTTTCTTTTCTTCAATTAAATTTTCAATTTCTTCACCAAGTGTTTTATTTTGAGAAACTGAATACTCATAATCATCTTGAAGCAAAGAATATTTTTGACTTATTGATTGTTTTTCATTTTTTAAATCTAAAAGTTCGTCACGTAATTCTTCAATTAATTGATCCTTTAAATTAATTTGATCTAATAAATGTGATGTTTGTCTTTTTTTGGGTGAAATTTTCATTTGATCAATTTCTTCTTCATCGCTTGACCAAGTTAAATTGGCTTTTGTGGGGACAACTGTTTTTGATTGGATTCCAATGGTTTGATTTTGCACGTCTGAAGTGATTGACGTTTCTGTTTTATTATGATTGGTAAGTTCATGCTTTTCGTCATTCTCTTCATATCTGTCCTGGTCATGCCTGTCTTGGTCCTGTCTGTCCTGGTCATGTCTCTCCTGTTCATATGTCTCTTCTGTCTGTCCATTTTTCTCCACTTGTTCTCCCAATCTCAAACCACCTTGCTCACTCAAATCACTCTGATTTTGTGATTTTTGAGTAAATGAATTTTCCGATTCTTTCTCAATATGTAACCCTCTTCTTTCAATTTCATATGATATATCAGAAACTAAATCTTTAAATCTAGTTTGAGGTAACAGAGATAATTTTTGTCTAGCTTGATTTCTTTTCGGATGAAAAGATGATTTTGGTAATAAATAATCCGGCTCACCTCGTGATTCATCAATTCTTCTTTTTAATTCATCATGAACATCTGTACTTAATTCACGAAATTGAGCACTCGATAACTTGAACAATTTTTCTCTTGCTCTGACCGCCCTGCTAGAATTTGACTTGCTTCTTGCATTCAGGTCATCAGAGATATCGAGAAACTGCTTCAATACCGTGTAATGATGCACCAAATCAGTTTCAGTCATGGATTTAAAGAAGAGAATATTGTTTGGTTGTAAAAAAAGTGTTGTAAAAAAAAAGATTTGATTTCAAAAATTGTTACGAAAAAAAGGAGCGTAAACTGTAAAACACGAGAATTTACTGGTTAAGCAAGATGAAACAATTTTGAAGAAGATTTGATAAATACATGTAGAGAGGAACGGACGAGTTAGTACGATTGTTATCTATCATATGGTAGACCGATCAGTGAGATTTCTCGATTGTTTGAGTGGTGTGGTGTTTGTTGTTCTTTCAAACTGTAAAAAAACGCGTACCTTTGTTAACCTGTAAAGGTACCGAATCGACGCGTAATCAATACCACAAACACAAGCAAGGCAGAGAAGACAATACACGAGACAATAGTTTCATGAAACCGGGGTGAACTGGATCGTGCTTCGATGCACTGTTTCCAATATTTCCAGTTCAAGTTGAGCTTGTTTTAATAGTGTCAGACTTTGAAGTAACCTCTGTTTCAAGTCTCTTGATTTTTATTGATTAGATAAGCCATATGTGGCTTTACATTCCGTATTCTCGAGCTGCATTAAAAAGCCAGCACGAGAGTTGTCATTGCAACCATTAAAGCGATTCTTGGTCGAGTGTATGACGACCTTCCGCTACTGAATGAAATAAGTGCAATATATTTTATTGGTAAAATCATCCGCAGCGAGACTCTATTGATTCTCACTAAAATGTTTGTGCTGCAGCAGTAAGGGGTACTGAGATCACGGTAGCCTCGCTAACTTTAAATTTTGTCAGTACTCCTCATTATTCTATTTCATCGCCAAAACCTTTTAATAATCGCTTTTACTCCCAGTTAGTTCGGGACGCTAGCTTTTTATCTCTACCTCTTAGTATTCTCACTCACTACTACTTTTTTTTGGATTACTATTCTGACTAATTACTCTACTTTTCACTGCTCTAGTGTGTAGTGTACACACTAACAAGAACTGTTACCTGAAACTACAGTGCAATTGTATAGGATCATGTATATGATACTGTATATCTTGTGTCACTGTATATTCCATTGCATAGTATCATCTGAGGTGAGAGGTATGTACCTTGGAAGCTCGTGCCTGCGTATTTCTACCGTCTCACTATTTTCCCTCTAGACACTCAAAGTCTCAGTAGTTCCATCTCAGTAATTCTCATGATTTCTCGCTAGCTATATTTACTCATTCTCTCAGTCATTACTTCAACACTATCATGCATTCTATTTACAATCTATTTACATTACTGTTCTTCAACCACAATCTTTGTGATCTCTTCCAAAGTTGGCTTTTCTCCCAAAAGTAACTTTTCTCTCACAAACTCTTCTGCAGCTGGTTTTCCATGGACAAGGGTAATGGCACCAACAAGAGCATACATCATTTGTGCACTAACCTTCATTTCTCCACTCGTTTCAAATCCCAAGCCTTGGTTGTATGAGTTCCAGAACATGATACTATTCAATTTGGTAGCCTTGGCAAATAAGCCAAGTGACATACGTCCACCTAATTCTCTCGATAAGCGGGTACCTAAAACGTCCAAATTCTTGCCATTTATAGAGGTTGAACTACTTGGATTTTGTTCGATAACATGCTTTGCAAAATACAAATTCAACAATTTGGAGCCCATCGCACTCAATTTCTCATTATATGGTTTAATTCCATTTCCAAATGATTTATGAGTCAATACTTGTAAAGTTAAATCATCAGAAATTGCATATTTCTCTGTCAAGAAGGTTTTGATGTGATTGACATTTTGGGGCAGAACACCGTATTTATGGCCGGTACGAGTTGTGAAGACGTCTTCGGGATCTCTCTTGAGCCCAGCCACCCTAGGACCCTTGTGCAAGTAGACGTTTCTCGTTTGTATCAAAGGTTTTAATGATTTCATTCGTATGGTCATTGGTGATTAGATGTAAAAATTTGTTGAAAAATTTGTTTTTCAATATACGAAAGTTTACGTAAGCATGGTTATGTAAGTGCTGACACATTTTTGTATGGTATAGGTCATACTAAATACACAACTGGATCATATAACCGATGGTATGAGTCTTCGTAGGTGCAGTGCTGAGTATCGTACTGCTGAATATGACAAGGTGTGGGTAGAGAATTGAGTAGATAAGTCGCTCACGTAAACGAGCTAGTACTTATGGTTTCAAGATCCTAGTGTTCAAGGGATGAGCATAAGGGAGACCAATGAAGCATTAACGGTTGCTCAACTTACATGGGTGGTGTGGTTTGCGCGCTGACTTGACATAGGTGATGATACTTACAAGTACTTAAGAATAGGGCTATCTTAGTAAGTGATTACATAATCACTTACATCATCAATACTCAAATACTTGTTTGAAAATCTAATCTCATCTCATCTCATCTCATCATCACCACCATGGATATCTTTCGAATCTTATCAAGAGGAGCCGCCCTCAAGAAGTCAAAAGACGTCTGCACTGACTATTCGAGACCATCGGAAGTCAACTCCAAAAAAGGAGAAACGTTACTGCATGAAATCGACAAAGAGCTCAATTTTTTTCACACCAAGAAGCCGGTCGAACCAACCCAATCAAAGGCCCTCCAGACATCACCTGAGGTCGAGGAGATCCCTCCATTGAAAGTCGCCACTTCGGAAGATGCCGAAAAGTTACGTACGATCAACAAGTGTAAAGTCACCGGAGAAGATCTCACATTTCCGATTGGATCATTTGAAGACTTGATTGGCCGGTACAAATTGGATAAAAAGTTACTTTCAAATATGATTGAGAATGGATTTGTTGAGCCAACACCTATTCAAAGCGAATCGATCCCCATTACTTTGGAAAATCGTGATTTGATTGCGTGTGCACCCACTGGTAGTGGTAAGACCCTTGCATTTTTAATCCCATTAATCGAACAAATGTCAGTTCCAACACCCAAAAATCACGGGATCCGAGCATTGATTATTTCTCCAACCAATGAATTGGCAAATCAAATCTTTTCTGAATTGGGACTTTTAACAAGAGGGAAGAAATTAGAGTGTGCGATTTTACTGAAACAATTGGCATCAAAGTTGAAAAACAACATCATCAATGGGAATAAATATGACGTACTCGTGACCACTCCACTTAGACTCATTGAGTTGGTCAAGAACGATAGTTTAAACCTTTCAAAAGTTGAACAATTGATCATTGATGAAGCGGATAAACTTTTTGATGCCGGATTTGTGGAACAGACAGATGCAATTCTTTCGAGTTGTACACTTCCAAACTTACGTAAATCGATGTTTTCAGCTACAATTCCATCGGGAGTTGAAGAAATGGCACATTCAATCATGAAAGATCCAATCAGAGTGATTGTTGGACATAAAGAAGCCGCAAGTAGTACGATCGAACAAAAGTTGGTTTATACGGGGAATGAAGAAGGTAAGTTACTTGCAATTAGACAAATGATTCAAAACTCTGAATTTAAACCTCCAATCATCATTTTCTTACAGCTGATCACAAGAGCAAAAGCCCTTTTCCATGAGTTGCTTTATGACCGGTTGAACGTCGATGTGATCCATGCCGAAAGAACCCCGAAACAAAGAGACGAGGTGATTAGAAGGTTCAAGAACGGTGATGTCTGGGTGTTGATCACAACAGATGTGATTGCTCGTGGTGTTGATTTCAAAGGTGTCAATTTGGTCATCAATTATGATGTTCCTCAAAGTGCTCAAGCGTATGTCCATCGTATTGGGAGAACAGGGAGAGGTGGAAAGTCAGGGAAAGCAGTCACCTTCTTCACAAAGGATGACGACCAAGCCGTCAAGCCAATCTTAAACGTCATGAAGCAAAGTGGAAGCACCGATGGGTATAGTGAGTGGATGGAGAAGATGGGGAAGTTATCAAGAGACGATAAAAAACGGATCAAGCAGCATGAGATCAAGAGAAAGCAGATCAGTACCGTGCCGAAGGTTGTCAAGCACAAGAGAAGGCAAAGAGAAGAAATGATCGAGGCTTCAAAGAGGAGGAAAGAAATGGAGTCGAAAAGCGAGTCCTAGTCTCTTTATATAGTGAATGTACAAGAAATGAAGAGATGTAATGAAAAGATCAGTAGAAAAGATGAATACATTGAAGTGTTGGGTAGGCTGACTTTACTTAGTGCTTTAACTAGTACATTCGCACTACTCTAACTGTTCGCATCAGTCCCAACACTCACTCGTAATACACCAACTAGTCGTACTTCGTACTGTCTGCAGTACACTCACTAGACGTAGTTATCGCACCACTCACACTACACTAGCTACTTGCACCAAACTTCGCTTGGGCGCTCGGCACTCAGCGCTCGGGTTTTCTTTCCTATAAATATCTTATTACTATACCCTATACTCCTAATGATGTTGACCAAACGATGGGTAACCAACAATCTTTCTTCTACCAATCATTTCACCAATGGAAAAGAATGCTAATAATTGAGTACCATAAACAACGGCCTTGACACCATCTGCCTTGGTTGGCTTGAATTGGGTAGCCTTTTCAAGCAAAACTTGTTGTTGTTGTGGAGACTTGATCATTTTCAAAGCACAATTATAAACTTGTTGAAATTGTTGACTTGATGGAGGAGCCAAACCTTCTTGCTTATAAACAACCTTACCAATTTCAGCACCAACCTTGCCCCAGTAAACAGCACAGTTGGTGAGGTTGGTGGCCTTGGTGATAAGACTGTTGACGCCAGCACTGGCTTTTGAAACAATAGCAGACATTTCTAATTTGATATATTAAAGAAAGAATAACTGGGTCGTTTTTTTGTAAAATTTTCATTTTATTTGAGCCAATCGAATTAGGCGAGCGTAGATTGCCTAATTGGGAAGTATGTGTGAGGAAAAAAGAGTCGTACCACGAGCGAAGCGAGCAGTGCGAATATTTGTTCGTGGTGCAAATAGCTCGTGCTGCGAATCTTTACTGGAGTCAGTAGTCAGGTTCTCTAGATGTTACTCAGTCAAAGATTCGTATCATTCAGTGACTTGTACGTGTCAGTCACTTGGGCAATCGGTCACCCATACCATTTACTCTCACCGCTAGTCGCTTGCTCCATTCTCTCTGATCCCTCACCCGTACCACTAGCTTCGCTCATAGTACCAGTTTCGTAATACGGTCAAATCTGTACACCAAACCTATCAGGAAAGAGCACCGGTGCCACCAACGTCCATCCATACAACACAAAACAAACCCAAGAACTGATAATCTTTATCCAGCTTGAAAAATATGTTCTCCCAACAGGCATGAAATCACCCATATCATCTTGTTTAACATTGATCGTCAACAAAGTAGCCACATATTGAGTAGCAAGGAAAAATATAATATGAAATAAAGTATAATTATACTTTACCTTGTCAACTTCTTCATCAGCAACTTCATCATATAAATCAACTTGGTTTAAAGCAGATTCAGGAAGTGAGCCCTGATCAACTGCTTGTTTAATAGCTTGATATCTCATTTCTCTTCTAGCTTCTGGTTGTTCTCTTAATTCATTTGGTTGTTCAGTCATTTCACTTGTTAACAGAGTATTTGCAGCCGCTCTTGTTGTTGTGTAAGCAATTGCAATGAATGTAAAAATGGCTCCAAATACAACACTAACGGTTCTTGTACCTTTTGACCGTACCAAAGGATTACACTGTTTGTCGTCTGGTTCACTTGAAACAGCAGTCATCACCAAATACGTACAATACATAACAACCATTGATGCTTGTGCTAAACCTGCATGTGGATTATATTCTTGAACCGTTTGATTTATCGAAATTCCTGTAATTAAAATTGAAAAAATCAAATTCAATGTAATTGCTAATTTGTTCATTCCACATCCTTTTCCTGCAAAAAACCAATACATTATAATTATTAAAATTAATGTAATGATATACATTCCAAGTGTACCACCAATTAATAATTTTTTCCAAAACCCTGCATCATTATTCTGACCTGTTAATTCTTCTAATTCAATTTTTTCAAGACAAGTTTCTGCCCAATCATGAGCAAAATCAACCAATAAAACAAGACCAATTCCTAAAAATATAGTTGAAAAAATTAATGAAATATAATTTCCATAAAAGATAAAGAAACTATCGGGTATCATTACAAAATTAATAAAGATAAATGTAATCCATATCCCGATTTTAAATCTCCAACTACCATTTTGAATCACAGCACGTGGATTATTTGTAGATTTAACACCAAAAAGTAAACCTGCCAATATTAAATGAAGTGTTCCAAGTGCAAAATTGATTCGATGTACACTTGTGAAACTAACACATTGACTACCGTCAACACCACATTTCAGGTTGATGAACCCGAAAGAAGCACGTTCAAGACGTTTGATGATGAAGGGTGACATCAGGATCCATGACAATAGTGAATTGATAAGAAGTAGGATGGCGTAACTAATACGAGTCATGATTGAGGATTTAAAAGTACCTCCCATCGAGGTACAAAAGGCGGAGCATGCGGCAGCGCCGCAGCAGCTTGCGAGCGACGACAACGGAATCAAAGGGAGGGAAATAGCAGCACCCATATTGATTAAAGTTTAAGGGGTTTGACGATCTTTAATGCGAAATCTATCAAGTTTATCAAAAATCTAAACTTATCGCGAAAATGTCAGCTACAGCGAGAAAAAAGAATTACGGAGATTTTACCGAAAACTGAGAAAGTAAAGAATTTTTTTTTTGGCGCTATAGTTCTAGCGAGGCAATGTCAGGTGGTAATTATGGTGGTGCGATATCGAACAGGTGAATCTAGATAGTTCGAGCAGCACGCGTTAGCAAGATCCTTAAGCTTTTTCTTAATGATCTACCAATTTGCTATCGCTTGTGCTAGTTCTAATGACACCCAAGAATTCCTTTCTCGCTATTCTCTATTCTTCCTGTCTAAGTATTCTCACTAATTCTCTCACTAATTCTTTCACTTCTCTCACCATTTTCTAATTAATTTTCTTCCTAATTTTCCCAGTATCTCTCACAATTTTCTTTTTCTCACTAACTACTTCTTTTTCTCAACCACTTCTTTTCCCCAAATATTCTTTTCTCATCTCACAACTCATCATGTCATTTAGAAAGAGAAGTGAAGTGATTGGTTCGGGAGCTGTTCCAGGAAGAACTCCCATTATTCCTGGAAGACCCATTAATCCACTTGCAAACCGAAATCTTCGAACTCCAAGAAATGTTGAAATTCCATCACAAGTTGATATGATGCAAAATCAAGGAGTTAGACCATCTCTCATCACATCCGAACCAACCGTTTCAACTGGTGTTGCTGATTTGGATAAGCTTCTTGGTCATCAAGGGTTACCTCTTGGACATTCCCTTCTTATTGAAGAATCCGGAACTACTGATTTTGGGTCTGTTCTTTTACGTTCTTTCACAAGTCAAGGTATATTACATTCAAGATTAGATGCCGCAACTCATTGTATAGTTGTTGGAGTAAATAGTTCATGGTCAACCGAATTACCTGGAGTGTATAAAGGATCTTCAAAAGATCAGAAAAAAGCAAGAATCTTGGAAAATGAATCCAAAGTGAGTGTATCAAATTTGGTAAATAATGATATGAAAATTGCATGGAGATATGGTTTAAAACAAAAGCAAGATACTGAACAATTGAATGATGATAATTATTCATTTGAATTTGATATAACTCAAAAATTAATACCTTTACCATCCAATAATGAAATTTCATATATTTCAACCGATTCATCGATTTTAGACCAAATATCCAGAATCATTGAGTCTTTATTAAAACAAGATAAACAAAAGATCATTAGAATAGTGATTCCAAATTTACTTAATCCAAGTGGATATGATCCACAATATTCAAGTCCAACTTTTATAATTCCATTGATTCATGGATTTCGAGGTTTAACACGAAAATATTCGAATAATGTTGTTTTAATCACTTCCCTTCTGGTTGATTTGTATTCAAGAGATTCTTCGTTGGTATCTACTTTTGAACAACTTTATGATTCGGTTGTACATTTGCAACCTTTTAATCAAGAGATGGCACAGTTGATTGAAAAGGCGTACAAGAATGAGCCTGCAAAGATCCAGCATGGGTTGGTGAATGTGATAAAGGCTCCTGTGTTGAGTGAACGAGGATTGATGATGGTGCATGAGGGGGAGTATGCCTTTAGAAATGGGCGGAAAAGGTTCGCGATTGAGGAATGGGGGATTCCTGTTGAGGATGATGCGGTGGAGGAAACGAAGGTTCCAGTGGGGTTTTAGGACGAATAAACGAGTGAAAGGAGCGACTGAGTAAGTGACTAAGTAAGTAAATGAGTTGAAGAGTGAGTGAGTGAGTGAGTGAAAGGGAGTGACAGAGGCAGTGAAAGAGTGAAGGGGTCAGGAGTAGCTCTCAGTCACCTTCTCGCTGTCTGTGAGACTCTACTCTGCACCACAACGTCGATAACTCATCTCCAATTATTTTCGGCTCAATGCGAAGTAGTCTAGAGTTTCTGCTCATAGTCTATAGTCGCTGAAGTCTCAGCCTGATACAATTGTACCTTGTATTCTCTTTACACACTCTCTTGTTGTTGCGCTTTTTCCCTCCAATTTCTCTCCAGCTCGCGCTTTACATTAGTTAATTTTGATAGCATTTCATGTGTTTACAGCCATTTTACAGCCATTTTTAAAGATTTACAGCCATTAATTTTTTCTATAAATACCATGATGTCCCACTATTGTCTTTAAATCACTCTTTTTTTGCCCTCTCCAGTTCTCACGTCACCTCTCACCAGATCTCTCCCTACTTCTTGAATCTTGCTCCAACTTTTACTTTCACTAAACTACACCTCTCTTTCCTTTCTTTTTCTTTCTCCTTCTATTCATCTTCCTTTCTTTCTCCTTTTGCCTTCTTCACCTCCGTCATCTTTTCTTCATCATTCTGCCTTCTTGATCTCCGTCATCTTTTCTTCCTCCTTTTGCAACTTTTTTCTTTCCTTCTCCATGTCTTTGATTTCTCTGCTCCACCATTTCTCATTTTTAATATTTTTTTTATTCAAAATATTCCTCAACACTCATATCAATGACTATTCAATTCATTTCATTTATTTCTCGTGATGATAAACCATTATACATTCAATCATTCAACATCGAATCGTCCGATTTGATAGATTCCAACAAATTCCTTAAATACAACTTTTTATCTCATATGGCATTAGATATATTTTCATCTTCAAATTCTTCAAATTTACGTCAACAACAATTAACTCAAGATATTCATAATACAGGTATACTTCTTTTATTTATTCAAGAAGATACAGCAGTTTATGGATTTGAAACGAATAATGGATTAAAAATTATCGTTGGGGTTTCTGATAAATTATTGATTACAGATAAATTATCGATTAAATCATTGATTGATATTTTATATAAAACTTATTTAAGAGCAGCTATTTTCAATCCATTTGTTAAAGATCAAGAAATTACATTACAAAGTGAAGGGTTTGATAATTCAATTAAAAAAATCGTTCAAGATTGGCAATTAAATAATTGATTTATTTTAATATAACATGTGCACCTCTTAATTCTAAATAATCTTGATCAACTCCTGATTGCATATTTCGAATCACTTGTTGATAAATCTCGACATTATGAAACCTTAATGAATTTGCTGGGTTTTTATATCTACCTTCAAGTCCAGTGATATCACAATAATGTTTCTGTGGCCTTAACAGGGGTGGTGCTTGTATTGATTGCCATGTTGGTGTATCGAAATTAATATTGGATTTACTTTGAAGATATTTTTGTTCATCTGTTATTAATTGTCGAGTTGGTTTATACCTTCGAATTGAAGGTTTATAATGTGGGTTTTTGAATGTATGAGGTTTATCAACAACACTGGCAAGATTATGAAGATCGATTGTACGTTCTTCTCTATCAGTCATTTTGGATTTGAAGTATCGATTATTGATAAAGTAAGAAATTGATTTTCAATTTGGAGTATTGAATATTGATAAAGGAGAAATTGATTTTCAATATTAAGGTTGTATGGTAAAGACACGACTATTTGAAAATTTAAAGTGTTAAATTGATGCAGTTTTATAGTACAGTGCATAACAGTTTTAAAGTGTCGAAGTACCCAGTATAATAACAGCGATCAGACATAAGAAAGTGTTGTGTCATTGTAGACGTATAGAAAAGCGCTATCAATGTGGATGTATAGAAAAGTATTGTGTCAAACAGTGTATAGTGAAGTGGACCTGCATACTAACCACCGTTATTTTTACTGTCGTCCGACATTTCCCGGGGCTTGAATTTATAAATTAGGCTCTACATCTAATAAATAATCAACTACCGCAATACGAACAGAAATAAACGAGTCACGTGATAAAATCTGGGGGAAAATTTTTTTTCTATTAAATCCGAGGCTAAACAATATTCAAAATTAACGCATAGGTCAACGATGAATATACACGTTAGAAGAGGCCTCCACCTGGCGTTGAGACTAAGGAACGTGGCTCAGCAGACGCCGCTCGAGGCATATGACGCGCGGGTGGCTGCCGGCAAGTTAAGGGACGACCCGTTCCAGCGCAAAATCATTACTAATTTATCGACCCTTCATCAACGTTTAAATCAATATAAACCTCCAAATTTGGAAGTAAAAATTCCTGAAAAGAAAGGATTTGGTTCATTTTTAGGCAAATTTCTTGGTAAAAAAGCGTTACCAGACCTGCAAAATTTAAAAGATACAGAAGTCCCGGGGATTTATTTGTATGGTGATGTTGGATGTGGTAAGACAATGTTGATGGATTTATTTTATTCAACTGTACCGTCACATTTGGCTAAAAAAAGAGTACATTTCCATCAATTCATGCAACATTTGCATAAGCGAAGTCATCAACTTAAAATGCAACAGCTGCAACGTTATGCAAGTGTTGAGGGTGAACATGATTCACATGATGCTCATGGACGTTTGCGTAATTCTTCACCTCATGTTAATCATTTCATGCAACGTTTCAGCAATAATCAAAATAATGACGATACAGATATCATCGTTACACTTGCAAGTGAAATCGCACGCCTGCTGACAGTACTTTGTTTCGACGAGTTTCAAGTTACTGATGTTGCCGATGCAATGTTACTTCGTCGTTTACTTCAATATTTACTTTCTCTGGAATATGGGGTTGTATTATTCGCAACATCAAACAGGGCTCCTGACGACCTTTACTTAAATGGGATCCAACGTGCAACATTTATTCCTTGTATTCAACAAATCAAACGACAAACAAAAGTGATTTATCTTAATAGTCCAACAGATTATAGAAAGTTGGAAAAACCAATGAGTTCGGTTTATTATAGTCCAAAGCCCGGGATTAAGATGAGTTCAAAAGCATTTCAAAGTAAAGCACGTGAGCATGTTCAAATATGGTTTGATTATTTTAATTCAAGAGGTATAAATGGTTCAACAAGTATAGTTAAAGATCAAACTGTTCAAGTTTGGGGTCGTCAACTACATATACCAAATTGTGCTCCACCTAATGTTGCACAATTTACATTTGCAGAAATCTGCGGCGGGCCGCTTGCTGCAGGAGATTACTTACAGCTAGCTGCATCATTCTCTGCATTTGTTATCACCGATATCCCATTTCTCAGCATTGACATGCGTGATGAAGTACGACGCTTTATCACTTTTTTAGATGCAGTTTATGATAATCATGGGAAACTTGCAGTAACTGCAGCTGCATCATTCAAAGATTTATTTGTTGAACCTGAAGACCTTCAAAAAGGTAATTTTCAACTTTATAAAAAACAACAAGAAAAAGGTTCGGAAGTTACATTTGAAGATGATGAATTGGTTACAAAGCATGGGTTTGATCGTTCAATTGCAAAAAAGGCAAGTATGTTTGTTAATGATGAAGAAAAGTTTGCTTTTGCACGTGCATTATCTAGATTAACTCAAATGAGTACGACTGAATGGATTGAACAATAATTAGAATATAGAAGACAAAAAAAAAGGAAATAATATGGCACTCCCGAATCGGGCATATGCAAGATCTAAAAAGGGTCCTGGTGTTATTCCGGTAAACTTTTAATGTTTACATTTTGAGTAATACACGTAATTGCGGTACGATTTTTTTTGCCATTAATACAAATATGAAACAAGTAGGTTATATACACACCGCTTCTCTCTTTTTTTTATAATTTAAAAAATAACAGATTACCAATAGGTTGCTATCTTAACTATACCCTCGTTATGAATACACTGTCGCAAGACAACTACTATGACATCGCTTTAGGTGAAGTGCCGACGGTACGGAGACTGGCGCTGTCATATCAACTTCGTCAATCGAGTATCCATGGAAGCAATACCTCACTTCTAAACAACCCTTCAATGATCAGCATGCACCAAAACCCATCTGTTCTATCATTAGGAGGTATCAATGGATCTCTAAAATCCGGATTAAAGAATAAAAATGGGTCGATGCCTCAATTAAAAAGTGCAATTAGTTTACTGAAGATCGGAGTTAATTCTCGTCCGGGAGATTATTTTGTTCAAAAACTTGCCTCATCAAAACCTTCTCAATTAAGACCAGTTTCAGGAGATTCAATTCTTTCACAGAGTAGCATCGCTAACTCCGAAGATACATCTCTGGTTATTTCATCACATTTCGATATACCTCCCGAATCAAGATTAAGTTCACTAACAAGCAATTCAATCAACAATTCACTGATGGTTAGTTCACCAAACGTCAATGGGTTTTTTGGAAGTAATGATAATCTTAAATTGGAAATTCCATCGCATATTAATAGTTTTGAAGATTATGAAGAATTTCCAATCAATACTTCTGCATCTACAATAACACTTGAATCCCCACTGTTTGCACGATCTGAACCTCTTCCTCAAGTACAACCAGCTATTTCTGAAGAAATTGAATATGAACATGAAATTTCAATAAAATCCAATTCTCCACATCGTTCATATCCATTCTTAACTCCGACATTGACTCGTTCAAAATCTAGATATTTATCAACAAAGGAAACAAAAAAAAGACAACAATTACGTAAGAAGAAGTATGATGAAAATGATGATGATGATGTTCTTCTTGATGATTTCAATATTTATAATGTTCCAGTGATTAAAAATGAAATGGTTAATAAATTACATTATGATTTAATGGGATCTGTCGCCGGAGATAAGACAGCCGTATCTCCGGCAACAACCGTTGTATCCCTGGAAACATCAACTCAAATTCAAGATGATGAACAAATATCAAAAAATATCTCTGATTTTTACAATGAACGTTCAACTTCGGTCTCCAAAATACTCAAAACTTCAAGGAAAAACGACCTTTATAATCTCCCCAACTTTGTCAAATCACAACTGTCGATCGATGATCTTAAACTCTTTTCTTTGGAAAAACTAAGTTTAATTGATCAATCAAGACCAATCAATTTACCTCCAAAGAAAGGTACTGACAAATCAAAACATCAAAAGGAATTCCAAAAAGTCCTCACAAACTATGAATCAAGTTCAAAAATCATACAAAACACAAGAAACAAATCAACTCGTATACATATACAAAATCAACAAGCATGGAATAAATTAAATGAGTCCCTCAGTGATACCGGGTTTAAGAAGAAATTTAATTCTCAAAAAAATTCGATCCGGAAATTAGCTTGGGATTCAAATTTACCACCAAATATCAGATTCAACTTTTTATTCAAGATTTTATCATCAAATAACATTTCCAATTATGAAACTTTAAGTAAAAATTTTGAATCAATCAACCTCAATTATAAGAAACTTTCGAAATCAATACGTACAACCAAAGACGTTGAGTTTAATAAAATCATTGATTCGATACTACAACGTCCTTTATTCACTTCGATCTTACAAGAAGTTGTTGAAAATGGAAATTTTTCAATGATTAAATTCGAATCAAATTTAAGTTACTTGTTATATTTGAAATCAATGTCGGAGCAAGGATTAAGAAGACATGATCAAAATTTTTTAACTCCAATCCTACTTATTTTATTTCAAAATTCAATTTCACTTAAACAAATTTATTTATTTTCAGAAATGATTAATCTGCAAATATTTAACCCCGGCGTCTTTTCGGAGTTAAACAAATCATTTAAATGTTGGAGTAATTTAAATAAATCATATTCAGTTTCTTCATATCTTTATAAGTTTCTTCAAAAATATGATGATTTAAGTGAATTCGATAGTTTAAATTCGAACATCTTGTTTGAAATGTTACTTCAATTGAATGATAGACTTCCATTAAGCTTATCGGCTCCAACAACGCCGATCTTGGCCCAAGGTCAATTTGAATTTTCATCTCCCGGAATTTCCTCGAATGACTTGCCAAACGAGGAGACTATACGTGAAGCCAACTCATCTGCGCTTCAATTGATGTTAAAATTGATTCAGTTGCTTATAATTTATTCGAATTCAACAAAACCAAGAGGTGGGAAGATTTTACAGAGTTTGGCTATGAATTTATTTCAGTATTATCATATTAATTGGAATGACGTTGATGATTTGATTAGGAATAATAAGTCGATACGATTGAATAATTGTGGTGATCAGGTGGTTAATTTGGATGGATTTGTCGAGAGATGGAGGGAGGGGTTCAATAGATTTTGACAACAGCGGAGGTGTCTCTGAATCATCAGATGTCTGCTTTCAAGGTCCCTTCAGTGGTCCACAAGCTCTGATGTTCCACAGCCTTCTGTATCTCCCATTCCGCTCTAGCACTGCTCATCTTACTCACTTATATTAACTTTTCATCAACTCACTCCTCATCTTACTCTCCTTCTCCTTCACTCTTCATTTCCTTCACTTCAACGGCTAGCTTATAGATACATTAGATTATATTAGATTACATTAGATTATATTAGATTACATTAGATTATATTAGATTACACTGTATTACATATCAAGATCGATTTCTTCAGGGTTTTCAATCTCCACCTCCTCTTTCTCAATTTGCTTCGACTTGACGAATCCAATTGTTTGACCGATGTTTTCTCTATCCTTCTCTTTATCTCTTCTAAACCGTAACATTTCCTTAAACGTTGCCTCACTTCCGTGGTCCAATTCAAAGGCTTCCCATTTAGTTTGCACATCCTTACTCCCCGGTAAAATCTCCTCTATGTACCGGAACAACTCACGGACTCGTTTAAATTGATTTTTACTGATTTCAAAATCAATGAATTCAAATGCAACCTCGTGTAAATATCTCATACTTGCTTGCTGTAATGCCAAACTCAAGGTCTCTCTCATCATCTCATCATCATTAACAACGCCGACTTGCGAAATAAGCAATCGAATAAGTTTATCCTTTTCATTTATGACCGTGTTAACCCCGTCGCGAAGAATTCGAATTGATTTAATCATAAATCCATTATCTTTTTCATAGTTGGCATATAACAAAATAACCGAATATATCATATCTCCGGCCGCTTTGCAAGATTCCAAACATTGTTCAAATAAATCTCTTATCCGTTCAATGTTCAACTTACGTTCGATTGCAATTGCTAAATAAACATTCCAGATCTCGTACCGGACCCCGACATCTTTGAAAACCAGTAACCCAACCTCATACACTTTGAAAGATTGTTCAAAACGTTCTACCCGTTGAAGAAAACGGGCATAGTTAAGTATGTTCAGTGCAGTGGCCATTTTCAGTTCGATGAGTCTGTCGTATGCCAACTTGACCAGTTCTATTTGTACATCTTGGTCTTTAGAATCAACAAACGACTCGAGCAAATCCAAGTAAAACAACCACAACTTGGCCGAACCTTTCATGTCGCCATCCAATGGCGCTTCAACAATCTTCACCGCGGTCTCGTCGGGATTCTCAATGTCCGACACCAACACAAACTCACTCCATTTAATATACATCTCGGCCAAATCATCTTCTGTTTTAAACTTTGATGTGACTGATTTCGAATAGATTAAGTTTGCTGTTTTGAAATCATTTCTCAGTGCATATTCCTCGGCATAAGCAACCCAAACATCACTCAAGTTATGCTTTTTAGAATGTGCCAAAAACGGGTTGACATTGTTGATCGCAAGTGCATAGCTCTGTAATTTACGATCCAAACGAGGGGAGAGCCGTATTCTTTCAAACCAGTGGTCCAAGTTGTTTGGGTCACTGCGAAGAAGCACCAGGTTTAAAAGGAGGGGCCTTGCAGTTAACAAGGAGTCGTAAGCATCGATTCGAAAGTCAGTCTCCCCACTCTCTTCCAAGCCCTCCTCGCTCTCTTCCAACAAGCCCTCCTCAAACTCGGTGTAACCATTGAAAAGCTCGACAAAATCAAAGGTGGTTTTACACTCACCAATAGCCTTATCATAATAATACCGCACCTTGGCCGTATCTCCGTTTCTTTCAAAGTAACCAATCAACTTCATATAAAAGTAACCGAGTTGATCACCAAACTTGTTTATTGCCTGTAGTACAAGTCTTTCCAAATTCGATTCTACTATTGTTTTTGAAAATGAAGTTATAAGCAAATCAATATAATTTTTCCATAATGAAACCTCGGATATGTCCAAACTCTCTTCAAACATTCGGTCATACACCATCAATACCGACTCCAAATCACCCAATTGACTGAAACGATCAATGTACTCCATCATATCCACATTGGGATCATATAAAAAGTATTTTCTATAAATTTTAACCGCACTAATCCCGCCAATCAATTCAGCATACTTAAGATAATGAGGCCATACTAAGCCATGCTTTGAAACAGGTAAATTAAATAAGGCTTGATTGAATTTGGTTCGTATTTTTGTAACTTGGGCGTACTGTTTGTCGATCAAAAACTCGAGATATCGTATCCATAAATCCACCGAGGTGTTGAGTAATGAAAGGGCACGTTCAAAAACGGCGTTGATGCGGTCAAAAACAAGTCTGTGGTGGTAAAAGTTGGTGTTGGCTACTCTTAAGATGAGTGCGTCTGTGTAGACGAGCCAAAGCTGCTCCGACTTGGGGAGTGCGCGTGTAGCTCTTTCAAGGATGAAGAGGGGGGGAAGTCCATTGGAGTCATTATTCTTTCCCTTTCCGTCTATCTGTCCGTCTCCCTGTCCGTCTACCTGTTTTTCACTCTCTCCCTGCCTCTCTCTGTAATAGTCCAACCACACCGTCTCGGTCGGTTCCCTCGCCAAAACCTCCTCATACCGAAGGTCCGACTCGCTTAACTTCTCCATATATTCCATCTCGCTTATCTAAAAAAAAATTGAATTGAAAATTTAAAAAAATCACAACATTCTTCATAATTCATCAATAAATGTCGGGTGCTGGTAATAGAGAACAAGTGTTCCCAACACGTATGACCTTAGGTGTCATGAAAGGTAAGTTAAAGGGGGCTCAACAAGGTCATTCGCTTCTTAAAAGAAAATCAGAAGCTCTTACCAAAAGATTCAGAGATATCACACAAAGAATCGACGACGCCAAAAGAAAAATGGGACGTGTAATGCAAACAGCTGCTTTTTCATTAGCAGAAGTTCAATATGCCACTGGAGATAACATTGGTTATCAAGTTCAAGAATCAGTTAAAAATGCTCGTTTCCAAGTTAAGGCAAAACAAGAAAATGTTAGTGGTGTTTATTTACCAACATTTGAAAGTCATATCAATGAAGAAATCAATGATTTCAAATTGACTGGTTTGGGAAGAGGTGGTCAACAAATTCAAAAGGCTAAATTGGTCTATACAAAAGCGGTTGAAACGTTGGTTGAATTGGCATCTTTGCAAACTGCTTTTATTATTTTGGATGAAGTTATTAAAGTAACCAATAGAAGAGTCAATGCAATTGAACATGTGATTATCCCAAGAACTGAAAATACAATTTCTTATATCAATTCAGAATTGGATGAATTGGATAGAGAAGAATTTTATCGGTTAAAAAAGGTTCAAGAAAAGAAACAAGAAGCTGTAGCAGCTGCTGAACTTGAGGAAAAACAAAAAAGAGAAGCTGAAAAGGAACGTGAAGCTGAATCTAAAGAGCAAGGTCAGCAAGAATCTGAACAGCAAGGTCAGCAAGAATTTCCTGAACAAGATCAGCAAGAATCTTCTGAGCAAGATCAGCAAGTTGAATCCGAAGAGCAAGATCTCCAAAAGCAAGTTGAACAATTGGACATTGAATCAAAGGGTGAACCATCCGACGTTCTCGAAGAAAACGAAGATGACGTTATTTTCTAGTTCTACACTTCAATCTTGAAATCTTAGTCTCCTAGTAGTCTCAGTCTCATTCTCCAGTCTTACAATGCAAAGTCATTTTTCAGTTTCTTCAATTTACTTACTCCATATTTATGCCAATGTGTATCCACCATCAACCAAAATATCGGTTCCTGTAGTGTATGTCAGCGCATCAGAAGCCAAGTATAAGTAGGCACCAACCAACTCTTGTGGAAGCCCTTCTCTTCCTAATGGAATCAACTTCCACCATTCCTTCTTTACCTCTTTGTCGGCGAAAACAGAGATATCAGTTGCAATGTACCCCGGAGAAATAGAATTTACTCTTGCAAATGGAGCCCATTCAACTGCAAGCGATTTACTCAAATGAATACATGCAGCCTTGACTGCATTATATGGGGCTTGTAAGTTTGGAACATTGACTATATGACCCGACATTGATGCCGTAATGATAAGCGACCCTTTACCCTTTTTCTTAAAAATTTGTCCAACGCTTTTGGCGCAATAATAGACACCATTAAAGTCCAAATCAACAATCTTGTGCCAACTATCATACCCTTCAACATCAATACATTCACCTTGAGTCCATGGAATACCAGCATTCGCCACAAATATATCAATTGTACCAAAATCCTGTTCGATTTGCTTGATCACCTCATCAACGTTTTCAGCATTGGAAATATTACACTTGTATGCCCTACATTTAACCCCATATTCTTTTGAAATGGCATCTGCTTTATCATGAGCAGGATGTGAATTGTACCAAATGGCAACATCGGCCCCTGCTTGGGCAAACGCAGTGGCAACAGCAAGTCCAATACCTAAGGAAGATCCAGTTACTGCCGCAACCTTTCCTTTAAGTGAAAACATATTGAGCACATTTGAAGCTAAAGCTGGTGCTTCGGTAGGTAAAGATCCTACTTTTTTATTAATCAGTGATTGAACCATTATTAGTATTGTTTATTAAATTAAAGACTGATGGAAAGGAAAATGTGGTAAATCATCTTGTATTTATACCCCTTTATTATCGCCTCTAATTTATCCTTACTTTATTACACTAACACATTATTACTTAAGCAAATACGTAATGATTTAGATTCTTGGAATCAATTACCTCATTGGCGATCGATTACCTCATTTGTTACAAATTGGTCTCGACCTTTGAGCAATGATTGCTCTAAAATATGACGTAAAATTCTCGCCCCACTTACTGCTTTTGGAAAACTCCTTGCGGCAATATATGCAGAAAAAAATGTAAAATGATCTCATCGTTACAAAATGTCAAATAAATATTTTAAATATAAACAATCATTAAAACTAATAAACTCTCTTTGCTGGTGGAACTGGCTTACATTCATTTTCATCCAAAGTGGTGGCAATAACATCTCTGTAATCCAATTTAACTTCATCACCCAGGTTGGTTTGATATGATAAGGTATGCTTTCTCCAGTTAACATCATCACGTTCAGGGAAATCATCTCTAGCATGAGCACCTCTTGATTCAGTTCTTGCAGCTGCAGATTTAGCAGTTTGTGTGGCACAAGTAAGTAAGTTTTGTAATTCCAAAGTTTCAACCAAATCAGAATTCCAAATCATTGATCTATCAGTTGTTTTAACATTGGCAAATGATTTATCAACTTGATTGATATGTTCAACACATTTATCTAAAGTTTCTTGAGTTCTAAAAACAGCACAACCTTTTTGCATTGTTTCTTGCATATCAGCTCTAATTTCAGCAGTTGATTGAGAACCATTAGCATTTCTTAATTTATCCAAATTAACAACAGATTCAATACCAATATCTTTTGAAGATTGTTTATGAGGAGTACCTGGAGTTAAAGAATCTCTAATTGTATGAGAAACAGCTCTACCAAAAACAACCAAATCCAAAAGTGAGTTTGCACCCAATCTATTGGCACCATGAACAGATGCACAAGCAACTTCACCACATGCTAATAAACCTGGAACAACTTCGTCTTTACCATCTTTACCCTTTCTAACAACTTCACCATTCCATTTAGTTGGAACACCACCCATATTATAATGAACGGTTGGTAAAATTGGAATTGGTTCCTTTGTAACATCAACACCTGCAAAAATATGAGCAGTTTCAGAAATACCTGGTAATCTTTCTCTTAAAACAGATGAAGGGATATGGGATAATTGTAAATACATATGATCCTTCTTTGGACCGACACCTCTACCTTCATTAATTTCCATTGTGATAGCACGAGAAACGACATCTCTACTAGCCAAATCCTTTGCAGAAGGAGCATAACGTTCCATAAAACGTTCACCTTCAGAATTAACCAAGAACCCACCTTCACCACGAGCACCTTCAGTGATCAAACAACCAGATCCATAGATACCAGATGGATGGAATTGAACGAATTCCAAATCTTCTAATGGTAAACCAGCACGAGCAGCCATAGCATAACCATCACCAGTACAAGTATGGGCAGAAGTACAAGAGAAATAAGCTCTTCCGTACCCACCAGTTGCCAAAACGGTACGATGAGCTCTGAATCTATGTAATGTACCATCTTCTTGATTATATGCCATGATACCAACACATTCACCATCTTGCATCAATAAATCCATTGCAAAGAATTCAATAAAGAAATGGGTGTCATGTCTTAAAGATTGACCATAAAGAGAATGCAACAATGCATGACCAGTTCTATCGGCAACGGCACAAGTTCTATAAGCTTGACCACCTTTACCATATTCTTTTGATTGACCACCAAAAGCTCTTTGATAAATACGACCTTCTTCATTTCTTGAAAATGGAACACCATATTTTTCCAATTCATAAATTGATTGTGGAGCTTCCTTTGTCATGTAATGAATAGCATCTTGATCCCCCAACCAATCAGAACCTTTGACGGTATCATACATATGCCAGTGCCAATCATCTTTATGCATGTTACCTAAAGCGGCATTGATACCACCTTGGGCAGCAACAGTATGAGATCTGGTTGGAAATAACTTTGAAACACATGCGGTTTTATAACCGGCTTCGGCCAAACCAAAGGCTGCTCTTAAACCGGCACCACCGGCACCAACAACAACACAATCATATTCATGGTCGATGATATGATAATCTTGGGCCATATATTTGGCAGAGTTGAAGCCAGTACCTTTGATGTTGTTACCGATTGTTTGATATTGGGTGAGCGATTGTGAGAAGTGTCTGGAAGATCCAGCAGATCTCTTCAAAGCTTTATTATACACTTGTTTAATTGAAAGCATATTTGAAGTAAAGAAGTATCAATAAAAAAAAAGGGTAACAAATTTTAACAAATAAAATGCCCGCTAATTCGTTGCCAAAAATTGGAGTAAAAAAAATTGGAGTAAAAAAATTTTCAAATATAAAAGCGCGCTACCAAAGAAAGAGAACTAGATTGACTAACCCAATTGAATTGAAAATGTGGAGAGAATATAAAGCGGGTATTAGTCGTATTAAGAAAAGGGGTAAATTAGCCAATGAGCATGCAAGAATAATAAGCGGAGTTTTGGTGCGATATTTTGTGCGATCTGATTGGCTGAAAAGTTGCACCTCGGTACAAACAAACAAACGACCGAACAAACGAGTGAGTGATTGAGGACAGAGTAGACAGTAAATAGAAAGAAGTATACATTGTACAGGACTTATAGAGATATACTGGACTAGCGAAACTCTATATATTATGAATGTCTTATTAATGTGGGGTCGAACGTTCGCGATCTTGAACCCGGAAATATAATTTGAACCCCGAGTTTTACAAACAACCCGGGGATCGAATATGACAATATAAATTATTGCAAATTCGATCGAGAGAGGTGAATATACAACTTGTATATTATGAGTGCTTTGGTGCTTTAAATTCAATCCTTTCTTCTCCGTGGTTTTCCTAACTCCGAGTCTTTCGCTTGATCGGTTTACGAGACGAGTAGATCACGCACTGTACATCTCATCTCTGTCTTCTGTCATTGCTTGGCCTCTCAGACTCGTAGCGATGTACCGCGGCTCACTGCTCACTCTCTGGTCTAAGTCACTCGCCATTCATTCTGCTCTCGTCGCTCTCACACTACAATAAATAACCTCTTATATGCATTAATCTAGTATACAATGTAACCACTTACCATCAAACCGAACAGTACCCACCATCGACTCTCAAATCAGAACCGGTAGTATAAGTCGAAGCATCGGATGCAAAGTACAAGTAAGCTCCGCACAACTCTCTTGGTAATCCTTCTCTCCCCTTTGGAGTCAATGCATGCCATTTGTTTTTTGTGTCCTTTGGAACGAAATCAGACAATTCAGTTGCAATGTAACCTGGAGAAATAGTGTTAACTCTTGCAAATGCAGCCCATTCAACAGCCAAAGATTTACCCAAATGTAAAACACCAGCCTTTGCAACGTTGTATGCAGCTTGTAATTGTGGCACATTAACAATATGAGCAGACATTGAAGCAGTCATCACAAGAGAACCATGACCTTGTTCTCTAAAGATTCTACCAACATTCTTAGCACAGTAATAGACACCATTCAAATCAACATTCATAACATTGTGCCAGTCAAAATCACTTTCAACATCGATCATTGGACCAGAAGTCCATGCAATTCCGGCATTAGCAACGAAAACATCGATATGTTCAAATTCTTTATGAATGGCTTCAATAACTTCTTTGACTTGTTCTGCTTTTCTAACATCACAGTCATAATAAACAATCTTTGATTTTGGGAAGCTTTCTCTTAATTTATTAACGGCAACATCATTTGGTGCGTAATCAATGATTGCCAACTTTGGACATCCAGCTTGTAAATAAGCTTCTGAAATCGCATAACCAATACCTCTGGCACCACCGGTAACAACGGCAGCCTTACCTTGTAAACCAAACAATTCCATGATGTTTGGAGACAAACTAGGGTATTGTGCTGGAAGGGCACCGATATCGGTGTTGCAAAGCGATTCGAGAGGAGCAGCGGTGTTATCAACGGTCATTATAAAAAGTGATGGGTAGATGAAGAAAAAAAAATTGAAGCGAGCAACACGACACTATTTATACTTCAGCCATGAAAAGGGGTTTAATAAGCATCCTCCCCACAATTCATATTTCAAACGTTACAATAAGTCTCATCGGAGATACCCCATTACTTTGAAATTATTAACTGTGTCACAAAAGAAACGAACTTAATTTTTCCGATCTGTGTGACATTTATTTCTTTTTTTGTGTATACGATCCGCTCAATAATTTTAAAATCGTATTCCCCCGAACATTATTAAATTCTAATAAAGTATAGTAACTTGCGCAGTGCAGTTTCTCCGTTTGCCATGGTGTTTTCCCCAGATGTGAAAGCCGCAAAAGGAGGTGAAAATTTCTTCAAAGAATCTCGCTATTTCTCTCGCAAGTTCCGGCTAATTACACCACTCAAAAGTAGTTCGGAATAACACTCAATTTGGGTAAAATCTGGAGGTGTCATTCATGTCATTCAACTGACGACTTTGAGTCCCATTTCTAGTCCCACTCCAAAACAACTGGACTTTTTCACAAAATTCAGCTCTATTTTGAATGCGATTTCCTTTACTCTACCGACGGTGTTTATCCAGTACATCACTAGTTTTTTTCATATTGTTGGTACTGTACTGCTTTTGGTCGCTTTCAGAGATGAAGCATCCCCTCACATTTTCATCAAACATATGGGCGTGTGGTCTAGTGGTATGATTCTCGCTTTGGGTGACAATCAGTTAATGATTCAAATCTAAATATGCGAGAGGCCCTGGGTTCAATTCCCAGCTCGCCCCGTTTTTTTGTACTACAACATTGAATACTGGAATTATGCCGACAGTAATACTGCATAACCTACTTTGAATTCTTGCTCCAAACCTTGCTTACTTTTGTGTTGTCTTAACAGTTATTCCGAATGCACTATGACGGTGTAGAAACGGCCGTTTCATTCCGTTTTTAGCCGATATGGTCCCAATTGAAAGGCAGGTTGTACAGTAACGCCATTGCAGAAACCACGACAAGCGATAGCGGGTTGGTCTAATAAGGTAGAAACCCCAAAGAGCGATAGCGAGTGAATTGTGTAGAAGCCACAAAGGGCGATAGCGAGTTGGTCGATTAAAGTAAAAACTACAACGAACGTTAGCGAGTTGTGGGAATAACGTAGAAGCTATAAACTAGATATTACAATGAGCGATACATAACGAGCAATATATAACGATACATACACAACGAGATATTGCTCTTTGTAATGGCTCAACTCGCTCACTCATTTAACTCGTTTGTTCTGCGCTTACATAATCACCATTACATAATCACCATCTTTTATCAACAACTTATCAATAACTTACACTACACCAAGATGAACTCCCACGACGACGACCTCACCGCCTCACACTGGGACGATGTGCTCTCACCCCCCAGCGGCTCAGACATATTCTCCAAATTGAACCTGTCTGTGATTGCCCCTTCAAATGAATTCAACGAATTAGATCCATTTGGAAGGCAAGAAGACGAACAAGATGAAGAAGAGAATGAAGAAGAAAATAACCAAAGCAATCACGTTAGTCACGACATCAACTATCAAAATGAACAACTCAATGACTTGAAAAAAGAGGAATTTAAAGAACATAAACATCAATTGCTTTCTGAGTTGACCAATCAAGTTGAAGATGAATCAGGTATATTAAGTCAATCATTAGTATCACCAAAGAAGGTTGAGCCCTCAGAATCACTTTTCAACGTTACTGATTCACCAATAAAGCCCCCCAAATCCCCCAAATCTCCAATCCCGTCAAAAAATCAATATAGATCGAATCCAAGACTGAGAAAGTATACATCGAAAACAATTTTGAAACATATTAATCAAACCAAATCTACAGATCCACTTTCGTCGAGCTTTGTAGATTCGAACGATACATTGCTGGTCAAGTCATCCAAAGCAGAGTTGCTTGCACAAGAGGCTGAAGCTCCGTTGTATGACATTCAGCCAGAACAAAAGGATCTTTCAAATCAAAAGGAGCCATCAAAACAAAAAGATCAACAAACCAATCACGTTGAGCCTAGAACTGAAACCCCCCATACAAAATTGGAAATTAGCGTTGGTGATCCAATTAAAGTTGGTGATATAACAAATGCTTATATTGTCTATAGTATAAAGACAAAAACGATTGGAACTCCATCCGATTTCCCCGCAGAAGAAGTGGTTGTTTCAAGAAGATATAAAGACTTTAGATGGATCTATAATCAATTACAACACAATCATCCAGGTAGAATCATCCCTCCTCCACCAACAAAGCAAACTTATATTGGTAGATTTAATGAAAATTTCATTGAAAATAGACGTTTATCATTAGAAAAAATGTTGATTAAAATTTCAAATATTGGAATTTTAAGTAATGATGGAGATTTCATTATGTTTTTAACAAGTGAAGATTTTGCGGCGGATTCAAAGGAGAGAGAAAGAATTGGAGGTGTTCATCAAGATGATCTGGTTGACGCTTCAACAATATTACCTCAATCTGAACAAGCACCAACTTCTACCTTCATGTCACTTTTCAGTATACAAACAAAAATTAATGAACCAGACGATTATTTCACTCAAAAAAAGCAATATATTGAAGAAGTTGAAATTAATTTACGTCAATTTTATAAATCAATTGAATTGATTGCAACTCAAAGAATTGAATTGATTGGAGTTTTAGATGAAATTTCTTTAACTATTGAAGAATTAAGTTCATTGGAAATTTCAAATATTACAAGTGAATTACTTGTTGCATTTAGTGAAATTCAATTGAAATTAAAAGATAATTTGGATCGTATTAATACTCAAGATCAATTGACTTTAGGATTTACAATCGAAGAATATTTAAGAATCATTGGTTCTATCAATCATGTCTTTGATACAAGAATAAAAATTTATCAACAATTTGTTAACTTTAAATTAGAATTGAATAAAAAGCAACAGCAATATGATAAATTATCAAAGAAATTTTCAGGTACTTCACAAGATAAATTAAGTGGATTGGAATTTGAAATTGGAAAATTAAAACAAAAAGTTGAACAATTTGAGACACTGTTTAAGGGGATTTCAAATACTATAAAGGAAGAAATTGCTAATTTTGAATTTGAAAAAATTGAAGATTTTAGAAATAGTGTTGAGATTTTTATTGAAAGTTCGATAGAATCACAGAAAGAAGCGATTGAGTTATATGAGACGTTTTATGAAAGACAGAATTTGGCAAGTGTATAGAATTGCTATGAGAATTGGAGCGAAGCGACAATTCGAGTAGCAGGAGTTGAGTCGAGAATTGAAGCGAAGCGAAAATGTGACTAGCAAGAGTTGAGTCAAGAATTGAAGCGAAATGACATATCTAGTAGCGAAACTTGAGTAACGACACTAGGAATTGAATGATATTGAAAATAGTGAGTGTAGATATTGTTTACGTGTAGAGTTGGAGGAAGTCTTTATTATCAAAATAGCGAGACCAGAAGCCACAATTCCTAAAAATTCAACGAAATAGCAAGAAAAAAAATCGAGATAACAGAGAGCTATACCGACACCAACTCCTGCGTGATGTACCTCATCTTAACCATATCATGAGGTAAATCTCTGATACACTACTCCAACACTACCCCCACTTCTCTCTGGCCTTATGAACTCACTGATTATTGAATCCCAAAACTAAAATATTTGCACCCATTCGCGATGCAGAAAATCAAGTAAAAGATTTTGCAACCTTTAAATAACAAGCAATAATACGAGCCTTTCCTGCCTTTGGCTCATTGTTTCACTGTGAATTATTTAGATATTCAGGTTATGTACATCTTCTCTTTTATAGGTTTAAATGAAGAAATGGTTGAAAAGATGTGGAATACTTTGCGCTGATAGCGAGAACTTTGAAACTAGGTTACTGAGAAAATACATTTGTCATACAAATCGACCTTTATCATGAAACATTTACTGTTTTCACATAGGTCAATAATGGATATTGTGGAAGATGAAGGAATGGAGAACTAGAATGTCCACAATATGTAGTGTAGCTATTAAAAAGGGTCCAAAAGAATTTAATCTTGAAAAAAAAAAAATTAATAGATAAGAAAGATAATCGGGGCATTGTACTGTGGCTTGTGCGGTGGCTTTATATGGTTGTGGTTACGAATATCAATGTCTATTTTTCAGTCGTAGTGTAGAGCCATGTTAGCGAGAGAATTTTCGCGGCTTGGTGAAAATTAGCGGAAGACGTACCCGGAAGATAAAAATTTTTTTTTGGCTCGCGATAACCTCAGACCAAGCACCTACAGACATCAGGTAATGGCGATCATTAGACTAATACGGATAGTTGCTCGCTTGATCCCATCCAAACGCTCTTGAACTCCCTCCTCCACTTGGCCATCTAAACCTCTTTAAACTCATTTTCTCTTTTATTATGACTCAACCGAATGAGTCAATCCATAGTTTTTTTTTTTTGCGGTAACAAAGTGAATCGGATTCAGCGGATCGGCAATATATAAAGACAATTACCCATTGATCTAACAAATACACACCACACTATTCAATGGGAATTATACTATCGGTAGAGCAGAACTATGAATGCATTGAACCCTTTAAAGCTATCGATCTTGTCGATTCCGAGAGATAAATATTGGATATTTACAAGCTCGGTATTACAATTGTTATATAGTGAAACACTCACACGAGAAACGGAAGAAGAAGAAGAAGATTCGGAGGAAGAAGATTCAGATGAAGAAGATTCGGAGGAGGAAAGTCCAATCACAACTCCAACGTTGAACAAACGATTTTCAACCAGTTCTGTTGGATCAACCACTGCTCGACCAAGTGTTGATAATTCGAGTAAAACACAAGGAATAGATATATCAGATTCAGAAGAATCTGCAGATGAATCACGAGATTTTGAATCAAATAATGAATATTCCTTTTTCCATATTGCCTTTACTCCAGAAGAATGTACTGTGATTTGTTCTTCACTGTTGATGACCCAAATATTCACTCAACCAATCGAAATATGCAATCAATTGCAATATAATGATGTCAAGTTACTTGATCAAAGCTTTATTAGCCTACAAGTTGATAATGATGGTAGTTTTGATAGTAGTTTACGTATATTGGGACTTACAAAACCATTATCAGAAAATGATATTCCATTATTTTTCTTACTGTCACACTTTAATGATATTGTTTTGATTCCATATGATTTAAAAGATAGAGTTGTTAAGATCTTGGAAGAATCAGAATCAAATGAAATCGAAGTCAGTCAAAATTTGGCAAAAAATGCCTTTGAATTATTTAAAAATGCAGGTGTAAAACCTGTTATTAACTATAAAATGAAGTTATTACTTACAGGTGCACGTCCAGGTCAAGTAAGAAATTCGATTTTAAAAACAGCAAGAATCTTATCATGTGGAGATATTCCACAATATTTTGCAATAACAAGAACATCGATTAATGAAGTATCTTTGATATTACCCAAATCTGCAAAGCAAAGATCTTTGATGGGATTCACTTCAAAAGATATCATCGGATCAACTCAAGATACAATTATCCCTATAACTATTGATTTCCAGAAATTGCCTCTTGATTGTACTGGTATTGTGGCTGGGGTTGCAAGCAAATTGTTCAACGGGATCAAGCAGATATCAGATCATAATGAGGGATTGTATGAGATGAACTACCTTTCAATGGCTCGCGCGGGGGTCATCATGATTCCGCGTGAGAATATCAAATGTATCTCAAGGATATTGAATAGTGAGAGTTGATCATGCTATAGTTTCCCAGTTTATGTTGTCATGCAATGACATTACTTTCGGTAGCCTATTCGATTCAGCTGATCTGGATCAGAGGAATCGCTTACGACGCGGTATATAATTATGTATTAATCTTCATAATAACCTAAACTTCTCAGTAGTTTCCTACTAAGTCTTTCACTTAGATGAGTATCATAGAAGCCCCGGAGAGATCCTCATTTTATCCTCTCTAATACCCCAGTCTGCGCTAGCTTTTCTTTAGCAAACTGTACAAGCACACCAACGATAAGCAACGAGATGGCAACCTGGAAAAAAGCCTTGAAAAAACACATATTTTCATTAAAAAACTAATCTAGTGAAAAATTATAATTTTAAATAATATTTCGGCGCTACCAAACGCATACACTCTTACAAAATATTCTACATTTTTTGATCAAACATATCTATTAAACTTTCTTACCCTTCTTCTTGGACTTATTGGTGGTACTCCAACCATCTTCATCGACAACTGGAACTTTATCAGCAGATGAAATGATCGCAGATGACCATTCAATATCGCTACTTCTACCAATGGTTTGGTCAACCTTTTGTCTTCTCTTTAAGAATTCGGTAGAAAATCTTCTACCATCCATAGTAGCAGAAGAACTATAAATTGTTTCTGAAATTAATTGTGAAGAATCACTACTTGAAGCTGGCAAAGTAATGAACATTTCCAAAAGATCATCTCTAGAAACTGTTGGGTATAAATTGGTCATGTTTGATCTTGCCCAAATCAAAAATTCTTCTCTAATACCAGTTGCATTAACACCAGAATTAATTGGTTTTGTTGCTGATACAGAGCGTAATATTGTTGGGTTAGTTTGTTTGACTGCGTTAACTGTTTGTGGTTGTTTCTTAACAACAACAGGTTTTTTAGCTACGGTGGTCCAATATCCATCATCTTTTGAAGTTGAATTGGCCAAGGTACTAGCAAATGAATTATAGCCAGCAATTGGAGCAGAAACTCCTGTATTAACTGTAGTTGCATTGGAAGCAGCGGTGGTAGCAGCAGCTTTAGCAGCCTTGGCCTTGACAGCAGCAGCTTCGGCTTCTTCCTTTTGGATCTCAGCCAATGTTTTTTGAGCTACTGGCTTACTGACAGTTGCCCAAGTTTTTGGAAGCGAAATAGGAGCTTTGGAGTTTGCAACAGATGCTGCAACAACAGCAGCTCTTTGATCTTGGATTTGTTGTTCCAATCTGATTTGATTTTGGATTTGTTTTTGCTTTTCAATCCTTTCAGCTTCTAATGCTTGGATTTCTTTTAAAGTTAATGCTGGTTTAACATCAGAAGTTGGAGTATTTAATTTGGCCCATGGTGCCAATTCTTGTTGTGATGGTACCGATGGTTTCAAGGTTTCAACAACAGGAGATGGAGTCGAATCTTCAATGGTTTCAACCTCATCAACTTGAGGAATATCTTGGACGATTTCCTTTGATTCTTCAGCAGATTCGATTTCATTTTCAATTGGTTGTTCTTCGCCATCACTCAAAATATCAGTGACAACAGAAGTATGAAGGTCATCCAAAATCCGATCATCATTCAATTTCAAATCATTATTAATGACAGGAGCAACCAATGGAGTGCCGACAGAAGTGGCCAATGGAGTTCCAACAGAAGCATTGATCTTATTAGAAGGAACAAAGGGAGAGTTGACTCTCGACAGAGACTGCATACCACCCGGTAACCAAGGAGAAATCGGAGTTGGTTGATTAATCTGAGTAGACAAAACCGGGTTAACATTTACAGGAGTACCTGGGCCACTTGGGATTGCACCGGAATTATCCAACCCCCATCCATTGTTGGCACCAGACAATACTGGTTGGGTTTGGAGTGGCAAATGAGAATGCAGTTGTTGGAATTGAGGTTGGAATTGTTGATAGTTCGGATTCATGAATTGTTGTTGTTGTTGAAGTGGGTTTTGTAATTGAAGTGGAGTTTGCGATTGTAATTGTTGCTGTAACAATGAATATTGCAATGGGAACGTAGAAGATCCAGTTTGAAATTGTTGAGATGAATAAAATCCATTTGTATCCAAAGTACTTGCCAGAGGAGTTAATGGAGTTGAAGGAGAATAAGGATCATTGAAATCAAACAAATTGGTTAATCTTGTATTAACACCACTCAATCCATTATAAAATTGATTTGTTTGATTAACAATTGGTAATGGGATTTTAAATGGATGGGTAAAACTTCCAACAGATGTACAAAATTCTTTTAAAGTCCGAAATGCAGTTTCTTCTTTACGTCTAATTCTTAATTCTAAATCAAGATATCCACCAGTCATCCATTCTTGCATTGTATCACCATTAAAAGGTCCTTGTTCAGTACCTAATGGATCGACATAATACCATTCGATTTTATCTGCAGATAAAAGTGAAGGAATTGGACCAGATGATTGATTGGGTGGTATAGACATCCCAGGAGGTGGTGAGATCTTCGATCCAACATTGTTTCCATTCGGCGGTTGTTCCTGATCGATTTGTAATGATTCAACTGCTTTCAATACACCTTGATCAATTTCACCAGATTTTTCTTGCATTTCTAAATGATAAATTTGAGTTGGATTCGATACCTTATACTTTTCTGACGCGTCAACTGGTAAATTAATATTTGGATTTAAAATAGAATCTTTGTTCTCATTCCAAACTTCAAAAACTTGATTCATCGTATAACGCTGGCCTCCCTTATTTGGAGCAATGGTTGAAGAAGAAGCTGGAACTTCATCTTTAATATTGGTCATCTCGTTGAATTGAGGTGTTTGTGTTTCAGGTTGATGCGAGGTGTTTTTACGAGTCCTTTGATACATTGTTAGCAATTTTTGTGTCGATGTTTCTAAAGAAGTTATTCTCTATAATTAGTCAAGCTCTTTAGTAAATATATTATATATATTGAATGATTTGAATTTGACAATGAAAAGAAGAGATGAAGATTTTTTAAGAAAACTTTTTTCAAAATGGTTGGAGGTTTTTTTCGCTCGAAAAATTTTCAGGTTACAAAGGGAGTTTAAGGTAGTGATGAGTGAGAATGAGTGGAGAGAGTGAGAGGGCGATAGTGAATAGGAGTTGATGAACAGGTAGAGAAGGTTACGAACAGGGAGGAGAAATTTGACGTCGAAAACGGGCAGTTGAGTTCATTGATATGACTATCAATCTGTGCCCTCAATTGACTCTCTGGTGTGCACAATTGGCCCGTCAAAGCGTAAGATGTCAGTCGAGACGTCAGATGTCAGTCGTGTAGGACATGTAGTTTGACCAATATTCTCTGATCGTTCAGTTTGGCCTATGAAACTGTGATCTGACTTCTTGATTGCTTTGAACATCTTGAATTTGATTCTCTCGACTTTCATCTCAACGGCCTTTTACCAACAAGATTACCAACAAGATTATACAAATGGGTCAAAACCGCACTAACCTCATGCTCGTCTCGTCTTCTTCTTAAAATTAACCATATGTTCATCTCAACTTTACTCTCCTCCTCCACGCCCTCAGTCTCCTCGCTCCTCTTTACTCACACTCCTCTCCACTCACACTCCTCTACTCACACTCCTCTACTCCGATTCCCCACCATTTGACCTTACAATCATTCATTACATCAGACGTATATTAATTAAATACCAACCTTCCTTTCCATTTCGGTGTGAAAGTCCTTAACTTGAGATCCACTTTCAAAACCACCCTTATACACGTCTTCCCAATCGATAGAGGTGTCCTTGTTCATCAAAATATCTCTATGCATGCTGTCGGACCCGCCCAACACACTTGGCTTGAAATCGGTCGACTCAACAATGTCCAATTCCATACTTCTCTTGATAGGTTCACCCGCACCAAAAATCCGTCTATATGTTTCCATTCTACTATCATGTTGAGTTTGTTCCCAATTGGAAATTCTCAGTTCTAAAGGATGACGATTGTTAATCTTCGATGCCAAGTTTAATGGACCTTCTTGCGCTTTCAAGATATCTTGTAAACCAGGGGCATGTTCAGCAATATCCCCATATTTGGTCGAGCTTATACTCAACAATTGCTTGTTTTCTGGTACTATTCTAAGCGACTACTCTTGTTAGTATTCAACAAACTATATGAATCTAATTAAACTTACCATTTGTTATCTTGATTATGATTTATGTTGATTCAATCTCACTCTTTTTTTTTTTGCCACTTATATTTATATTTTGTATATATACACGACCTTATATATCTAAAGATCTATTTAAGAAAATTAGGGACAAACTTCCAAGTTTCAGGGTGTAAAACTTTATTGAAACATAAAGTTCCAAATACTAAAAGAGCAAAACCTGTGAATTGTAAGAAATGGAATTGTTCCCATCCCATAATAATTGCAAAAAGCCAAACCAATAAGGTTCTACAAGTATCAACAGTTGATCTTGAAGTTGCAGATAATCTTGAAGTTAACGAAATTCCAAAATAATTAAATGAAGCAATTGAAATCATGATACAAATCGAACTAAGCCAGATTTCACGAGCATAAAACATTTGCCTAAAAGATTCATTCAAATTAAAAGGAGATTCTAAGAATTTATCTGAAGGTTGTAAATATCCAATGATTGAGTTAAGAAGTATCATGGCTATAATTAAGATACCAAATCCGTAAAATCCTTCACAATATACCAATTTCATTGGAATGATGTTTTTTTTGGTCATGATTTGTTCTTCAATCACAAATTGGAAAGCTTGTAAAAATTCGGCAAAAATAATTAAACTTATACCAAATAAAACCAAAGTTGCAGATTCTTTTTCGGATTCGGATTCTGCAACTGGATTTTGAGATCCACTAAGGCCAACTACTGCAACTCCCAAAGTAACAAAGAATAATGAAACCCATTCTAATTTGGTGACTCTTCTCTTCAAAAATAAAACAGATAAAATGGCAACAAATAAAACAATCGAACCTCTTGTCATTTGATAAATCGAAACTGGAGTATAAACCAATCCAATGTTTAAAAGTGTAGTACCACATAAATCACAAATGGCAGGAATAGCCAATTTGACGTTTTCAAAAATACCGTAACTTGTTTGATCTTCAGATTCTTCATCTTCATTTGTAATTGGTAAATAGTCATCGCTTGTCTTTTTGTTGAAAAGACCACATTTATAAATTAATGAAAAGACAAAGATAACACATAACTCACCTGCAAACATCTGTAAAGTTTGGAGAGCAGGTTGTTCAAAGTTATGATGTTTGGACATATCTGGGTCCGAACAATTACGAACACATTGATTGTCTTGATATTTGGTAAAGAGCGAGTTGGTGGCACCGGTGATTAATGTCCCGAGAACCAATACTACTAAACTGGTACTCATGGCTTGATAACGAGGGAATAATCAAAAGGATGTAAAGATTAAATTTTATGAGAAATTTGGGTTTATATATGAATTCCGTTTGGTTAGATGGCTCAGCTGTATTTATTTGTGGTGTTTTAACCGTGTGTGCAGCAACACAAAATCTCAATAGATTTATTGGGCAAATTTAAGATCGATTGTCAATAATCAATTCACGCAGTAAGTATGAGTCTTTTGTACGTAAATATCAGTACAGTATCTGGTAGCGCGCATTGTTTTTCAAATTTGCAGTAAATCCCCCCTACGGTAGATCTTTTATTGTCCGTTCAAGAAGATTATGCTCGGGACTACTTAGGTTGAAGTTAATAATCGTGTTCAATTCACAACCTTGAAGCCTTATTTCCGGTGAATGGTCTACTGTTGTATTCATCTTTTTTGATATCTTATTATCAGTAACTCTTATGAGACAACGTTCTCAATTCTCTGTAACTCTTCCGTGTGGCACGAATTTGATATTTCATCAATAGATCCCTGGCTGACAATAATAGCATCAATGGGAAAAATTAGCATTTATGCACTTATATACGCAGAGTAGCCTGTTGCCCTACAGCCACTTGAAATGGTTACTATTTATGATCCTTTTAATATATACATAGTCTGACTTATTTTGATTTTTAAGTTACTTCAGATAAACAAAAGATTGAACTCGAATCGATCAAACATTTCGATGTAATCGATAAGGACTTGCATCACTTTTTTAGTTTGTATGCTTATCGTACCTTCCCTTTTAGGTAATTTTTCGCGTCGAGAATTTGAGCCGCATGATGGTCATCTCTAGGAAGCTGGGGTTGAGCATTAATGTGCTAGATTGGCCAGTATTTATTTAATGAAGAATAGCTTTTATATATATCAATGCGTAGCCAAAACCATCAGCTATCTAATAATATTATTAATGTACATTCATTTAGTTCCAATTGATGTCTGATCTCCAAAGTATGTCAATATTCTAGCCTTGATGATATAATTGTTAAGTTAACTCTGAATACTCATCGTAATTCTTCCTGAAAAAGACATCAGGGGCAAATTCAAGATATAAGAATACCTAGAAACTACTTTTTATTCCCATATTTTACGTCTAATATCTATTATTTTGTCACTTTAAACAGCACTTCCATACAAATTGAATAGACGCAAGTTGGCTGAAAAATGACTAAGCATCCACATACAAAACTAAAAATACTTACATAATCACCAATTTTTTAATAATATTTACCCGGATATAAAAATTTTTTCAATGGCCATCGTACTTTTTTTAAACACTTTAAAATCGTTTTATACCTTACTTTTCTTTTATTCAAAGGTGTATTCACTTATTTAATATACTTTAATAACACGAAATAAATAAAATGGCTTTCGGTGCTCCAAGAGGTAGAGGCGGTTTCGGCGGTGACAGAGGTGGCCGTGGTGGTTCCAGAGGTGGTTTCGGTGGCCGTGGTGGTGCCAGAGGTGGTGGCAGAGGTGGATTTGGTGGTGACAGAGGTGGCCGTGGCGGTGCCAGAGGTGGCCGTGGTGGTGCTAGAGGTGGTGCCAGAGGCGGTGCTAGAGGTGGCCGTGGTGGTGCTAGAGGTGGTGCCAGAGGTGGTGCCAAGGTTGTCATTGAACCTCACAGACATGCTGGTGTTTTCATTGCCAGAGGTAAGGAAGATTTATTGGTTACCAGAAACGGTGCCCCAGGTGAATCTGTTTACGGTGAAAAGAGAATTTCTGTTGAAGAACCAGCTAAGGAAGAAGGTGCTGCCCCAACCAAGATTGAATACAGAGTCTGGAATCCTTTCAGATCCAAGTTGGCTGCCGGTATTATGGGTGGTATTGATGAATTAGGTATTTCTCCAGGTAAGAAGGTTTTGTACTTGGGTGCTGCCTCCGGTACTTCTGTTTCTCACGTTTCCGATGTTGTTGGACCAGAAGGTGTTGTTTACGCCGTTGAATTCTCTCACAGACCAGGTAGAGAATTGATTGGTATGGCCAAGAAGAGACCAAATGTTATTCCAATCATTGATGATGCTCGTCATCCACAAAAATACAGAATGTTGATTGGTATGGTTGATGCTGTTTTTGCTGATGTTGCCCAACCAGATCAAGCTCGTATTATCGCATTGAACTCACACTTGTTCTTAAAGGACCAAGGTACCGTTGTTATTTCTATCAAGGCTAACTGTATTGATTCTACCGTCGATGCTGAAACCGTCTTTGCAAGAGAAGTCCAAAAGTTGAGAGAAGAAAGAATCAAACCTTTGGAACAATTGACCTTGGAACCTTATGAAAGAGACCATTGTATTGTCGTTGGTCGTTACATGAGAAGTGGCTTAAAGAAGTAAACTTTTCAATAATTTTCTTTCGATTCCAATTTGTAATCTTGATGCATTTAAACAGTTAATTTTTGAAGGCTTTCTTAGTGTATAATATAATAAAAACGGTAACTATAAGAACGTAAAATATTCGCCACGAATTTCTTTCATTCTCCGCTTGTCATGGTATATATATTGCGCCTTAAGGAGTTGCAAGGAACTGAATGTTTAATATCTAATAAAAAGATTAATAAGAATAGTATTCAGAATGCGGACATATCATCTGATTGGGCATCATCGCCGGCACGGCTGTGCTATTAAATCGTACTTCAAATGCTGTCAAGGAAAATCCGATATAGTGTAACGGCTAGCACGGTTCGCTTTCACCGAGCAGACCGGGGTTCGACTCCCCGTATCGGAAATTACTTTTTACTTCTTTTTTTTTTAATGTCTGATCTTTAAGGATCGCCATGAAGATCAAAACGTTCTGATCTGCGCATTCTTAACTGTACCTGAAAAGAAGAACTTTTAGACCGAGGTGAACAAACTATTATTAGATGTAAACATGATTTTGAGTTTGCGCATCTTATATCTTTGGTGACAACAATATGGTTAGGATAATCTGCTAAAATTTTACCCTTAAGCATACTGATTGCAAATTTCTTTTTTTTTCTTTTTTTTTGACCTTAATGGTCTTGATAAGAAACGATTTACCGATCCGAGCCATAGTTATGTCACATGTAGATCTATATATATATAAGTGATCTCGCTTCTTTACTTTTTCAGTTTAACCTCATTAATAATGAATAATTTGGCTAGTTGGTTAGAAAGCTTTCCTCCTGAAATCTTAACCGAGGTGTTTAAACACTGTACACCTAAAGAGGTGGATCTATTAATTGATGATCCACAATTTGGTGCCTTTGCTTTTGTAAGGAAGTTCGAGTGCATCGAAGTCTCACATCAAGTTGATAACTGGATCGAAGCTTCCGATGATAAGACTCTTGTTGATGATAGAATCTTTCCAACGGTCATGAAGCGATATAAAGGAATAATACGTCCGAAGACTCTTAGATTCCTGGATGAAGTATGGAAGAATCCGGAATATCACATGATATTACCTCAAATCAAAAACCTCGAGTATTTAGGAATAAGACCAGTTGCCGGCCATCCGATCTGTTCTAGAATACATACAACCCATATAGGAACTTATTCAGACCAAGATACTTGTGAAGTATCATCACCAACTTTGAAATGTTTAAATCATAGAGGTAATTCTCTGGTAAAGTATACAGAGAATCTTCAAGAGTTACATGTCGATGTTAGAGAACAAGATTTCAAAGGTTTGATGCTCCCTCAACGTTTGACTAAGTTTAGTATTCAATTACGTGAATATCAAGTAAAAATCATTGATTCATTACCACCGACTTTGACCGAACTTGATATTTATTGTTCAGAATTTAAGTTAGATGCCTTAAATTGTACACAACTCTTGAGTTTGAAGAGTTTCACTTCGAATATGGCTGTTGATAAAGTCAATTTACCGCTTTCGATTCAAAAATTACACCTTATGCTTTCAAATTTCGATGATCCATTCAATTTGATTCAATACCCAAACTTGACATTTCTTAAATTAGAAGATACTTGTATTCCAAATGAATTTGTATTTCCCAATACTTTAAAACGTCTCGAACTTAATGGTGTAAGACACCAACATTATTCAGGAATAGCGAAGGTTCGCATTTTGAAATTTGAATTCCCACCATTCTTAGATCATCTAGAAATAACAAGACAGGATCCAAACTTTCTTATTGAATCTCATTTACCACGAGGTTTGAAAGTGTTGAGATTGAATGGGTGTCATCTGGCTCATCGGCACCCTGAAATAGATTCGAGAAATATTAATTACGTTGATTTCCCAGAAACTTTACATGAGTTGGAAATCCTGAATCTGAGGTTAAAAGCGTTGTGGCCTTGTAACTTGAAATATTTGCAAAGGCTTTGCAAATTAAACTTGTCTAAAAATTGTCTTTCTAAATTGGATGAGTTACCCAGCTCAATTCAAGCTATTGATGCTTCGCACAATGAATTATCTTTTATCGACTTATCACTAAAAAACTTAAAAATTTTGAAGCTAATTAATAACCAAATCGGTAATGTCAATCTAAACGAATGTAACCACTTGGAAATACTTGATTTGACCAGAAATATGATTACCAGCTTAAGTGCTTTACAATTGGCATCTTTTCGTCTTCAAGCTTTGAATCTTTCAAGAAATTATTTGTGCATTTTGGATTCTAACTTACCTAAAACATTGATGGCTCTTGATTTAAGCAAGAATAGATTAGAAATGCCGGGCACTAGATTTTTTGAATCTATTCCAAACTTGATCGAATTAAACATCTCAGGAAACAAACTTTCAATAAAAGATTCGATTACCCTTCCTCATAAGTTAAAGAAACTCAATTTAGTTGATTGTCAATTGGATACGTCACAGTTTTTAAAAATCAATCTTGGTCAAAATTTAAATCATTTGGACCTTGAAGAAAATAAGATTAACTTGACAACGATTAAAGAGCTGAGAACTGAAAATGTAAACTTTAATCGATTCTTGAATAAAGGTATGTTTCAACATTGGAGCTTATTGGTTGAGAGAATACATGATGATATTGCTCTTTTGGATGGATTCTTTATGATTAAAGGTGTTGCCGAAGTGTATTCTTTGGTTGTCAAGCGTAAGAATGCCAGGGAAATAGAACGTGTGATAATAGTGATTTCAGATGATCATATCGAAGTTCAAGTTGGAGAATCTAAAGAGGTCATTTCTCTTCCTTTGAATCGTAAAAGATCAAGCGCAATCAATATCCCATCGCCAAAAGTGATTAGGTGTGTTTAAGAATTATCTCTAAAAAATAAATAATTTATAATGGCTGCGAAAAATCCTATTTTTAGATTTTTTGTAATATTTCACAGAAGTATAAAAAAAAAATATAGTGTGAGCGAAGTTGAATTTTTTTTAAAGCCGTTCTTGTTGCATTAGTGAAACATTTTATGTGAATTCCATTTGATATTATTTTGTACGATTACACAATGCAACCATACGACGCAATGATTTGCATCAAGTACAAAGTTTATAAAATATAATTTCATGTGCGCAATACATCTAAGGCGTGCGTGTGCTGTCAACCACTTTGTACAATAATACCTTAATAGGCTTGTGATTTCAAGTTCATGTCAAGATGAAACAGCAGATGGTCAAGAGCAATGGGACGGGGCTGACGGGAAGTCTGGCTCATTTCAAGTGTAGCCCCAAATTCAATGGCATACAGGTGCATTTACCATACGTCTGCATGAGTATCATGCTTTACATGTTTAGCCCCAAATTCAATGGCATACAGGTGCATTTACCATAAGTCTGCATAAATATCGTGTTATACATGTGTTGCCCCAAATTCAATGGTATTCCGTTGCATTTACAATACGTCTGCATGAGTATCATGCTTTACATGTTTAGCCCCAAATTCAATGGCATACAGGTGCATTTACCAAACGTCCGCATAAATATCGTGTGATACATGTGTTGCCCCAAATTCAATAGCATTCCGGTGCATTTACAATAAGTCTGCATGAGTATCGTGCTAGACATGTGTTATTCGCATCTAGAAGCCTTATATTACAAATAGATTTAGTTGGTTGCACATTTTGTGAGATCAATAAGGCCTAGATTCGAGGCATTTGATAAAACTGTGGCGAATCTAATTCCGTCTTTAGTCATCAAGAGGTTGAGTGGCTGGCTGCTGGGCTGAGAAAATTCCGTTGAAACAAATTGCGTACTTTTAGGTTCTAATAAAGTATGAAGTGAATAGATGTTTTATTGTAGTGGATTTATCGTCCTTAACGAGTCCATACTTTGGGAGTAACGAGGTATCTCTGAGTGTCACTCTCTGACCGTGAGTTCATGAGCGATCTCGGTTCGTCCACCTTGAGTCCATACTTGAGAATAATGAGGTGCCTTCGAGTGTCGCTCTCTGAATGTCCATTCTTTGGGAATAATAAGGTGTCTCCGAGTATCTGTCTAATTATGGGTCCATATTATTGAGAATAGGTATCTCTCTTTTCCTAAGCTATTTCGTTTACCAGTCATTGGAAGTTTTTAACTATCGCGCCTATCCAGAATATTTTCGTAAGGTAGAATGAGTAATCTTTTCAATGACTCAGAAAACATAGCAATAGGATAATACGAAAATTGAGGTACCAGGTCTTAAACTGAATTCAGTCATTTAAACGGCCAATGAAGCTACTTTCCGCGTATACGCGGCTAATGAGTTTACTCTCCGTGTATATGTCAGCCAATTGAACCTGATATTATGGTCTTTTAAAAAGGTCAAGAAGGGTTAGGATCAAAAGGGGTGCTGGAGGAACAACAAGAACTTTACACAGGAAATATCGAAAGTTCAGCTAGTCTGAACTTCTAATCTTTTTTGATAACATGCTGCTGGTCAGAAATTCAGAAATCGTTCGAACAGCTTACTATGACTCATGCACGCTACAATTGGATGTAAACAGATGGTGCATGAAGGGTATACTTGCATGCTTCTGGGAGCAGTTGGCTACATTAGTAATTCACATTGCCAAGGTATGACTCTTATACGTACAATGTTGTATTAACAATTGTTTAATAAACCACTTGAATCTAATTTGAGTGCAAAAATTACGTAATCAAAACATGCGCCGAACATACCTGTGGTTAAAAATTAAATTCTACCCCTCAAGGGTCAAATTTATTATTTGCAGATCGAATTAGTGGATAGACAGATCTGTTAAGTAAGTAATCTTACCCATGTGTTTAATGCAAAGAGGTTTCTAAATTGAGCGATCACAAATGAGTCAATAAACGATCGCATTCAATACCGGATACGGGAAAGAATCAAGAATCTATTTAAATGGGGGATTTGCCCTTTGATCAATATTTGATTACTCAATATCTAACTATGCTTACTACTACTTCTCAAACTTCCAATAACGACTTGAAAAAAGTGAATAGTGCTAATTCTTACACTCATTCTGTTGTATCATCTACTGGTTCAATCACATCCAATGCCAGGTCAATGTTGCAAAAGTTAAGGTCAAAAAAGAGCCCACAAGTAAGGGAAAAACACATACATTATCCTTCTGCTGCACTGATGGCGTCTTTGCGTTGAGTTATGGAATTTCAAGTTACCAATAAAACTTCTCATATTCAGTATGTTTAGTACATCTAGTACATATTCAGTACATCTGCTATATATTCAGTATATTTAGTACATATTTAATAAATACCTAATACAAATTCAATACTATTTAATAGACACCTAATACGTATTCAATACTATTTAATACATATTCAGTACTAGTCAGTATTCACTGCGAGCTATAGTTGAAATTTTCAATTTTATCCATCGTGCACTCACCAATTTGATTAAATGTTTATAGCAAATAGCAATAAAATATAAAATCTTTTATAACCATTCTCAATATGAACAGTCTTCCCTCATCATTTGATGGATTAGACGGTGAAGAACCGTAAGTAATAATGATTTATGGTATGAAAATTCGAGTACTAATAAGATCACCAGAGAATTGAATACAATTCAAAAAATCGTTCAAAAATGTAAGGAACAACCAGCAGTACCCCTTGGAACTTTAGCAACATCTGTTGCAGTTCTTCTTGCAGCCATCTCAATGAAAAGAGGTGAAAAGATCAAAACACAGATTTATTTCCGTTATCGTATTGTATTTCAACTGATCACATTGATTGCATTGGTTACAGGAGGATTACTCTATCAAAAAGAATCAGAAGAACAACGAATTTCAAGAGAAGATCAATTAAGAGAAAAGGCAAAGCAAAGAGAAAAATTATGGATCGAAGAATTGGAAAGAAGAGATGCGATTATTCAAAGTCGGAAGAAGAGATTAGATGAATCGAAATTAGAATTGCAACAAATTGCTAAAGAGGGATTTAAGAGAGAGAGAGAGAGAGAGAGTAAAGGGGATAAGTCTGACTGATTGAACATTTCATGGCGAGTCAGACATGCGAAAGTCTTAGAACTTGTGCACTTCTTACTTCCTCACTACTCATCTACTCACTCCTTACTCTTCCTCATTCACTCACTCACTTCGCTCGTACGTTCATTCGTCGTTCGTCGTGAATACACTTGTAAATATTATCTCCTATCTATATTAATTATCAGATCCATTCACCTCATAAAGCTTCAAGAATTCGAAAAGATCTTCCATCATATCAGTAATACCATGATTACCAGTCAACTCAGTCGAACTTCCATTTGAAGTACCATTCCCATTTGTAGAATAAAGTGCTTGTACTAAAGATTGGATTTTAATCAACCCTTCCTTTGATACCAAATCATTTAAAGTATTCAATAAAGAAGGTGAAAAATCACAATACCATCTATGATTCCAAACTAATAATTTGATTGTACATTCCAAGATTTTTTCGTTTAATTGATTAACAATCTTGGTAAAATTATGAGTATATGAAACATTCAAATTTGAAGAATTACTTGAATTTTTTGATAAAATTTTACTTCTTTCAATTTTATAATATTTTAACATTTCTCTTTGAGATTTTGCTGAAAATCTACCACTTAAAGCATTTGAAAATGCAATTGAACCTTCTTTAAAATGTTTTAATCTATAAGCAATTGAACCTAAAATTTCCCATTCTAAAGTTGTCTTTTTATATTCCATTTGTTGAGCTTGAAAATGAAGTGATTCAGCTTGCCACATTGTATAAGCTCTTAAATCTTCATATAATAACATAAATAAATTATCTAACCATCTTTCACATAATCTTTTCATCTTGAATTCATTATCTTGTTGATTATTTTCAATTTCAATTTGCTTTTTAGGTGATTTAATTCCAATAGTTGATGAAACATCATTTTCAATATTTAAATTATCAGTAGATGATCTTTTATTTCTATCTTTACGATATTCTTCTTCCATAACAAAAACTTTTGCACGATATTTCAACAAGCTTTCCCAACCAGTTTTAATAACAATATCTGTTAATAAATCATAAGCTTTTGCAAATGTTGATTTTAAATTTGAAGCTGGTAAATTATTTAATTGTGGATCTAAATTTTTTTGTTCATAACTAATATCTTGACTTTGTAAATTTGAAACTTCATCTAATGTAACATCAATTGGTGATGGTAAATGTAAATCTTCATTGCCACCTCTTAATGGTACAATTCTTTTTAATGAATAACTTTCCTTATGAGAATTCATTGGACATGAATTTAAACATAATAAAGCATTTTCAAAATCTCCTAATTTTGTATAAACTTTAACTAACATCGACCAAGTTTTAAAATCTGATGGAGATGATTTAACTGCTTGTTTAACCAAATCTAATGATAAATCATATCTTTTTTTATCAATACAAAATTGAGCTTGTAATAATAATAAATCAGCATCTCGTTCATTTTTTAAAATCCCTTGATTCATAATTTGAACTGCTTTAATTTCTTCATCTTTTAAAATCAAAACTTTAGCAATTAAACTAATTACACTTGATTCATTTTTTTCTAATCTATTCAAAATTTCTAATGCTTGATCATAATTTTGAGTAATTTCAACACATTTTAAAAATCCATCAATAAGATAATTCGAAATTAATGTAGCTTGTGGAATTTCAATTCCACATCCTAATTTTGGACCTTGATAAAATAATTTTTCAAATCCAATCATAAATGAATTTAATAAATTCTTTGAACTTTTTCCATTATTAAAAGCATTTAATTTACGAACTTCAACAAGTCCTCCAACTTTGTTTACATCATCTTCATCGCAATCCAATAAAGATCTAACCATTGAACTGACAAAAGTTTCTAACCATAAGGTTTCTAATTCCAAAGTACTTAACTTATCATTGATTAATTTCCCATCATTTGCAACAACGCTACTTTCAAATTTACCTGGAATATGAACTGTAACTCTCATATCAACTTTTGAAAATGCATTATATGTACAATAAGTTAATTGAGGAACTTTCCAATATTTCTTTTCACCAAACCAATATTGAGATTTGGATCCAATCAAATTGGCCAATCCTTGCAAATGAGCTGCAATAGATGCGGAATTTGAAGTATCAACACCGGTATAATATAAAAAGGTCCCGATTTCAGTATTTTTTTTGGAAGTGGTTGACTGTTTATGAATATTACATAAATCAGCAGGTCCCAAATCTGTAAATGAATGTAATCTACCTGTTCTCTCGATTAAACAAGATCCAAGGTATTCTTCTTTTGCTTCTGGAATTGAAGCCAAGGTTGTTTGTAACATTATTCGATAAAGAATCTATATCTGATCTATATTTACTTTTGGGTGCGTTGGTTTTTTCTACCGTGGGCAAACCTTGATTAGGTAAGGAAATTTATATTATTACGTAAGATATTTTGAATTAATTTCTATTATACATAGTTTACTGGGGATTATATGAGAGTATTTAAATGTTGTTATTTTCAGGTTCGTTTAGGCTTACTAAATTTTCATCTGTAAGCCTCCCTTTATCTGTGAATGTTTCCTCTCCATCTCAATGTTTCCCTCATCTGTCGACATTCTCCACCTCAATGCTTCGACTTCTTAACCTTTCCATTTTCATCTGGTTCATCATCCAAATTATCCCAATCTCTTGCTGTGAGACAATACTTTTCTGGAGGTAAGTTTAATCCCCATTTAGGTATGACTGGTGGTAAACTTTTTGAATTTCTCTCTTCTGCCAATTCCAATAGTAATTCCTTTGGAGGTGTTGGTTTGAATTGATAGTTTGTTCTAGCAGCAATGGCCAACCTAATATCATCGGTGTTTACTGTGTTGTGTTGGTTTGGATTGGAAGAAGTGACTGCTTTGGCGTGGTCATTATAGGCAATTGCATCTTTTAAAACAGACTTGGTATATCCTAATAATGTTAGTAAATGATTCAATCATAAATTCAAAAGTTACATACTATGGGCAAAGTCCATCAATTGTAATGGAACGTGATCTTGGTAGTTTTGAATACCCTGTGTGGCAAAGATTAAATGTAATAATCTGACGTCTCTGGGCACGATATTAGCCTGTTGTTGGTTCGGATTGTTTGTTTCGGCTGGATTGTTTGCAGTTGTTGACCCAGCACTCATGTTTGGGGTCTTTGCTGGACCCCAACCATTCGATGCACTGCTTGTTGGTGCGTTGGTTGTGTTTACATTTGATCCTGTAACGGCAGAAGGAGTGCCGGTGACAGTTGCCTCTGCGGTACTCATATCTGTTGTCTTTGTAGTTACTTAAGATTAGTTTTTTTTTGCAATAAATTATTTGTGAGAATTGTCGTGCGTTGAAATCAATTTTACAATTTTCACTATTGAATCAACTATATCGACTTGAAGAGTGATCTAGAAAGTCGATCACTTAATCATACTCTCACTGTAATCCTCTGTATATTTCAGTTCTATCTGCTCTCAGAAAGTTGTCACCGCTATCAGAAAGTTCTCGCTACTCTCAATAAAGTTCTCGCTATTTAGAATTCTCGCTATTTAAAGTTCTCGCTAAACCTCGCGCGACTCCCACTAAATTTACTGATCTCGCACAAAGAGTTGATATTACGCATGCCTCGAATCTTTATCATTGATGCCTTAAACCATTTCAGTTGTTCGAATAAGTAATAAGACTATTCTGGACGAATTTAATTTTATGCATGCAGCTTACTCAAGTGTTTAAGGCGCTTTCTTTTTAAAAAAATCAATATTCTCGTATGTAGCTTACGACAAGAGATGGAACGGTTATTAGATAAAGTTCTTTAGAAATAATAGAGAAAACTGTGAACCTGAATACAATATAAACGAACGAAACGAATGAGGAATAAGGAATGAGAAGTTTTTAATTGGCACTACCAGACTGGGACATTCTTGTTATCTACTAAATTGTACACAAAAAATGCAAAACCCCATAAGCGCATTAAATAATTCCAGATTATCTAATTATATATAATTTCAATACATCCTTCTCCTTCTCCTTCAAACAATCTGAAACAATCTGCACAATGTCAACTGAAGAAGCAAAAGTGATTGAGCGTGCCGATGATTTACAGGTGGACCTTCCAAAGGAATCATATAATGAAATCAGGCCATTTGAATTTTACTCTGCCGAGTTAAATGCCACCAATCGATCTGCTCTTTTATTACTTAACCAGCCTTATGACAAGATCAATTTACGTCAAATATGGAAAAATAATACTTTGCATGTTTGTGCCGATGGTGGGGCAAATCAATTATATCAATATTTCAAAGATTCAAAAGAAAGGCTTGAATATATTCCTCAATTCATAGTTGGAGATTTCGACTCACTTAAAGATGATGTGCGTGATTACTACAAGTCTAAAGGAAGCGTGATAATAGAGCAGGCAACACAATATAGTACCGACTTCACAAAGGCCTTACTCACAGTGATTTTATACTTTCATTCGGAGCAGACCCGATTCAAATTGAATTCCGAAATCGATTCTCATAATGGATTACAAGAGATATATCAAGCCATTCAAATTTCAAATGAAGAAATCATTCGTATCGACATACTTAGTGGCATTGGAGGAAGATTTGATCAAACAATTCATTCAATCAGTCAATTATATAAATTGAACATATCGGACCCATTCTTACATTTATTTTTCATCACCAATGCCGATTTAATCTTTCTTGTTAAGAAAGGTTTTAATTATATTTCGTATTCAGATAAAAAGATCTTTAGTAATGCTAAAGTTCCCACTTGTGGATTATTACCTTTGGCAGGTACTAATGTTATTTTAAACACTTATGGGTTAAAGTATGATGTTGAGAATTGGCCAAGTGAAATGCTTGGAAATGTTAGCTCATCCAATGGTGTCTCTGGTGTGAATGGGTTCATAATAGACACATCCGATGATATAGTGGTTAATATCGAAATAAAACATGATTAAGTATATATATAGTGAATGTATTGCGGTATGGATCTTTTTTTAATTTTTCAATATGTCTAAAAATTTTCGACTCAAAAAAACTCGAGTAAAGTTTGAAACATCACCGAATAATGTTCAGATCATCCATAATAAGAGGTATCCAAGGGATTGGTGCCAGATATATGAGCACATCCTATGTTTCTGCTGCTAATGCTTTTGCTCCAAGAGTCACCTCATCTTTATTTGTTGATACCTCCAGATTCATCAAAACTCCATTCATAAATACAAGCAACCTTCTCGGTAAAATAACCTTTGAAAACATCGAGCCTGTTGTACCAGAAGAAGACAACACTTTATATGCTGATTCTGTCCTCAGAAAGAGAAGATTGAAAATGAAGAAGCATAAGTTGAGAAAGAGAAGAAGAGAACAAAGATCATTGATGAAGAGATTGGGTAAGATATGAATTGGCATTTGTACATATCACAAGATCGGGCTGTTGAAGTATCACTAAATCATCTTAGAATTCTGATTCTACTGTATATATCTTAAATCAACCTTATTAGGCGTAATTTCAAGTCTATTGTATCCTGCGTAGTGATTGTTAACAATCTATGGGTAGTGATTGATGATTCTATGAGTAGTGGATGTATCTCATTATGAGTAATGATTCTATTACTTATGTTATATGACTAATGATTCTATGACTAATGATTGTAAAACTATATGAATCTCAATTTTGCCAAAAAAAATGTGAAACTTTTCAGTCTACACATAATGTCAAACACAATCACTTTCGTTACTGGCAATGCCAACAAATTGAAGGAAGTTACCGCCATCCTTGCTGGAGGCAACACCAATGGCGACTCCAAGGTGGGCAAGTTCACCATTGTCAACCAATCATTGGACTTGGACGAGGTTCAAGGAACGATAGATGAAGTGACTATTCATAAGGCGAAGACAGCAGCAAAATTAATTGGAGGTCCTGTTTTGGTAGAAGATACTTGTTTAGGATTTGAAGCTTTTAATAATTTACCAGGTCCATATATCAAATGGTTTGTGAAATCAGTTGGATTATCTGGATTGGTTGATATGTTATTCAAATTTGAAAATAAGGGAGCAAATGCAATTTGTACATTTGGATATTGTGAAGGACCCGATAGTGAAGTTAAATTATTTCAAGGGATTACTAAAGGTAATATTGTTGATAGTAGAGGACCAACCAATTTTGGATGGGATTCGATTTTTGAACCTCAAGGTTATAATGAAACATATGCTGAAATGGATAAGATCATTAAGAATTCGATTTCACATAGATTCAAAGCTTTGGATAAATTAAGAGATTATTTAATAAATCAATAGATAATAAAATCATGAAAATATTCGTATAAAAATTAGAGTAAAATTTAATTAAATGCTTCTTTTATCTTACCAAAAAAACCCTTTTTCTTATCTTTCTTTAATTTCTCGCCATGACTTGTTATAGTGTATAATGCATTTTTATGATCCAGATTTGAACTTACTTGACTTGTTGTTGATTTAGTTTGAGAAATAACATTACCAAACCCTCCTCTTCCAACACTAAATGATTTGTTCGAAGTAACAGCTTGTAAATCATCCTTTGGACCATCCACATCTTGTAATTTACGTGTCAACTCTGGATTATCATTATTTATCATGTTACCATAACCACCTCTACCGGTAGTTACTTTGCTCGTGTTCAACTGTGGTGTATTCGACCCTTGTGGGACGAGTTTTGGAGATGGTATTGTATTGGATGATTGAATGTTCCCTGCACCACCTCTACCGGTTGAATAAAACACTTTTTTACCATTTGTATCGTGTGATGGATGTTGTGGGGAAACCGGACCTTTACCTCCGTCCGAAGATATTGAATGATTATTTTCATCATTAGTTGATCTTTTATCTTTTATTTCATGGATATTACCGGCACCACCTCTACCAGTGGCAAATGTCATCTTCTTTATTGAATAGTTAAAAGGTTAATAAATTTTGTTGATTTTATTAGATTTCTCAAAATTACTTTTTTTTAAATGACTCCACAAATTTTTCTTTTCTGGTCTTTTCTTTTTCTGCTTGTACAAATTTATAGTAGATGAGTATAGAATGTTAAACGTAAAGCATACCATGATTATAAACCATGATTACACTGTTTGTGATTAAAACATGGAATAGTTGGTGAATCAAGAATAACTTCTTCAGTAAATGAAGTTGTGGATGAATTTTTAAGAAAATATAGTAGTGCACCTTCGATTTGATCTATATCGAGAAATTCATCGATTGCAAATTTCGAAATACTTGGTTTTTCGTAGATATTTGGTTGCTTATAAATTGTTTTAAGAAATGGATTGCCATTTATGGGACCCTTTGTAGAGAATTTAGGGGATATTGGCTTGTTTAGAGTGTCTTTTTGAACTTGTGGAGCTGCATTCTTCAGTCTTAACTTGTTGATAATTTGCTTCAATTTTGTCAAATTATTTGAAAATATTTGTTTTTTTAATAAATGTATGGCGAGAAGAAAAAAGCCGCGGCTTTTTATGTGGCTCACACCAGTGTGAGGGTATTGATTCACTGTGAACGGGACTGAGAGATGGGGCCACATCGAAGATTGAGCTGAATTCAAGGTGGCTGTCTTGTTGGTCGGTGAATTTGGTTGAGTCCATTTTGATGAGTAGATGAGAGGTAGAGACACGGCCGAGTTCATATACGACAAATTGTTTCAAAGTTGTTTCTGGTTGATCAGAGTGGTTGATTTGAGAGTGCTTGAGAGCGGCTGATTTAAGAGTATTGTTTCAGTGTTGAGAGTATTGAGATTGTTTGATCAGTGTTGAAAGTGTTTGGACTACATGGACGCGCTCTGTGATTGTTTCACAAGAGTAATAAGTGGCCATAATTTTACAGATTTGCCCCGCATCACGTGACCGCAGATCCGCGATAAACTTAAAGAACAGCAACGAAATCTAACATTGATCAACATAATATCAAACATGAGTTTCCCATTGACAGAAGGCCAGGATCTCAACGGTGGCTTCAAGATAGCCAACATGGCGATCGCCGGCTTGACTGTGTGTATAGCAAAGACCTCACAAGTGGCATCTACTAACAATTTAGATCTTATCGGGAGTCTCCCAACTTTTCAGTGGATTGTATGTTAAATCTTAGGTATTATCCGTTTTATACTAACATCTTTAGTCAATCAGTATGTTGATTCTCAAATCACATCTTACTTCTACTAACAATATCTAGTTTTTCCGTGGGTTATTTTTACTCGCATTTGGTGGTGCCATTGGTTATTTAGGTATGTATCATTTTATTTCGATTTATGATCAATATTAACAATTAGAATTTGAAATTCCTCCACAAGCTCAAACTTACGGATCATTTTTATTTTCATTCATTGGCCGTGGTATTTTCTACATTTTATTATCAACACTTATCAATGAAAGAAGCGTTTTCAGACTCCTTGCATCCATTCTTGTATTCTTAATCGGTGCTGGGTATGTTGCTTTACACTTTGTTCCAAGTGTATCACTTCCTGATAATATGAGAACTGATGGAATTTCAATTGGTAATAATGATGAAGATGTCATATAAATTTATATAGCGGAATTTATTATGTACCGGAAAAAAAAAGATCACTAATATTTTACAAACTCAAATTGCTGTAGTATGTTTATTGACTTGAAATGGTCAATGATACTTTTAAAATCCCCAAATTCTCATTAACAGCATTTAGATTAACTTATCTGACACCTCAAAATATTTCAAATTCTTCAAAATGTATACTTTTAGGAGGCATACCAGATATTTGGCTTGAACAATATGCACCAGGAATTGTTAAATCAACTACTCATTATGCCAAAAATAAGATAAAAAATCAATATAATTTTGCTGCAACTTTAGTTCATAATAGTATACGAAGTGGTAGTGATCCAATTGATACAGAACTTGATGGGGAAATGGAAGGTGGATTTAATATTTATGGAGGAGGAAAAAAACCTACATTTAATGCTGCCGCTCTTATTCAAGCATTGAATGAGAGTGATGATTCAGAAGAGGAAGATGAAGAGGAGACTTCTGATACACCAAATGGTGAGGAGGTATCTGATGTACCACATGAGAAGATATCTGATACACCACACGTTGGTATTTTGGTGAATGATGAGGAAACTGAAGGTTTGGTTCAAGATACATCCACCATTTCACAGTATTTTCCTCAATCTCATAAATCACCAGTTGGGTCGTATTTCAATAGGGAGGAAGGTCCAAACTATACGACTTCGATATTGCATTCTTCTTTATTTCCACCGCCGTTTGAGACGACGCCGAATATGTCTAGTCTGAGTTCGATAGAGCCATCTTCAGGGGGGTCACCGTCAAGACAAACCTCAGTTCCGCCCTCGAGACGGGTGTCGGATACACTTTCAAGACCGAGATCAAGATCAAGGTCAAGGAGTTCCCTTTCACCTTCAAGACTGGGATCACCTTCTTCAAGAGGCTCCCTTTCACCGCCAAGATCAGGTTCACCAGCTTCAAGATCAAGATCAAGGCGCTCACCATCCCCCTCCACCTTTCTTGAATTAAAATCAAAATACAACAAAGATCAACTCTCAATAATAAGCTCAGATCAAATCCCAAGAGTCAAATTCAATGATTCCAAAACAAGCTCGATTCTGCGTCCTTCTAAAGTTAGTCTTGTGATGCCTCATCCAACAGAAACAATAGATGATCAATGTCTCTATAAACGTCATCATAGGTTTATGAAAAGAATCAAAGCTTTAGCTCGTGTTTCAAAAGGTATTGCAAAAGATAGCAAAAAAGAAATCCGACTTAAAATTAATAGAATTATTATTAAAAATTTTAAAGCTGGTGAAATCATAAGACAAGTTAAAATGTTAGTATTAACTAAAAAGATTAATAATTTAAAATGTTTAAATTTTACTGAAATTGAAAATACAGATTCAAGAGTTTTTGAACGTTGGACGGAATATCTTGTTGTAGTTCGAAGAACTTGGGATTTAAATGAACCATTAGCAATTGAATTTTATGAATCAAATACTAACAATCTTAATAAACTGCCCAAGTTTTCTATTAATTTATCACTTGATGTCAATGCACATTTATATAGTGAATCGGATAAATCAGTATGTCTTGTTGTTTCAAAACCTTCAATTTCCAGTACTTTTGCATATATCTTGAAATCTCATACTCAAATTGATTCAATTCGATTCTTATTTGTTCTTAAACAAAGTTTGGGTGAAAAATTGGATTCAATATTTCATGTTTCAATTCCAGATATCAATATTTCATTAGACTTGAAAGTTCCAAATGAAATCATTCTTGAATCTTTTAAACATAGAATTGATTTAAATATCGAGATTTTACCTAGAGGATATTCAATAGAATATACTCCAATTATTAAATATTTAAGAAGCAAGATTATTGAAGAAATGAAATGTCGGGATATTCCGAAATTTAATGAATGGATTCAAAATCAAAAAAATCCATGGTTTTGTTTTAAACTTTATGATCGATTAGAATGGGTTCTTAATAGTAGTGAATTTTTTTATATTCAAAATCAAGTATTGAATAAGAACTTTCAATTAGAGTTTAGAGAAATGAGTCATTATTCAATGGCTGTTGATGATATGATTAAAGAACCAACACCAATCGAAGGGTTTTTATCAAGAATGAATAATATTAAAGGCAATTCAAAGTCTTTTTTACGTTCATTTCATAAACTACTGTACTTTTATACAAATGATAATTTATTATTCTTTACAAAGTACTTTAAAGGTTTACCACCATCACCAGATAATCAAGTGATCAGAAAGGGTAATACGGTTGATCCGATATTTGCTAAGAATATACCTCAGATCTACCTTCATTCACCATTTGAAATCGATGATCAAGACCATATAATATGGTTGAACCGAGGGGATTTCGAACATCATGATCGATTGGCTCTTGAAGAATTAGAAAGAAGAGCTCAACAAGTGATTAAAGCAGAAGCGATTTTGGATCTTTGCTTTATTCATGATATTCGAAAGATTCCATTGAAAAAGATCAACAAAACAAGAAGATTATTTTTGGGATTATACTGGTATTCAACACCTGAAATCTTAACTGATGAGTCGATAATTGATTCTTCATTTGAAATTGAAATGATCAATGGTAGTATATTAAAACTTCAAGCTCCAAATCAAATGATTAGAGATCAATGGATATTTCGATTATTAGAATTACGCGATTATTGGATTAAGAGAAAGCAACAAGATTTAAAAAAAACACTCAAATTAAGATTTAAAAATCAAAAAGTATTAAGATTTAATGAATTTATTGATTCAAATGTTATAAATGAATCCAATGTTTATGAGATACGAAATTCATTTGCAGATCCCTTTATTCATAATATTGATTCAATTGCAATGTCAAGAAGTATTTTAATGAGTGGTTATTTATTTCAAAAAAGTAAAATTCATTCAGATTTTAATAAATATTTTGTTTTATTATGTCCTGGATTTTTAATATTATTTTCAATATTTAAAAGATCAAAACTGAATGGTCAATGGAAGAAAACTTCATGTTTTGAACATTATTTTACAATCCCAATTTCTCAATGTTATTTATATTCTGGAAATTCAACTTCATTGGATCTTTTGGATAAAAATGGTATTGTTGATCCATTGGATCCTCATAGACATGCATTACCTAGAATTTATCCTGATGGTTGGAAATCTTCAGAAGAAGAACAATTTAGATGTTTTACATTATGGATTGGGAAAAAGAGACATATTAAAAAGAAAAATCATAAATCTGTTAAATCTGTCGACTCAAAGGTTTCTGGATCTGTGAGTTCAGTCCCCAATAAAAACCCTGGTCCAGCAACAATGATCAAAAGATTGGGGGTGACAGGTAAAAGTATTGTATTTATGACCCGTTCGAGACATGAAAGAGAATTATGGACTTATCGAATATTGTCAGAAATTGATAGATTTGCGTCTGGGAAATAGGTAAAGGATTAAAGGGTACGACTATTTAGTAATAGTATGAAGTTACGGGAGTAGGAATTAGCAGGTAGTGTGTAGAGAGGTTGCCGATGGCAGAGTAGAGAAGTTACAGTGAGAGAGTTAAGGAGGCAAAAGTGGAGTAGATTGTAGAGTGAATAGTAGGCTATGGAATATGCAACAATAGTATCGAATAGTATGAGAAGTTACCAATGGGAAAGTTGATAATTATCAAATTAGCAAATTAGCAGAAAAAGAGTAGGCAGTGGGAGATTAGAGATTGCCAGTGTGAGGGTATAGAAGTTACAGGGGGAGAGTAAGCAACTAGTAGAGTAGATAGCAGTAGGAATTAGTGGAGCAGATAGCAGAGATGTCATTGGTAGAGTAGATAGCAGGCAAGGCAATCAGTATAATATATGGCGGAGTAATAGTACACAGTAGTTAGCAGAGACAACAATAACAGAAGAACCGTGTCAGGATATAGATAACTCGAGTCGCTACTTCGCAGCTACTCTCGCAGATACTCGCAGATACGATCTTACAAATCCGGACTTATAACCCCGAACGGAATTCAGAGTCCCGATTAACTCAACAGTTTTTCAAATCTCAAAATCACCGCAAATAATTCAAAAAAAGGAGGAAAAAATCCACGATGCTTCCAAATAATCACGAGAATAAAAATTTGATATTTTTAATTTATTCTTTTTATTTAACTTTTAATACTTGACTTGAGTTTGTTTAGATAAAAGTATAGAATAAGATGATTCGTGCTCGTACCGTCATTCGTTCTTTGGCTCAAACCCCAATGGTTGCCAGAAGAACTTTAGCTTCTTCAGCTTCAAATACTGTTAGCATTGAATTGCCAGAATCATCATTTGAAACTTATAACATTGAAGCTCCTTCTTTAAACTTTGAAACTGAAAAGGAAACTTTGTTACAAATGTATAAAGATATGATCATTGTTAGAAGAATGGAAATGGCTTCTGATGCTCTTTATAAAGCTAAGAAAATTAGAGGTTTCTGTCATTTATCTGTTGGTCAAGAAGCAATTGCCGTTGGTATTGAAAATGCCATCAGTAAGGAAGATACCGTCATTACTTCTTATAGATGTCATGGTTTTGCCTTCATGAGAGGTGCTTCTGTCAAGGAAATCTTGGGTGAATTGATGGGTAAGAGAGCAGGTGTTTCTTATGGTAAGGGTGGTTCCATGCATATGTTTGCCCCTGGTTTCTACGGTGGTAACGGTATTGTTGGTGCTCAAGTCCCATTGGGTGCTGGTTTGGCCTTTTCTCACAAGTACCAAGGTCAAAAGGCTGCTTCTTTCACTCTTTACGGTGATGGTGCTTCTAACCAAGGTCAAGTTTTCGAAGCTTATAACATGGCCAAATTATGGGATTTACCATGTATTTTTGCTTGTGAAAACAATAAGTATGGTATGGGTACTTCTGCTTCAAGATCATCTGCTCTTACCGAATACTACAAGAGAGGTCAATATATTCCAGGTTTGAAAGTCAATGGTATGGACATTTTGGCAACTTACCAAGCTTCTAAGTTTGCTAGAGACTGGGCTATCCAAGGTAATGGTCCATTGGTTTTGGAATATGAAACTTATAGATATGGTGGTCATTCAATGTCTGATCCAGGTACTACCTACAGAACTAGAGAAGAAGTTCAACATATGAGATCTAAGAATGATCCAATTGCTGGCTTAAAGGCTACTTTGTTGGAAAAGGATATTGCAACCGAAGAAGAAATCAAATCTTATGATAAAGCTGCTAGAAAGTATGTTGATGAACAAGTTGCTGCTGCTGAAGCTGATTTACCTCCAGATGCTAAGATGGAAATTCTTTTCGAAGATGTCTATGTTCCAGGTTCCGAAATCCCAGTTTTGAGAGGTAGAATCTCTGACGATTCTTGGGATTTCAAGAACAAGACTTTTTTGAATAAAGTTTACTAAATGTAAAATTTTTTTAATTCAAAAAACACGAAACATGTATGTATCATAAAATAACATAATCGATGATTTGCTTTGCAGGTCTTTAATAAAAACTATATGTAATTGTAGATTTAAACGCGATTATCGTGAGGAATAAATTAACAATTAAATCATGGAAGTGATAGGTAAATTATCACTCTCATTATTTAATTTGGCGACGAATCTCATAAATTTAGTGATCAAACCTCCTTATTTTAGTGATAAACCTCGCTAATATAGATACAAATTACTGAGAATGGTTTTTCCTCGTTCTAGCTATGCCTTTTTTTCTCGTAGTAAATATTACTAGAAAAAAACCATCTTGACCGCGATTTCGCATTGCAAATAATTGAGATGAGTGCAAAAAAGGTCAATACATGTATAATTTAACAAAGGATGTCCGATAATAAGCAGTACAGCTATGAGCTGATGTCCAACAAAGTGATACGATCGGAACGGAGATACAACGATGATGAACCAAGTTCTAATCCGTCATCGCTTGCTGGACATATTTCGATCAAAGATATGGGTTCAAGAGCCATTGAAACATCAAACAATATACAAATCAAAGACAAATCAAAGAAATTGAATAAAGTAACATTTAATAATTACAATTATTCAAGTAGTTTTGAAAACATCTCGTATCATCCTACCAATGAAGAAACCGCACATATTTTTGATTTGATGATGGTACAAGTGGCTAACTTGTTGCCTGAAACCAGTCATGACGTGATAATATCTGCATCTGATTCGATATTGGAAATTCTAAAGTCTGAAACAGGCAATATGACCGATAAAAGGAAGGAATTGCGTGAACTCTTGGAGTTTGATATCGATGATGAGCAATTAAACGAGTTGGTTATTTTGTCGGATAGAATCACAGATTACGAACAAAAGCATGATGAGGAAGAAGATGAAAATGATGGCGTGGCTGTTATTTTTGATGAGGAAGAGGACGAACAAGAGGATGAAGAAGAGGAGGACGAAGTTGAAGAAGATGTTGGAGAGGATTTAGAAGTATCCGAAACTATAAACACCGAAAAGGTGATTAATGCGGACGCAGAATCTGTTGAAAAAATCGAGGAGCTTGCATTACATGAGATTGATCAATTTTACATTCAACGGAAATTATCCCATTTATTTAGTTCAGAAGAAGATCCTGGTAAAATTTCACTTTTGAATACAGAATCTTTAAGACTTTTATCGGAACAATCACTTTCTAATAGAGATTTGGAAAATGAATTGATGGAATTATATGATTATGAACATTTTGAATTTATTCAACTTTTAATTGAGAATCGTTGGCGATTGGTATTTCGAATTTCCTATTTACAAGCACAAGATGACTCTCAAAAAGAAGAAATCTTTTCCAAAATGAAGGATTTACAATTATCCAAACTTATTGAAGAATTCAAGATATTAAACTCGGGAACTTTACTTAAAAGAAAATTATCTATTGATGATTCAGTTGAAATAAAAAAGGAAAAGAAACTGAAGAATCAAACACAAAGAGAACCACAGATCGTTGATTTGGAAGCACTTTCATTTGATCAAGGTTCTCATTTGATGACAAATAAAAAAGTCACATTACCACTGGGTTCATATCAACAAACTAAGAAATCATATGATATTATAACAATCCCACCACCCAATTCTCCTCCAATTTCAGAAAATGAAAAATTGATCAATATTAATGAATTACCTGATTGGGCTAGACAAGCATTTCCTCAGGGAGAAACTTCAAATTTGAATAGAATTCAATCTAAAGTTTATCCACTGGCTTTCCAAGATGATGGGAATTTACTTTTATGTGCTCCAACAGGTGCAGGTAAAACTAACGTTGCAATGTTGAGTATATTAAGAATAATTGAAAATTATAGAGATTTAGAAACTGGGAAATTAAAACTTGATAAATTTAAAATAGTTTATATTGCACCTTTAAAAGCATTGGTACAAGAACAAATGAGAGAATTTGAAAGAAGATTAAGTGGACCATTTGGAATTATAGTGAATGAATTAACTGGTGATTCAACTTTATCAAAACAACAAATCCTTGAAACTCAAATCTTGGTTACTACACCTGAAAAATGGGATGTTATAACAAGAAAATCAACTGATTTATCATATGTTCAATTAGTTAAATTGATTATTATTGATGAAATCCATTTATTACATGATGAAAGAGGTCCTGTATTGGAAAGTATAATTTCAAGAACTTTAAGACAAGACAATCATGTTAGATTGGTTGGACTTTCTGCAACCTTACCAAATTATAAAGATGTTGCCAAATTCCTTCGAGTTGATTTTAATAAAGATCTTTTTTATTTTGATTCATCTTATAGACCATGTCCATTAGAACAACAATTCATTGGAATTAAAGAGAAAAAGGCAATCAAGAAACTTAATGCAATGAATGAAGCATGTTTTGAGAAATTGACTGAATGTTTAAATAATAATCACCAATTAATTATCTTTGTACATTCAAGAAAAGATACTTTTAAAACTGCAAAATGGTTAAAAGATAAATTAGCTCAAGAAAATATTCAAATTGGAGAATCTGGTTCATTTGAAATTTTAAAACAAGAAGGTGAATCAATGGAAAATCGTAATTTAAAAGAAATTATACCTACAGGGTTTGGGATTCATCATGCTGGATTAGCTAAAAATGAAAGAAGTATAGTTGAAGATTTATTTGCACAAGGACATTTGAAAGTTTTAGTTTCAACTGCAACTTTAGCATGGGGTGTTAATTTACCAGCACATACTGTGATTATAAAAGGTACAGAAACTTATAGTCCTGAAAAGGGATGTTGGGTTCAATTATCACCACAAGATATCTTACAAATGTTGGGTAGAGCTGGTAGACCAAGATATGACAAGAGTGGTGAAGGTGTAATCATTACATCCCAAGAAGAAATCCAATATTATTTGGCCATTCTTAATCAACAATTACCAATTGAATCACAATTGATGAGTAAATTACCAGATAATTTAAATGCAGAAATTGTACTTGGAACCATCAAATCAATACAAGATGGTGTTGAATGGTTGGGATCGACATATTTATATATTCGAATGTTACAATCACCTACAATATATCATGTTGGAGCTGATTATTCGAATGATAAATCTCTTTATTGGAAACGAATTGATTTGGTTCATTCTGCATTAACTATTCTCCACCAAAATAACTTGATTGAATATAACAATGGTAATATCAAATCAACTGAATTAGGAAAGATTTCATCTCATTATTATATCAATTATTCAACCATGAATATGTTCAATATTAATTTAAAACCATGGTTTAGTGAAATTGATATTTTAAGATTATTTTCGAAATCTGGAGAATTTAAATTCATGCCAGTTCGACAAGAAGAGAAATTAGAAATTTCCAAATTATTAGAAAAATGTCCAATTCCAATTAAAGAAGGATTTAATGAACCAATAGCAAAAGTCAATGTGTTGTTACAAACATATATATCAAGACTTGGTTTAGATGGTTTTGCACTTATGGCAGATATGACATATATCACACAATCAGCAGGTAGATTATTAAGGGCTATTTTCGAAATTTCATTCAAAAAAAATTGGTCTTCATTATCTAAAATCATTCTTCAATTATGTAAGATGGTTGAATTAAGAATGTGGTTAACAAACTCACCATTTAGACAGTTTGGACCGAATGTCCCAAAAGATGTGATCAAATCAACAGAAGCATCTCATTTACCCTTCATAAATTATTTCAATTTAAATGCTCAAGAATTAGCAGAAGCTATTAATTTTAAAGGAAATAGTCAAATTGCCTTTGAATATTTGCAAAAATATCCTAAACTTTTACTTAGTTATTATTGTCAACCCATCAGTTCAACCTTACTTCGAGTTCAAGTCGAGGTGATTCCTCAATGGCAATGGAATTTTCCAATCCATGGTAATACCCAACATTTTTATGTTGTTGTTGAAGATTCAAATGGTGAGAAAATCCTTCATTCAGATACTTTAATAATTCAAAAGAATCATGTTAATAAACAACATTTTATTGAATTTTTCATCCCAATAATTGAACCAAAACCATTAAACTATTTTGTTTCATTTCTTTCAAATAAATGGCTTCATAGTGAGTGGAAAATTCCAATTCAATTATCAAATATTAAATTACCCAAAAAATTCCCATCACATACCCCAATTTTGAAATTACAAAATCTTTCAGTTGATTCATTAAATCAACCTGAATTTTTGGATTTATTTGAATTCAGTCATTTCAATAAATTCCAAACTCAAGTATTTCAATCTTTGTACAATTCGAATCAAAATACTTTTATTGGAAGTACAAAGGGAAGTGGTAAGACAACTTGTGCAGAGTTGGCAATCTTAAATCACTGGAGACTCAATGGTGGTAGAATTGTATATATTAATCCAATTCAAGAAAACATTAATAAATTAACCAAAATTTGGAACAAAAAATTTAAACAACTTGACAACTCAATTTCGAAATTAACTGGTGAATTATCAAATGATTTATTAATCTTGAATTCGAATCATTTAATATTAGCAACTCCACAACAATTCAATTTGGTGAGTAAAAGATGGAGACAAAGAAAGGCTATACAAGCAATCGAGTTGTTGATTGCTGATGATGCTCATATGATTGGGACTGGGATGATTGGGGCCATTTATGAAGTGATCATTTCTCGAATGAGATTGGCTAGTGCACAATTCAACAATCCACTTCGGATCGTTGCATTATCAATTCCTCTTTCAAATGGCCGGGATTTTGGTGAATGGATTGGATGTGAAAAAAACCATATCTACAACTTTGAGCCTTCACAGCGATTTAAAAAGATTCAAGAGATTCGACTCCAGGGATTTGATATCGACAACTCAGCAATCACTTCTCAAATGATCAATGTATCATTGGAGAATTTAAAGAATAACCTTGATCAAAAATCAATTATTTTTCTTCCAAATAGAAAGCAAATTAATCAAATTGGATCTCAAATAATTGAAAAATTTGGTGATTTACTTGAAGTTGAAATCATTGAATCATATTTAAAAAGAGTTCAAGATAATGTTTTGATTGAATTCTTGAAACATGGGATTGGATATTTTTTTGAAGGTATGAATTCTATTGATAAATTGGTAGTTGAAAGATTATTTGAAAACGGTGTATTGTCGGTGTTGTTATCAACTAAAGATGCCTGTTATTATACACCAAGTGCCAATCTCGTTATAGTGTTGGGAAACCAAGAGTATGATGTCAAAGACCATAGGTTTGTTGACTATACTATCAATGAACTTGGTGAAATGATTGGATGTTGTAAGAATGATGATGATCCAAATGATTCAAAAGTTTTGATGTTGATTAATAACAATAAATTAAGTTTTTATAATCAATTCATTAATCAAGCATTACCTATAGAAAGTTATTTGAATCTTTCTGCACATGATTTCTTTATTGATGAGATTAGTAATTTGAATTTCAAATCAAAACAAGATTTAATTGATTGGTTAACATTTACATTCTTTTATAGAAGAATTCAATTAAATCCAAGTTTTTATGATGTTTTAGATAATTCTCATTTGGGGATTTCGGAATATTTATCTGAATTCATTGAAACAAATTTGAAGGAATTAGAAGAAGCTGAATTGATTGAAATTGAAGAAGATGAAGAAGATGAAGAAATTTCTCCAGTTAATAGTACAATGATTGCATCTCATTATAACATCTCCTATTTAACTATGAAGAATTTTACCAAATTAAACAACAAAAGTCGTATCAAATTTATACTTGAATTAATCACATCTTCAATTGAATTTGAAAATTTACCAATTAGACAAGGTGAAGAAATTTTATTGAAAAAAATTTATGATAAATTACCAATAAAAGTTAATCAACCACAATTTGAATCTCCATATTTAAAAGCTTTTATATTATTACAATCACATTTTTCAAGATTATCATTACCATTAGATTTATCTATTGATCAAAAATCGGTATTAGAAAAGATATTGAATTTACTTTATGCTTGTATCGATCTTTTATCTAGTGAAGGTTATTTAAATTCAATTCAAGTAATGGAATTATCACAAATGATAATTCAAGGTGTTTGGAATAATAAGGATTCTCAATTAAAACAAATACCTTTCTTTACAAATGAAATCTTGTTAAGGTGTAAAAAACATCAAGTCGAAACGGTTTATGATATCATGTCTTTAGAAGATGATATTAGAGATGATATCTTACAACTTGATAGCGAAAATTCAAATGATAATATTAAATTAAATAAGATTGCTGAATTTGTTAATAAATATCCAAATATTGATATCAAATATGAATTGGATTTATCGATTCCAATCGTGGCGAATGAACCAAAAGAGATCATGATCACTTTGGAAAGAGATGAAGATACAGAGGGTGATTTGGCTGTTGTGTCCGAATATTATCCATTCCCCAAAAATGAAGCTTGGTGGATAGTGATTGGTGATGTAACTACAAGGCAACTTTATTCGATCAAAAAAACAACGATTTCAAAAGTGTCACAACAAATCAAAATGGACTTTACTTTACCTAGTCTGGGTCGTCATAGTTTGTCTATTTGGTGTATGTGTGATTCGTATATTGATGCGGATAAAGAGATTGGGTTTGAAGTGGATGCTGAAGAGAGCCGCGAAGCTGCTCTTTAAGTTGGGAAACGAAGAGTCACTGCAGAAAGCCGCTTCGCGACTGAATATCGTGAGAAGAGCGAAAAATTGCGAAACGGCGCGGAAAACGAAGAATCGCGAAATGGCTTTGTCGGTATCGTGAAAACGAACAGTGAGAATCGCGAAATGGCTCCCTAGTGTAGTGAGAAAAACAAATACTCGCTTCGCAACTCTTCAAATTTACTCACCGAGAATAATTTACTGAAAAATGTCGCCCATGTGTTTTTCAAGTTAGTCATATTTGACACTTTTTTTTCAATATATAATTAATCAATAAATATATAACCTTTAAAAATGAGTTCCAATTCAAATGTTTTAACCCCATATATAAAGTCTTTATTGATGGAGCCTCCAAATTTCACTCCTGGAGACTTATCAACAGTTTTAAAATGTATTTTCCGTGGAATTCCTTCCGATATTCAAACTGCTGCATTTTTGACCGCTTTAAGAATGCGTGGATTAGATCAAGAATCTGATTATATAGCAGCTGCTGTAAATACAGTTTTACAATTCTCAAAATTAATCAATCCTGATTTGGTCTCGCCACATGGCTATATAGATATTGTTGGAACTGGTGGTGATGGTCAAGATACTTTCAATGTATCTACTTCATCAGCTATTGTTGCTGCTGGTATGGGTTTACCAATTTGTAAACATGGTGGTAAAGCTTCTACGTCAACTTCGGGTTCTGGTGATTTATTGAAATCTTTAGGTATAGATTTAATGAATGTAACTGATGAAACAACTCCTGAAATTCTTAAAGAATCTGATTTTTGTTTTTTATTTGCTCCAGCATTTCATCCAGGTATGGGGAAAGTTGCATCAGTTAGAAGTCAATTAGGATTACCAACTATTTTTAATATTTTAGGACCATTAATGAATCCAATTCCATTACAACTGAGAATTTTGGGTGTTTATAGTGAAAAATTGGGTGAATCATATGCTGAAGCTTGTCTGATTTTAGCAAAAGAAAATAAAATTCATAAGGCAACAATGGTTGTTTTTGGTAATGTTGGTTTGGATGAAATTTCACCAATTGGAATCACCAAATATTGGTGGATTGATGCAAATGGTGGTATTACTCGTGGTGTAATTTCTCCAAAAGATTTTAATTTACCAGAACATGAATTAAAAACTGTTAAATCAGGTACTCCACTGGAAAATGCACAAATATTATTACATATTTTAAGACAAGATTCTGCTGAATTTAAAATTAATGATTTCTCGAATCATCCTATCGTTGATTATATCTTGATGAATAGTGCTGCATTGGCTGTTGTTAGTGGTGCTGCAAATGATTGGGTCCATGGGGTTAAGTTGGCAAAGGATGCTATAACAAGTGGTTCTGCGCTTAGAGCGTTGGATGGGTTTAAAAAGGCGGTAAGTGAGTTACGGTGAACCAACTGCGAGCTACAAGCTACGAACGAACAAGTGAAACGAGTGAGTGAGGAGTGACTACTGAGTATCTACGTAGAGTAACTGACTAATAAGCAGTGAGTACCTAAGTAACTGAGTAGTGGAGTGACCTCTAACTGAGTCACTAAACCTCGTAATAGATCGCGAGTAGAATTTCTCGCGAATTTTTCAAGTCTCGTATTTTTCTTTGTAAACGCGTCGCATATTTTTTGTTTACTATTTAATTTTTGTTTATACTTTCTTTCAAACACAACAAATGTTCTCTACAAAAAAGCTAATATCTACTCCATCCAAAGGAGATCCTGGGGGACGATATGGTAATGGTGGAATAGGGCGCCATGAGTTTACCCCCATTGGTAATCGGTCTAGATCTACCGATAGTCAAAAGAATGATCCAATATCAACCAATAATAGAACATTATTTCAACCAATAATACAAAATAATGATTATATAAATAATAGTAATCTTGAAAATGATACTTTTGATTATACAATTGATAATTTCGAATCACAATCACCAAAACGAACTCAAACTTTTCAAACAAATACAAACTTTTCAAATAATAAAAATTTCATTTCTAATAATGGGTTTTCTTCTATTAAAGAACAAGAGGATAGGATTCGTCAATTAAATTCTGAGAATTATCGGTTGAAATTGAATGTAGCGGCCATGCAGCGTTTATTAAGTGATACACCCGATGATCAACGTCAATTGATTTCAGAAAATATTCAATTAAAAACAGATTTAGAAACTTTAGTAAATCGAATCAAAGAATTACAATTTGAAAATGAAAAACTTTCAAAAAATTCAAATTTACAATATCAATCAAATTTACAAGAATCAGATTATGAATTACAAATTTCACAAATGAAGAATGATTTTAAATCTTTAATTAAACAAAAAGATGAAGAAATCTTTCAAACTAAAAATGAATTAAATCAGTTTTCTCAAGAATTAAAAAATCAAACTGAATTATTTAATAAAAATTTGAAGAGTTTACAGTCTGAAAATGAAGAATTGAAACATCAAGTTGATAAACATAATATTCTGAAAATATCAAACAGAGATCAATTAAAGATTATAGATCAATTGGAAAATGAAACACAATCGCAAAGACAAAAAATTGAGTCTTTAAATCAAGATTTACATGATTCGAATGTTCAAGTTTCTGAATTACAAAGTAAGGTCCAATCACTTACTCATGAATTGAAATCACAAACCCATGAGTTGCAATCACTAACCAATGAGCTACAAGTTAAAGACTCTTCGATTCGAACACTTGAAATTCAACGTCAAAATAAAGATTCGAATTCTGTTGATGAAATCAACAAATGGAAATCAAAATATGATACTTTAAAGCAACAATTTGATAATTTGGCCACTACAAATGATAGACAAATTCAAAATTATAAACAAGAATCAAAAGAATTAAATCAAAAATTACAAAATTTAAAATTCATTATTGAAAATAAAAAAGTTCAAGAATCGCAAGCATTTGAAATTGAACTTGAACGTAAATCAAATCAAATTTATGAACTTGAACGTAAATCAAATCAGAGTTATGAACTTGAAGAATCTCAAAAACGAACTATTCGTAAACTTCAAGATGAAATCAATTTACTTGAACAAGATCTTAATGATAAAAATGAAATTATTAATAAATTAAGTAATGATAGAAAGAATTCAAATGGTGTTCATTTTGCATATGAATCCCAAATTGAAAGTTTAACAACAAGAAATAACCGTCTTGTCGATCAAATACAAGAACTTCAATCAACAATCGAAGCATTAGAAGACAAATTGACCAAATCAAAAAATGAAAAACTGTATAATTCTTTAAACAATGAATCACAAAGGGAAATTGGAGATTTAAAACTTGAATTAAAATTACAGACTTCACAATTGAAGTCTCAAGTTGAAGAGAATCAATACATCATAGATGGTTTGAAACAAGAAATTACAAACTTGAATCAAAAACTATTGAAATCAACTTCAACTAGTTCATTTGATAACTTTAATTCAAATTCAAATACTCTTTTGGATATTGCAAATGAATCAAGACTGAGACTTGAATCTATTAATGAAAAATTAGAGCAAGAAAAAATCAACTTATCTCAAGAATTAAGATATAATCAACGTACTTTGGACAAGTTAATGGCTTTGTTCAATTTACATCTGTCTGATGACTTGGAAATCGAAGTAAAGGATTTATTAAATGCTAATAGTGAACTCAAAGATTTACTCGAAGGATATGCCATCAAGATTGAAGAAATCGATCATAAATTTACAAATGCAAAGAGAGAGGCTGATTCAAAAAGCATGGTTTATAGTCAATTACAAGCCAAAGTTAATTCTTTGGAAAATGAGATATCAAGTAAGGAAAGAATTATTACTAGGTTAGAATCTTTAAATTCTCAAAACAATTATGGTGGGAATTTGTATTATAGAGATACTGATGAGTATACTTTATTATTAAAATCTAAATCAAATGATGAATTAATGATCAAGAAATTGGAATTCGAATTAGACAATTTAAAAAGAAATCAAAATCTTGAAATTAACGAGTATAAAGATAAGATCAAGTCATTGGAGATGCAATACGAACTTCAAAAAGAAATCTTAAAGAACAAGCCTCTTGATGATTCGTCAGCTATTCGTAGCTTACTCGAAGTACAACTACAAGAAGCAACAAAACTTAGTACAGAATTATCAAAACTGTTATCTGATTCAAATTCCACATCTTCATTATTAGAGGAAAAAGTTTCCAAGTTAGAAAAGCAAAATAATGAATTATTATACATGACACTGAAATTACAAGATAATGATGTCAATAAAAAATCAGAAAAACTTGAATTGGAAAAGAAGAATAAACAATTAACTCAAGATTTAATCAAAGTAACTAATCATTGTAAAAAATTGGCAGATAAAGTAAATCAACTTACTAATAGTCATATTTTAAATGATAAATTTTCACAAATGAACTTTTCACAAAATGATCAATTGAATAAACAAAAAGCTGAAAATATTTATTTACTACACAAAGTACTGGACTTAAATTCCAAATTGAATTCAATAAATAGAATTGGTGATTCAAAGGAAATTGAAGTTTTGGAAAAGCAAGTAACTTATTATAAGGCAAAACTTTATGATTTTAATTTAAGAGCAAATGATTTGGAATTAATTTATTCATTTACAATCAATTCGATCAAAAATTCGAATCAATTGATCAAAAATGATATCAATAAATTGATTGAATGTGGCATTTATCCGGATTACACGCTGATGAATTTGGAGAGAATGAGGAAAGGTGGAACACGAATTACTTTCAAGGTGTTGGCACAGTTTGTTGTTGCGGCAATTCGAATCAAAAAGAGGTTTGAAAAGGCCGAGAGGAGGAAATTTAGGTTGATTGAATTAAAGACAGAGATCGAGGCTGCAAAGATCAAGTAGATAGATATTGAGAGGAAAGATCGAACCTGTTGAACTAAGAGCTTCATGTATTAACGTTTCATTTCATAAATATTGTATAAATATAACATTTAAATAGGAAGGATTATTAGACTTTTGTATCATCTCATTATTCTTGTAATCGGAGTTTGGAAGTTTTTATCTGTTGAAAGTTGTCTTGTTCTTCCAACACGTGGAGTATGGAACATTCCTGATGAACTTGTTTGTTGATTCAGTTGTTGATTATTTTGTTGATGTGATGATCCACTACCTATTGAGTTCGACCTCAAGTTTAAAAAAGTGTTGTTGCCTGCTCCTAACATATCCAGCGTTGAATTGAGTGAAATATCCCCCTGATGTATCATACTATCATTCGCCATATCAGGAGGTGATAATATACTCTCGATATTATCATGAGGTGTATATCCATTGGCTAAAAATGTCCCTATTGTCATGCCTCCACTTACATTATTTGAACTACGGTTTATCGTATTCTCTTCTTCATATTCATCGTCATCATGCTCAAATGCATTTGGAGGTGGTTTTGTATGTATTGATTTCAAAATTGTTTGATCTGTTTGTTTATTAAGTTCACTCGACTCATCTAAAAATTTCTCAAATATTGCTAAATCATTCCATGCCCTGTCCTTTAAAAGCTTTCCATTCTTATACACTTTGGCACCAAATGTTGCCGAATTCATTGGAATCGTACCATCTTCTTCTTCTTCAAGCATCAACAGCGGGAACAAGTTTGCAGTTGCCTCTAGGAGAGCTTGGGTATCTATGTCATCATACGGTATTGGGTCATCTCTCCACTTCTCTATGTATAGCACTTGATTTGGATCGTCGATATGGACGTATGAAAATATGGAATCTCGAGTCATATTGCTATAAAGATCAAAATTACAAAACAAAATAAACGGGAAAAACAATAAAATAAAAAAACCTTTAAGCGGCTTTTAGGGGTGATAATTTTCTCACAAACATTTATTGAGACAATCTTAAAATTACACTATATACTAAATAATTACCGGCATTTAAAAGCTTATCATGCAGCAGCCAGAACTTGTGGAGCAGAGCCACACAAGTCTTCAAACAACGTAGGTTTCATCGTCAACACCTTCTTGTCATAGCTTGAAGACTTGACCAATTTAAAAGCACCAGTACCAATACTCATGGTTTGACCCAAGATAATACATTCCGAAACACCTTCAATCTTATCATTTTTCATGAAAAATGCAGCGTCGAACAAGTGATCGGTAGTCTTTTCGAAAGAAGCCAATTGTAAAACAGAATCTCTCATCTTACTCAAACCAAATCTGGTGATACCCAATACTTCACCCTTATATGTCATAACATCACCCAATAATTGGATATGACGAGGATCAACAGACATACCATGATTACTCATTGTATAGTCGATTTCCTTGATAATCGAAGCTCTAGCAGCTTCAATACCCAAGACAGAAGCGATTTCCAAAACGTGGTTGGTGGTGGTCTTAGTACCAACAACACCATCAGTACTCATAACTTCCTTCAAACCATAACCTTCAACCAACAATTCCTTCTTAGAATCCTCACGAATGTTGATAACAGCACGGAAAATGTTGGGCAACCCCTTGATAACAACACTTGGTAATGATCTCTTCAATTGTTGCATTCTGAAGAATAATGTGTTTGTATTATCGGTTGGATTCTTGATGCTTTCAGATTTACTTTCTCTTAAAGTGACAAGGACATTAACACGATCCTTACCACTAACAGAAACATCACCAGGTTGAATCTTCAACTTTGGAGCCAGGAAAATAGCTTGTGCAATACTATCAATATTTAATTCCAATTGTAATTTTTCAATTGTCTTCAAATCTATCTTAATTGACAAATAAGCCATATTATTTTTATAAACATCTTCGATGAAATATGCAACGTCTTGTAACAAAGTTTTTTCAACTCTACCCTTAACAACACGAGCTGCAATTTCATCTGTATCATTCACCAACACACAATTGATAATCGGAGTCGAAATCGTTTTTGAAGCATTGATGATTTCCTTAATACGTGGGACACCCAATGTGACGTTCATAGATGCAACACCAGCAAAATGGAAAGTCTTCAAGGTCATTTGAGTACCTGGTTCACCAATAGATTGGGCACCAATAGCTCCAACTGCTGTACCTGGTTCAACCTTTGCTCTAGAATATTTATATAGAGATTGTTCTAAGAACTTTTCAATACACTTGGAAGACATCTTAGATAATTGGTTGACTGTGTTTAATGCTGTTTCATCATCTTCAATCAACATTTCATTGTTATTAGGATTGGTGAAATATGGCTTTAATCTTTGATGTTCTCTAATTCGGGCTAAAATTTCAGCCTTTTTACCAATAAACTCTCTTAAAGAAGTATAATATTCTCTTTCAGCATCATTTTGATCAATATATTCAATCTTATCAAAATCTTCTGGTTTCAAAACTTGACCTAAATTGTCCAATCTAATTAATGAATCTTCCAAAGGCTTAAGAATAGAATCAACCAAATCATTGATTTGATATGGTAACAATCCTGATTCATTGACATCAAAAGTGATGTTATAAGCATGATCCCATTGTCTAATAAAGTTGACTGGTTTAGCATCACCTTCCATATCAAATGGATCCAAACCATCACCACCATAAGTGAATTGAACAATACCGTTCGATGAATTTCTCACAGTGTTATCATATTGAGAAGACAAATCTTCCAATGATTTCATTAATCTTCTAGACATATAACCTGTTTCAGCGGTCTTAACAGCAGTATCAACCAAACCTTCTCTACCAGAAATCGCATGGAACAAAAATTCTGGAGGTGTTAACCCACTAAAGAAAGAGTTTCTAACAAAACCTTTAGATTGTGGAGTCTTCGAGTTCTTGGTAAAATGAGGTAATGATCTATCTTGAAAACCATCTGGAACACGATTACCCGAAATAATTTGTTGACCAACAACAGCCACCATTTGAGAAACATTCAAAGTCGACCCTTTAGAACCACAAGTAGCCATAATTAATGGAGCATTGAGTGGATCTAATTCGTTGATACAAACTTCACCAACTTCTTCTCTAACCTTCGACAATAACCCACCGATTTTAGCTTCCAAAGTTTGTTCTTCATTACAACCAGGTTGAGTTTCCAACTTGCCTCTATTATATAAATCAATCAATTCATCACACTTCAAATAAGCTTGTTCAACCATCAATTCCTTCTTTTTCTTCAATTCAATACCTGGTGTAACATCATTAATCCCGATCGAAAAGCCTCGATTACCCAAGAATCTTGCACATAATTTTGCCATTCGATTCATTGCATTTGCTGCTTCTTCTGCACCATAGTCTCTTAAGATGGTATAGAATACAGAATGTTTCTTACCATCACCCAAGGTTGATTTATCCATTAACCCACTCAAAATGTTTGACCCTCTGATAACCACAAATCCATCATTAGGGGACATTTCATTTGGTAAACCCTTTGGTGGTGCAATATAAGTCTTGTTTTTAGCATCCAAATTGATGACAACATTCGATTTTTTATTTGGTTTAATCAATAATGAAAAAACTTGTTTACCCGTCCATAACATGACTGGTTTAAAGATTGCTGGAGGTGGAATATCAAATTGAATGTCCGCATCCGACATCATACATAATAATTGTACTAATGATGCTCTATCAAAGAAAGAATCTTTATGGGAAATCAAATAAGAACCTGTGATGAAATCTTGGGTTGCAGCAATGATTGGTTCACCAGATTTTGGTGTTAACAAATTATTTTTAACACCCATCAAATTGATTGCTTCTGCTCTTGCTTCTTCAGTTTGTGGAACATGTAAATTCATTTCATCACCATCGAAATCGGCATTATATGGTGTACATACACATTCATTCAATCTAAATGTTCTCCAAGGTCTAATCTTTGCATAATGTGATAAAATCGATAATCTATGTAAAGATGGTTGTCTATTAAATAAAACAACATCACCATCTTCAATATGTCTTTCAACAATATCACCAATTTGTAAATTTTTTGCTAATTTAATTCGATCACCAAATCTTAAATTTCTCTTTGCCATTTCATTTTGTTTCATAAGATAATTAGCACCAGGATGAATATCTGGACCATTTAAAATCAATTTTTGTAATTTCTTTCTATTATAACGAGTACATTTCTCAGGATATGTTAATACTTTAGCAACTCTATCTGGAACTGCAACTTCATCAATTTTTAAATTTGGATCTGGAGAAATAACTGTTCTTGCAGAAAAATCAACTCTTTTACCAGATAAATTACCTCTAAAACGACCTTGTTTACCTTTTAATCTTTGACAAAAGCCACGGATTGGTTTAGCAGATTTGGAACCTCCTGATCCACCAGATGAAGGTAATAAAGCTGGATTTGCAGAATCAGAATTGATATACATTGCAACAGACAATTGTAAATAATCCCATTGTTCCATCAAATTATTGATTGAAATCCCTTTTTCAATACCAGCCTTAATTAAAGATGAAGTCCATACGATTTCAGTCAATTTAACGGTCAAATCATCTTCATTTGATTGTGCATCCATCATAACCGATGGTCTAATACATACTGGAGGTGCAGGTAAATATCTCCAAATATACATTTCTGGTCTACCACCTCTTGCTGGATCTATACCAAATAATTCACAATCTTCAGGTGTAATTTGTTTAAAAAGATTTAAAGTTTTTAATGGATTTAAATCTTCATTTACTCTTTTAATGAATTTTTCTAATTCTGGATTTCTTTGAAAAACTTGATCAAATTCTTGATCCCAAAGTTGCTTTTCAGGTGTTGGTTTTTTACCAATCCATCTAAAAGTATCATGAATGATTTTTAAAGCTGCTGGACCAGCCCCACTGGCTGCCTTTTTAACAACACCATTAACATGATTACATTTTACACATCTTCTTTGTTTTTTACATTGATCCAGAACTTTTTTCAAAACTTTCATTCTTCTTAAATTATCAATATTTGGTCTTCTTAAATCAATTAAAAATTGTCTTTTTGTTTGTTCATCTAATAAAATTGCTGAACAATTTTTACAAATACATTGTAAAACTTGAATGATTGCTTTAAAATAACCAACATGAAAGACTGGAAGTGCTAAGCGAACATGACCAAAATGACCTTGACATGAAGCCAAATTCCCATTACAAGTAGCACATTCACTTGCATTGGATGAAATCCCCATCTTGGTGTCTAAAGCACCACTTTCTTTTGGAGTTCTCCCCTTTTCTAAATCATAAAGATCTCTTGTTTGAACTTCAACTTCTGATTGTGCCACAATATCCTTTGCCGAAAGTGCACCAAATTCAAGGCCTTTGATACACTTTGGTGCTATATCAACAACTACGTCCTTCATTTTTTTTAAAAAAAAGAAGCTGTACAGTATATTTTAATATAGAATTTGAAGTCTCTATATCTGAATATGCTGTTCAACAGAAAAACAGCACCGTTTTTTAGTTGTATTTTAGTCTTGAGTGAAACTTGATCTGAGAAGAGCTTATAAATAAAGAGAGAAAAAAATTAAAAGTTGATTGAAAAAAACTGGTCTCTATATGCAGGACCGTCAATTTTCGTTTATAGACGATGGTCTATAGACAGTGGTCTGTGTATTCGAATTTCAAATAATATGCTTTCTCTGACCACATTGTGAGATTTGATGAGATTTCAGGTAATTTGTACTATTCTTGACTTGTTTAAGTATTCTGCTTTTCAGGTAATGGTGCTTCTCTTGCTTTCTGTAAAGTGTCAGTATTTATATACAGGACAAGTGGCGCTCACTTTTAAGTGGCGGAAATTTAATAATCATTACTTCAAATTTATATATACATATACATCATTAAAATGAGCACCGAAACAAACCCAGTTGCATCTGGTGCCACCACTGCCGCTGCCACCAATGAACAAAAGATCGTCAAGACCTTGGAAGAAGATGACGAATTCGAAGATTTCCCAGAAGATGGAAAATGGTTATCCGAAGCTAATAATCAAATTAATCCAACAAGTTTATGGGAAGAAGATTGGGATGATGAAGATAATCAAGATGAATTTTCTCAAAGATTAAGAGAAGAATTAAAAAGATCGCAAAAATAAATATTCAATTCAAAAGTGTATATTAGAAAATATAAAGCTTTATTAAATTAAGCGTAAAAATTAACTGATTTTGATTTTCTTGCTTGAACTTCACCAATTGCTTCAACAAAATCTTCATGTTTTATAGTAGATTTCCCATTTCTTAAAGCAATCATTCCTGCTTCAACCGTCACTGCCTTTAATTGTGCACCATTAAATTCATCTGTTGATCTAGCTAATTCTCTCCAATTAACAGAACTATTATCACAATTCAATTTTCTTGCATGAATCTTTAAAACTGATTCTCTTGCTTCTTCACTTGGTAATGGAAATTCGATTTTTCTATCTAATCTACCAGATCTTAAAAGTGCTGGATCTAAAGTATCAACTCTATTGGTAGCTGCCAAAACTTTAACTCTATCATCAGATCCAAACCCATCTAATTGATTCAATAATTCCAACATTGTTCTTTGTACTTCTCTATCACCACTTTTATCAGAATCAAATCTTTTTGTACCAATTGCATCCAATTCATCAATAAAAATAATCGTTGGAGCTTTTTCTTTGGCCAATGCAAAGGCATCTCGAACTAATTTGGCACCATCACCAATAAACATTTGAACCAATTGAGGTGCTGCTAATTTTAAGAAAGTTGCACCTGATTGAGCTGCACATGCTCTTGCTAATAATGTCTTACCAGTTCCTGGTGGTCCATACATAAGTGCACCTTTTGGAGCTTTAATACCTAATTTTGTGAATTTTTCTGCTTGCTTCATAGGTAAAACAACAGCTTCTATCAATTCTTCAATTTGTTTATCTAATCCACCAATATCAGAATAATCTTCTGTTGGTTTTTCATCAACTTCCATCGCTTTAACTCTTGAATCATATTCAGAAGGTAATGTATCCAAAATTAAATATGAATCTTTATTAACACCAATCAAATCATTTGGTTTTAAAGTGGCTGGATCTACCAACCCAATCATAGGTAAGAAAATCGTTTGTCTTGTTGATGTCTTAATAACTGCCAGTTTTCCTGTTCTAGTGGCATGTATATCAATATTTGCACCCTGCTCAACAGATTCTTTTTCAACATCAAGATCCAACAATTCAACAACATTACCAACTAAATACGGCAATTGTTTATTATTATTGATTTTTTCTTGATTATCCTTGATTCTTTCGGTCATAACGGTCGTTTCATGAGTTAATCTTTGAGATTCGGATCTCATCACTTTGATCTCATTATCCAACAACTTTGTTCTGTTGATGATATCGGCAGTAGATGCATTCAAGATTTCTTGGTCTATAAGGTCATCTTGTTCCAATTCTTCTAATGTGGACATGTTTAATTGTATGTTTTTGGGGATTAATCAGTTTATTGCCACTCAATTTTTTTGATCAAATTTCGAACCTTTTTTTCGTGGTGAGGGTCGTGTTTTACTGCAAATTTATATACAGTCCTTACGTATATCTTGAAAGGCTTTTGATAAAATATTTGATTCTTTTTATTGATATATTCAAAGTAAATATGGTTTCTACTTATAACGATCATAATGAAATAAGTGACGAGGAATTCTCTAAATTGAGACAATCAGTCTTAAAAGGTATGTTTTAACTTTGTTTTGTAATCATCATCGAATATTACTAACTATTTGCAGCAAGAGAATTATCATATTCTCCATATTCAAACTTTCGGTAAGTACAATTTATTTATGAATTTTAAACTTTAACTAACCATTTAGTGTTGGCTGTACAGTTGTCACGGATGAAGGTGACTTTGTCACCGGTGCAAATATAGAAAATGCATCTTATGGTGCTTGTGTTTGTGCAGAACGCAATGCCATCAATAGAGCTATTTTAGAAGGATACCGCAGTTTCAAAATCATTGCAATTTCGGGTGATGCTGAAGAACCAATAACACCATGTGGTATTTGTAGACAAGTCATCAGAGAATTTGCTCCAAAGGCACCTATTTACATGTTTAGTGAAACCAAATTTTTGAAAGTTTACTTGAATGAGTTATTACCTTTGAGTTTTGGACCAGAAGATTTGGGAATTGACCCAGTAAAGCATTTATCAAAATCATTAGTATAGAATTTAATAAACGAACCAATTACGGAGAACCGATTCATTGCGGGGTGTGATTTTATCTACTGCGGTATGGATCTCATTGCATCACTGATTTAATTTTATTTTTTATCGCTCAATTTCTTCGAGAGAGTAGGATAAATTTTAGCGGCATGTTTATTTTTTCCTCGTAAGCCACGACGATTTTTTGAAAAATGCCTAAAGAAAATCATTAATTGTCGCGGTAGCCTCGCACGATTCACGCTAAATTCGCGGTAGCTGTCGCTGACAAAAAAAAAAAAAAAAAAAGAAAAAAATTTTGCCATCTCAGCAAAACCATTATATCAAACCGATCTCGAAAAGTATGTCTGCCATCATTTGTGCTGCATCCAACTGTGGTAAAGAAACCACATCGACTTTGAAATGTCCCATTTGTTTGAAAAGTGGTGTTTCGAACGTGTTTTGTGACCAACAATGTTTTCGTGGATCTTGGGGTGTTCATAAATCGATTCATAAAGTCGAAGGAAAAGAAGAATATAACCCATTTCCAACTTATAATTTCACTGGTGAATTGAGACCTTCATATCCATTGTCTTCAAGAAGACAAGTTCCAGAACATATCAAAAAGCCAGATTATGCTTTGGATGGTAAACCTTTAAGTGAACTTAAAAATGATAGATTAGGTAAAATCGTTCAAAATGATTCTCAAAGTATTGAAACAATTAGAGAAGTTGCTTCTATTTCAAGAGAAATTTTGGATATCACTGCATCTCATATTAAACCTGGTGTTACAACCGATGAACTCGATGAAATTTTGCATTCAGAATGTATGAAAAGAGATTGTTATCCTTCACCATTAAATTATTTTACATTTCCCAAATCTTTATGTACTTCAATTAATGAAGTGATTTGTCATGGTATTCCAGATAAAACCAAATTAAAGGATGGCGATATTGTCAATTTAGATGTTACGATTTATTACAAAGGATTCCATTCTGATTTGAATGAAACTTATTATGTTGGTGAAAAAGCAAAGACTGATGCTGACACCGTTAGATTGGTTGAAACCACAAGAGAATGTCTTGATTTGGCCATTTCGATTGTTAAGCCAGGTATGGCCTTCAGAGAATTGGGTAATGTGATTGAAGCTCATGCAAAGAAAAACAATTGTTCTGTTGTTAGAACATATGTAGGTCATGGTATAGGTGAATTGTTTCATTGTCAACCTAACATTCCTCATTATGCTAAAAATAAGGCTGTTGGTATTGCCAAACCAGGAATGGTTTTCACAATCGAACCAATGTTGTGTCTTGGTACTTATAAGGATCAAACTTGGCCAGATAATTGGACTTCTGTAACCCAAGATGGTAAGAAGAGTGCACAATTCGAACATATGATGTTAGTAACTGAAGACGGTGTTGAAGTTTTGACCAAAAGAGGTGAAAACTCACCAGGTGGTGCAGTCGCTAGAATCTAGATTATTTATAGGGGGGATTTTTTTATATGTATTTAGCATTATATGATTTGTATTATATAGATTCGGTGTATTCTTCACCTCTAATCAAAACGTCACAAATTGTATTTTGAACTTTTTCTAAAGAACTTTTAAATACTTCCATTTTCTTCCTAATATTACCACAACCTTTTGGATTATAGTCGGTATTAAACATACCTTTATTTGTATTTAAATCAGGATATTGATTAAATAAAGTTTGTGTCTTTGCATATAATTTTTCCATAAACTCCAAATTACGTAAATTCTCTCTATTTATAGCTTTTGTTTTGGGATCAACTATATTTGAAATTGTATACCTCATGATTTCACCTGTTAAATCGAAAAGACCCATAAAATAATCACCCAATTGAATAAATCCAATTTGACCATTATAAGTTGGCATTTCACCAAATAAAAAGGAATCTATATGTTTATCAAGTGGATCATCCTTTTCTTCTACTTTTTGTTCTTGTTGGATTAATAATTGTACAAACAGCATGAATCGTTCAAAAGTCAACAATTCACAATTCATCACAAAATACATGAATGTAAATGCTTCGATCATTTCTTCCACGGAGTTTGAGATACTCGACTTGAATTGAGCAGAATTATTGCTTGGCCAATACTCGGTGTGTATCTTCTTCATACATTGGCCAATGATAATAAGGTAATCTTTGATTTGCTTACGGATCGGAATCGATAAATTGCGATTCGATACTCTATGAAATGTGAAAATAAGTTTCTTGGAGTAAGAATTTATATCTCTGCATAGCCTAATGACCTGTTCACGCTCATCATGATAGTGTAAAAGGTGCTCTCTTGCGGGCTGGAATATCTCTATTTCGTATGGTTCAGTCATTGTTTTACTAACAAGTATTGGGCATCTGAAAAAGTTAAGGGAAAAAAATGCAATATGCGAATTTTGAAAATCCTTCGATGGGTGCAAATTTCAAATTCTTACAAAGTTTAAGGGAAATTGACAAAGTTTAAACAAGATATGAGGTATGGAAATTAACAAGTAGTTAATTTTGAAGATTATAGAGTGTTTTAATTTTGATAAAATTTTGTATTTTTTCTATCAAAGTTGTAGTATTTAAAAAAAATCGCAAAAAGAGCTTGTAGGGTGTGAATAGTCACTTTTTGAATGTACCGACCGTATTCGTTCGGAGAATGTCACGGATTTGACGAATCACGTAGTTCCCACACTGATCAGACAGAGATATCTTGCTCTTTTTCTGCTTATAAGCCGCTGCTATTTTCTTTGTTGAATCACTTGTAGGTGCTGTTTTCCTGAACATATCTGGTAGCGTCTTTAAACGAAGCCTTTTTTTCTCTAATTCTTAATTGTATTTGTATCTCTATATTGTTGTTACTAGGTAAATCCTGAGTTATGCTGATAAATTAGAAAGCTTACAGTTATTGCTGAGAAACAAATGTAGACCCTTTAGTTATCTCTGCTTCAATTTAAAGTATACAACAGAAAGGTCCCTTGGCCCAGTTGGTTAAGGCGCGGTGCTAATAACGCCGAGATCAGCAGTTCGATCCTGCTAGGGACCATACTTTTTTGCTTTTTTAATCTTTTAACTCGCCTAGCTGAACTTTTTATAAACATAATAGACCTTATTAATAAGTCTATATCTTCAATAAATGAACTATTTAACTAACTTTATATTGACCATCACGTGACAGATCAACGTGTATTTACCATTTTCACTATTTTTAAAAAAAATTTAATCGCGTTGAATAATTTGCCTTGCCGATATTAGTTTAAAGTAAACGAGATTAGAATGTCATCATCTATTCAATTACTTAACCCAAAGGCCGAGTCATTCAGACGTGACCAGGCACTTCAAGTCAACATTGCTGCTGCCCAAGGGTTGCAACAAGTGTTGTCAACCAATTTGGGTCCAAAAGGTACTTTAAAATTATTAGTTGATGGTTCTGGATCTTTAAAATTAACAAAAGATGGTAAAGTTTTATTAAGTGAAATGCAAATTCAACATCCAACCGCAGTTATGATTGCACGTGCCGCAACTACACAAGATGAAATCACTGGTGATGGTACAACAACAGTGATTTTACTTGTTGGAGAATTATTAAAACAAGCAGAAAGATTTATAAGTGAAGGTGTTCATCCTCGTATTATTGTTGATGGATTTGAAATTGCAAGAGAAGAATCTTTAAAATTTTTAAATGATTTTAAACAAACTACAACAGATCTTGATCGTGAGTTTTTATTACAAATTGCCAAATCATCATTATCAACCAAAGTTCCAATTGAATTATCAAATGTTTTAACTCCAATTGTTACAGATGCAGTACTTCAAGTTCAACAAGCAGATGAAAGAAATTTGGATTTGCATATGATTGAAATTATGACAATGCAACATGGTAATGCAAAAGAAACAGAATTAATTAAAGGGTTAGTTTTAGATCATGGTGCAAGACATCCAGATATGCCAAAAAGAATTGAAAATGCCTATATTTTAATTTTAAATGTTTCATTAGAATATGAAAAAACTGAAGTTAATTCTGGATTTTTTTATTCAAGTGCTGAACAACGTGAAAAATTAGTTCAATCAGAACGTAAATTTGTTGATGAAAAATTAAAAAAAATTATTGATTTAAAAAATCAAGTTTGTGAATTAAATTCAAATAAAGGATTTGTAATTATAAATCAAAAAGGTATTGATCCAATGTCATTAGATGTTTTATCAAAACATGGGATTTTTGCTTTAAGAAGAGCTAAAAGAAGAAATATGGAAAGATTACAATTAGTTTGTGGAGGTGAAGCTCAAAATTCTGTTGATGATTTAAATCCTTCAATTTTAGGTTTTTCAGGTTTAGTTTATGAAAATTCAATCGGTGAAGATAAATTTACTTATATTACAAAAAATAAAGATCCAAAATCTGCAACCATTTTAATTAAAGGTTCAAATAATCATATTTTACAACAAACAAAAGATGCAATTAGAGATGGGTTAAGATCCGTTTCAAATGTAATTAAAGATCAAGCTGTTTTACCAGGTGCTGGTGCTTTTTGGTTAAGTGCTAATAATCATTTATTGAGTTCAAAAGATTCAAAGAAAATTTTAAAAGGTAGAAATAAATCTGGTATTAAAGCATTTGCTGAAGCTTTATTAATTATTCCAAAAACTTTATCAACAAATGCAGGTTTAGATTCTTTAGAAACAATTTCAAATTGTCAAGATGAAATTTCAGATGATCGTATTGTTGGTGTTGATTTGAAATCTGGTGAACCAATGGATCCAACTGTTGAAGGAATTTGGGATTCTTATAGAGTTTTTAGAAATGCAATTTCAGCTGCCACAGGTATTGCATCTAATTTATTATTATGTGATGAATTATTAAAGGCAGGACGTTCATCTTTGAAAGAAGGTGGTGCTGGTGGCCCGGCACCTGGTGGTCCTCCAATGGGTGGTATGCCACCTATGATGTAATATCATTATATACCTTAATATTCAAATATTACAAAAAATTAATTTTTAAACTTTACATGTACCTTTTTTTTTTTGGTAATGGGATTTGGGCTCTTTAAAAAGAAAATATAAAAAGATCTCGATAGATAAATTAACCTGTAAATTTAAATAAATTTATCAAAACTTATCTCTAAGAAAATATAAAGAAAAATAAGCGGAGTGCGATATAATTGAAAACTATATTTGAATAGATTAAGTAGAAGGTTTCATTTTGCAATAGTCGGGCATAAAATTGAAGTAATCTTAAATTGGTTATGAATCATCGCTATTTAAAAAAATAAAAATAAAAATTTCTGATTGATTTCAATATACGAATAATCAGATTTTTATTTTTATAATAATTAGTAATGAATCAAATCTTCTATGCAGATTCACTATTCAATTAATACAGATGATTTGATTGATCGATTAAAAAGTCAAGATTTTGAAAAATACGAACGTTCCAAAAACCTATATACTTGTGGTTTCAATTCTTTTACAAATCATTTCAAATATGGCATGAATTGAATATTTGAAAGTATGATTTCTTAAATTCTGCTTATTAAAATATTATACCAGCATTTTATTTCAAAATCAATTATTTTTTATAAAAGAATCTTATTTTTTAGTAAATTAAGGCTAAAACATTTCTCAACTAAATTTACATCCTAAATACAAATAAATTGAAAATTTAGTAAGTTCTTATTTTGAATATGATCATACTCTAAAAGATTAAATTTACGAACATAAAAAAAAATTGAACACAAACATAAAAGTGCATCCTTGTTCAAAATTCCAGACATACATTTGTAAGACACCTCTTTTCGTACATTTCACGATACATACAAATGAAACAGAGTTTATTTACCAGTGACAAATTTTATTAATTCTGTGTAATTTCAAATGTGAAAGCCGTCAAAATGCTGGCAAAATTTTTTTTTTCAAAAAATAATTAAGCAGAAAAAATAATATAGCCAACAAAGTTCTGATAATGCTGCAAGAGCACTCAAAAAATGATGATATATAATATGTCAATCAAAAAAAAAATACGAATATTTCTTGCTGAGTAATAATCAACTATTGTTTATTCATTTCTCAGCTCATTTAACTGAAGATTGTCTGAGATCGACCAGCGAAGGTGGGCTTTGAAAAACAAAGAAAAAAACATGTACCAATCGAGTAAAGATAAGTGGAGGATTTTGCGCCTATACATATTTAACTCTTCAACGTGATGTTATTTTTTCTTGTCTCGAAATTTTTGAATGCAGATATACCTTAATGTAGCAAGTAAATGATAAAACCGATATAATATTGGTTCACTTCAATTTGTAGTATTGACAATTTGTGCGAGTTTTAATCTATTGAATGCAAAAAAACGTTGCTCCGCAATTTTTCTACATGCGCACGCATATGCATACATAAGGAGGCAGACCAAAGAAATGCGACCCAAGGACTTAAACTCGGAAAACCACGAGGGCAAGTGCTCAAAATACTTTAAAATATTATTTTTCTTCACAAATGCACATGCACCTAATAATTTTTTTTGCTTTTACGCGCAGGACTGTGCGCCCGCGTTCGGAATTCCGTGCACTGCCGAGTTTTGACTCAGTTGAGCATCTCTCTTTTTTTTTTTTTATTTTCAAACCAAACGGAGTTGTAGCTAAAAGTGGAAACGGAGTTTTCTAGCGGACAGAATCTAAACATACGTGAAAAAATGGTAGCCCATTGCGGCAAGGATCTTTTACGGACATTATCTACCAGTTCTTTTACGGACATTATTTAGCTGTGGCAAGTTTCTGACTCTTGCCGCTCATTACAAGGCTTAGTCACAGATGAAACAGTAAGCTGACCGTAATTCTAACTTATGAATTGCCTGTCGCTTCCATCAACAGGTAATCGGCAGCCACAAAAGAATGATCGTTGCGGCGCCTACCGACATCTGGTATTTGAATCATAACCCTCACCTCAAAAGCACGATTAAGCCAAAGCCAAAAAAAAAAAGAAAAACAACAATAAATCAATCTGTTGACAATTGGTTCGTATGTCAATAGTAGGTTGTATCGTAAAGCCCAATATATAAGAGGTATCTTTTTAATTATAAAAATTGATCAACCCTGTCATAACTACTAAAAAATAGTCATTATCACATGAATTTAGCTTCAGAGTTAATAGGAGTTGCTTGAATAAACATTCAAATATTTACACAAATGCTAATAAAATATCTCCACGAAACTGAACACGCGTTTATTACATTTTGCGAGTACTCAAAAAAACAATATGCATATGCTTGCGTTCGGTTAAATTTGAGAAAATGCATGGGGAGCAATAACCTTTATGCATATGTGACACGTAAACATTATGTCGTGCATACAATCATTTTTTGATTATGATTTTGAATATGTAAAACCCAAAAAAATAAGAGGAGAACTTTATTCAAATTTAAAAATAATAATAAAGAGAAACAAAGAAAATTGAATTTACGGGAGCCAAAACCGTTAAATATTGCATTTTTACACCAAATGGACCCCTTTAACAAAATAAAATCACTTTTAAAAATATTTTATGTTAAAATTCAAATTATAATAGCAACATCAAAAGTAAATTGTAGTTAATTAAGTGTCAAATAATGATAAAATTTTGACAGCACATTGACTTTGACAGTACCTGCAAGTAGTTTGATCATCATAAACCATGCAAAGGTAGATCTTTCGAAAAGTCCTGCACGTATAACCTTAAAGATTGTTGAATGTTTTGTTAAAACGGCTTTTCAAATTTGGTTTCTGTGTTACAAATTAAGTTGATTGATAGATAGCATTCTAATAAATATTTTAACAAAGAAATTTCGGAAGCATAGCCGCGTCGTTTTATCGATGACGGCAAAAGTCTCATTTTATTGCTTAAAGAATCAAATATTTTTGAGTCATTCCTTTAAAATTTTCTTTTATCAGTTTTAAAAGAAACATATAGATTGCGTTTAACTCACCACTATAAATAAGCTCGTATTTCGACTAAATATTTGTTATCTTTCCATCAAAATTTCTTTAATAGATTTGCTTTTTTTCAGATTCGCATACTCAATATTGGCGTACTTACAGCATCAATAATTTAAAGCTGCATTTTTACATTTCGTGGGGCAGTTTTAAACAATATCAAGTCAAAACTAGAGCTTAAGCGATACGAGAAATATTCGAAACAAAAAGAAAAGAGATTTGAAAATTATCATTAGCATCTAATTCGCTAACTCCATCAAGGTGCAAAAGTAATTTTTTTTGTACACAGGCAGACGAGTTCGAACTATTATTTTTCCCCCTCCCCCTCTTATCCTTTAACGCCGTACATTCAAAAAGAAACGAGCTGACCACAAGAAAATAATAATCACATTTCTTTTTTTCGTGAGTTGTTGCCCATTTTTTTTTAATTAAGAAATCAATAAAAAATATTTTAATATTTTTATATTGTTTTAACATTTGCGTTGATTATTATTAAAAGAGTGCGTTTCTTTTGGGATTTGTTGACCAAAAAATAAAATTATTATCACAGCCTAATTGCCAACTTTTATCTGTTCCCCCAAATTCAAAAATTGAATTCTTCAAATATAATAGCTTTCGACATAAAAGAAGGTTTAGTTTGAAAGAAAAGTGTGTACATTAGAAACATAATCATTAATAACAATAGTTTCGGGAATTCTTGCTTTCCAAGATATAAAAATTGCGAGTAGCTAACTAAACGCTACGCATTTTATAGCATATTCAATACCTCCAATCTTATTCAACGCACGATTTCCAAATATAATTTAGGTTTGAATCCAAGTGATCTCAAAAGGCGGATAAGTTTTGAATATTTCAAAGTACTAGATTCATTATTTCGAAGGTTTGATTTACTAAGTAACTTCCCTTGAAATAACCATTAAATTCCATCGATTTGAAAAGAAAAATCTTGACTGATTTTATTGATATCAATTCACAAAGCACAAATCGCCCACATTATCAATAATAGTATTTCAAGTACTGTTTCAAATTGTCGCCTTCAAAAATTTGGATAATTTTAAGAAGTTCTACATTCTTATTGTACAATATTTATTTAACCAATTGTACATTCATCCTAAACCAAATTAAGATTCTGGACATAAGTATAAAATAAAAATTTTATTATATAAAATACAGTCTAGTTGTTTTTAAAATCTTGGAATATATTATTGGTAAGATTTGACTTGTTTTAAAGTGAATCAATGAACTAATTGAATTTTTGAAACCAATTGATTTTTTATATATATAAATGGTTCAATCTTTAAGATGTATCAACCTAATAATAATACAACAAATGGAAATATTCCTTCAATTTCAACCAATTCAATGAGTCCAAAAAAACCAAGACAACAAAGTCCAACTCAAACTTCACAAGTTCCATATGCTTATGGATATCCAACATATCCTCCACAACAAGGTAATTCAAGTGAAAATCAACAACATTATCAACAATATCCTGCATTTCAATATCATCATCCACCTCCAAATTATGATCAACATCATGATTATCAACAACAAGGACTTCCCCCAGCCAATGTTGCTGGTTATCAAACGAAGCAACCCTATGTTTATGGCCAATATCCATCTTCTACGGTCAATAGCGCAGCGACAGTAGCGAGCAACACAAGCGCAGGCGCTTCTGGTGTAACGATACCACCAGTTTCATTACCAATTGGAGCCCATGGACCTCCACCTTCAACAAGTGGTGAATATCAAGGATTTCAAAATCAAGAATGGGATTTTAATCATCAACCACAAGCACCAGATCAAATTTATCATCAAAATCCGATACGACCACCATATTTGGGTGCACCTACAACTTCAGGTTCTATAACACCTGCAACAACAGCAAGTACGGTAACTCCTATTTCAATCAAAACTGGTATAGATCATAAATCACCTTCAAATCGTCGTGCTTCTTTATCCTCTAAACGTGCCAATTCAAGAAAAGCTCCAGTACTGCCAACAAATTCATCTCCTCATGATGGTGAACTGCCTCTGGCTTCTCCAATTAGTGATGGTCAATCAGGACTGTCACTGAATAAATCAGTATCAAAACGACTGAGAATGGGTTGTTTAACTTGTCGACAACGTAAAAAGAGATGTTGTGAATCAAGACCAAAATGTACAGAATGTTCTCGTTTGCGACTTAATTGTATTTGGCCAGTTCCTGGAACTGAACATAAAAATAAACCAAAAGATGCAAAAGAAGAAGAAAATACAATTAATCATGAAATTTATGGTAAAATTAAAGTTTTAAGAGGTATTGTGGAGTATAGAAGCTCGTAACTTTTTAATGATGATGAGTATATATAGAATAAACATGTTATTTCAAATTTCACAAATTATATTTGCTTGCTATTGTAGCTAGTTATTTTGTGTTTTATGAAATTAACATTAAATAGATTTTTGTTGATTGTATTATTAAATATTTTATGTTAATTGTTTGTAAATGATTTAATATTAATTCTTGAATTGATGGTATAATTTTATTTACTAGTAGTTTATTTGTTTTGTGTGATTAAAATCAAATTCGCATAGTGTATAAGAAATGGTTGCGAAAAGTTTAGTTACCCCAGATTTTCAAGACAATCCAAAAGTCGAATATGAATCAAGCATGGATTAATTAGATGTAAATTTACAATACTTTTCTTTGGACGACTCATTAGAAGTGATTTCAGGAAGGCGGAACAAAACCAGAGCAAATCTTCCGGTCAAATAAGTTAATCATTGGTAATCTTGAACATAACAAAATAAGCTCTTGCAGAAATAACATTCTAAACAGATACTTACAAACTTTTCTTTTTCTTATTATACCCTTGTGGTTTAATACTACTTCGGTACAAATCTCCAAAACAAAACTATCTTATGCACGCATCGCAACATACAACCTTCCTAATGCGGAAATCAGCGTTCGAAACACGTTAACCAGAAAAATAAAATAATCAAAATAAAATCACCGCCTCAACGCTATTAAACTCATAGACATGTCCCTTGACGAAACGACATTGAGGGAGAAGCAAATCGCCACATTGGAGCGCATGCTTCATTTGAACAAAGATGGATCTGCTGATTTGACTCTTGCTTCGAAAAATGAAGAAATTATTTGGAAAGTGTTGGTTTTAGATAAGAAATCACGAAGCGTTTTATCTTCAGTTTTAAGAGTCAATGACTTATTAAGATGTGGTGTAACTGTTCATACCTTGATTGATTCTCGAAGATCACCACTTCCAGACGTACCAGTCATTTATTTTGTCGAACCAACTACAGAAAACATTTTGGCGATTTTGGACGATTTAAATGAAAATAAATATGATCTTTTTTATATTAATTTCACCCTGCTGATCAATAGAGAGTTATTGGAAGAATTTGCTAAGAAAGTGTCGATTTCAGGCAAATCTAATAAGATTAAACAAGTTTTTGATCAATATTTGGATTTCATTGTTACAGAACCTAATTTATTTTCATTGGATTTACCAAAAGTTTTCACCAAATTTAATTCTCCTAAAACAGATGAAGATTCAATTCATAAAGTTGTTGGAGAAATTGCAGATTCACTTCTTTCAACTATTGTCACTTTAAACAATATTCCTGTGATTAGAGCACCTCCCGGGGGACCAGCTGAATACGTTGCTACAGAACTTGATAAAAGATTGAGGGATTATTTGAGTAACACAAGACAAACAAGCACGACTGGTGCTAGACCTGTATTGATTATTTTGGATAGAAAAATTGATTTAGCTTCAATGTTTCTGCATTCATGGATTTATCAATGTATGGTTAGTGATGTTTTCACTTTACAAAGAAATACAGTAAAAATTAATAAATATACAAAAGATTCAGAAATTCCAACCATTAAAAGTTATGATGTTGATCCAAAGGATTTTTTTTGGAATAAATATTCTCAATTACCTTTTCCTGATGTTGTTGAAAATGCAGATATTGAATTAAATTTATATAAAAAAGATGCACAAGATTTGACCAATAAAACTGGGATAACTTCACTTAATGATATCGATTCTAGTACAACCGATACTTTACACATCCAACAAGCAGTCGATGCATTACCTGAATTGACAGCTAGAAAAACTACTTTGGATATGCATATGGATATTTTAGCTTCTTTAATCAATGAATTACAAGCTAAAAATTTGGATAAATTTTTTGAAATTGAACAAAATGCTAATGATTCAAAAGTTCAAGAAGAATTTCTTGAAATTTTAGAAACTGAAGCTGAAAGAGATAATACTGTTGATAAGTATAGAACTTTCTTAATTTTAATTTTACTTGTTACAAATTTATCTGATAATTATATAAATAAGGTTAAACAAATTTTTAAAGAAAAATATCCAACAATTAATTTGAATGCTTTAGATTTTATTTTGAAATTTAAAGAAATTACAAAATTAACAAATATTTCTTTGAATGATACTTCAACTTCAACAACTTTACAACAAGCAGGTACAAATTCTTCAGCATTATTAAGTGGATTATCTTCAAAATTGTATGGTTTAACAGAAGGAAAAATTTCAGAAGGCTTAACTTCAATTGCTTCAAAAATTAAAAATTTTATACCTGAAAAGAAACAATTACCAATCACTAATGTTGTTGAAGCAATCATGAATCCAGATCATGCATTACAAAAAAGCTCTGTTGATTTAACTGATGGATATTTATATTTGGATCCAAAATCAAGAGGTGGACATTCAAGACCTCCTAAAAGACAAACTTATTCTGAATCGGTTGTGTTTGTTATTGGTGGTGGGAATTATTTAGAATATCAAAACTTACAAGAATGGGCACAACAAAAACCAAACCAATCACAAAAGAGAGTCATCTACGGTTCGACCGACATCATGTCTGCTAATCAATTCTTGGATGAATGTTATGAGTTGGGTCAAGTATCAATACAAAAAAACTGAAAAAAAAAATTTAAACAAAAATCCTTCATTTTAATACACATTTTCTATAAGAAACCTTTTGTCTCTTGTAATACCTTAATTGAACGACGAGAATCTAAAAACAAAAGTTGACATTCTTCAATATCTTCTAATGTAATTTCAGCACGATTTGAAGTTTTACTTAAAATGCCAGCAGGTGCCAACAATTGCAAAGCATAACGTAATGATACTTGTGCACCATTTTGAGCTAATGCTTCTAAAGCATCGGCACTTATCGACAAGTTTTCTAAAGTAGCTCTCTTGGAAATAATGATTTTAATTTCATCCTTATTATAAGGTAACGTTCTAACAATAAGTAATCTGTCGACTAAATCAGGTGGACATCCATGTGCAGACTTAAAATCATCATCTGAACCCTTGACGGTGATTAAACCTCTGTTTGAAGCCAAAACAACAATAGGAGAAATTGTTGATTCTAAAGCTCTATTCAAGTATGTAAATAATTCAACATCCAACATATTAACTTCATCAATGAAAAGAACACCTGGAATCAACTCAGCAACACCTTGATCGATATATTTGGCCACCACCTTATTCACTTCTGTTCTTAATTTATCGGTTATTTCTGTCTTTCTTGGTTTTAATAATTGACCCATCATTGAAAGTACATCTTGACCTCCTTGAGGTCTTGCGTTGGCAACATCCAAGTCGTGTAAAGTGACGTCTTGAACAATTTCTTTCTTCTTATGAACTTCACCCTTTGGTAATGGAACATATTCTTCTGCTTCTAAATCAAATTCGGTTGCATAAGCATCAGATCTCCCAACCCTTTTGACAGAACCGGTATTGGATTCGATATAGATGACATCACCAACAGTGACTCTTTCTTTTTGGATTGATTCATAAATACTTGGATCCAATCTAAGGTTTTTAGTACCTTTTGCTGTTTTTAATCCAACAATTACATGACTTATAGTCTTACCGTAACCACCCAATGGGTTTTCGGCTTCTTCGGGAGTCAACTCAATAACTTCACCTTCATATACTTCCTTTGTTTCCTTGATTCTAAGACCAATGGCTCTACGGAAATTCTCCATCAAAGCAGCTGTTTTTTTAACTTCTGCAGAAAATAATTCGGATCCAACAATCGGACAAAAAGGCACTTTAGGACCCAATTCTTGTGAGATTGCCAAAGCTAAAGCAGTTTTACCTGTTCCTGGAGGACCAGCTAATAAAATGGCCTTACCACTCATTTTTTTAGATTTAATTAAATCAACAATAATCCCACAGGCTTCACGAGCATCCCCTTGACCTACAAAGCCACCTTCGACTTTTCTGGCCATCCCATACTCGTCCAACCCCAAGCCTTTGATGTGAGTGTGTGCTGCTGTTCTTGATTCACGTGATTGCGTGTCTTTAACTTCGTTAATCTGAACCATTTTTGATTGTTAATTGAGTTTGTATGTTTGTTGATTTTTTTTTGCCTTTTATTTAAAGTGATGAGTGAAAAATTGTGCGTAATTTGGTAGCGCGATTTCAATAAGTTAAATGGTATAATGTTGAGAAGTGGATCAAGTACAGAAGGAGCATCATTAGTCTTTATCTATTGTTTTAGCTCTTAGAAGAATTCCCTAATAATTGTTCCATTACCAGTTCAAAAAAAGTGTATATTACATATCTAAACTACTCGTAATCAGCATCTTCATCCAACTCAAACTCCTCCTTTGGCTCCTTTGGCTCTTGCGACTCACTCCATTGAGTCACATCGTCAATATAACTGAGGATAGTGGCTACAGAATCGCTTTCCTTGTTACAGTCCAAGGGTAAAAACTGCACCATACCAAAATCATCAACCAAATTGGCAATTAACTTGTTAAGTTTAGCAAATTTTGGATTGAAATCTTCATCTTCCTTACCTAAAAGTAAAGGATCTGGATTTAAGAATTTTTTCAATTGTTTTTTACTAAATTCATCTTTTATCAAATCGATCTTTGACAAGATATTTATATGAGGTAATTCGAGTAAAATCATTGCACTCATTGCACTTAAAGCACCTGAAAAGAACTTTGAAGTATCAACGATAAAAGGAGCTTCGAGCAAATAGGTGGCACAAAGATTGAAATTGAGTGACTGTTGTAAATGTCTAACGATAGTAGGTAATACTGGAACATGAGTATATAATTCGATTTGACCAGGACAATCAAAAATCAAGTATTCATCATTATAATCACCAATTTCCTCATCAAGCCAGTCCAAATTATTTAATAAGAATTCAAAGCAGTAAATGAGACCACCATTAGGACCCAAATCCATTTCTTCCATCACATCCTGCAATGAAATGAGATCACGAATATCGATTGTAAATTCATAATCGGTTGGTTCTGCAGCTGGATCCAAATTCACAATATGAGCACGACGTCCTATCGACTGCATATGCGATATTATCGAGTTACAGAACGTCGACTTGCCAACACCGGCCGGGCCTAAAGCTAATACACCAACACGACTCATTATCAGATTGCTTATGTGATAGAAGAAGATATGTAATGATTTAATCTTCGCAGAGTCGTGTACCGGCATATGAAATATATAAGCAGCGCGCTACCAGAAAGTGAAAAATTGGCGCTACCTGGAAATCAAAGATAAGAAGATCAGTTAATTTAAAGCAGGTAAAACTTGGAAAAGCCAGGTTTAGGTGAGTTTGAAATTAGACGAAAGTTCAGACGTTTCGAATAATGGAAGACAATTACAGAGACCGCATGAAATGCAGACAATTTTTAAGCAGTACAGTTAATACTCCAATTGCTGGTTAATGCTTACAGTTTGTCAGAGAGGTGCACGCAGTAAAGCACTCAAACGATACATGTGTGCTCTTTTATTGATTTTTTTTGCAGTCTCGTATCGTTCATGGCTTGTCAAGTTTAACCCAGATGGAGCGTATCGACATAAGACTTTTAAGTCTCATCAGACCGTTTATCACGCATCCTTGCCTTGCAACTTCGAACCCTTTATGGTGATTCCACGATTGTCTTTCATCCAGATGAAAAAGAAAGATAGGAGTCTAATGTTGTGAACAGCGATATCAACAAAGGTCAAACCAAATGCAAGCTTGCTAGCCTCGAATTCAAATCCTTGTTGAGGGTTCGAAAGCACTATGATAAAAATATAAATCATGGCAATGAAATATGCCACTCCATTAAGAAAAGGCTCTAAAAGCGCAATCAAAATCGACTTTCTAAAAGGAGTAAGTATATTTTGATCATACCAAAGCGGGTCCTTGCTTGTAGCCAATGATTTTTTTATGGTAATCATTGTTTTCCAATAGTGACCGATTATTTGCCAAAGCCAAACAGGGTACATAATCATTGACATAGCAGCCGCTATAGCGGCAAATTTCGATTCCAAGATATCCTTGAGGATGACTTCCAAGATATTTGGGAGAATACCAATGAGCAACATCGTATAAGCAAATTTAAGTTTCTTTGGTTCGAACAAAGATCCGTAACCCAAACTAAACATCAACATAAGAAAGAACTGACATTGTGACCAAAAGCTTATGTAAAAAAAGTTAATAATTTTTAAAATATTGATCGGTTTAGAGTCGAAATTCAGCAAACCAAAAACCTGCCAAATTGAATTCAAAAGATGAGGAATCAGAAATAAAACAACATTTGTGGAAATTAACGAAACTCCATTGAGACTGAAATGTATGCCAGTCTTGAAACGACGAATGTAAAAGAATAAAAAGATTAGTAGACACGCTTCAAGTGGAGTCGTTATCTTTAAAAGTAGATTCTGATTCGTAGGGCCTCTATTATGGATAACTATTAAATCTTCAAAGTATTCTTCGGTAGCAGTCTCAGCAGCATCATGGGTAAAGCAATACATCCCGGGTCTCGTAATATTATACGTAGCATAAGCACTAGACTCTTCAACTTTGAAAGTCAAGTAGTCATTAAGTATTATGCCTTCTTGTGGCAAGCAACTGATTGGTCTCAATTGAAATTTATCAGTATCAGGAATCGTTTGAATTTTTTTATTGTAAAATTCTTGTACGACCGTATCTAAAAGAGAATGATTTGTACCGTCGAAAATCAAAGAGGCAAGCATTAAATCGTCCGTACCTTCATTCAAGCCGTGAACCCCAAATTTAATCGAAACTGGTTCTTCTGGACTAGCGGAGGCAATTGGTTGGCAAATAAAATTGCGTTTAAATGGTTTGAAAGCAATGCATGATTGTAATAGGAGAAACCCTATGACAACCAAAAGCTTCATTCTTAAGAAGGCGAATGTAAAAAAAAGAAAAGGCAGGATCAAAATGACAACGGATAAAGGTTGGTGGGTTTTGTGTATTATTTCGGATATCGGCAGAGAAAAGAAGGATATACAAGAATTTGCTTAGTTAATAGAGAATATAAAAGAGGACTGCATGGTTCGATTGGAGTGAATGAGGAAAAGACAGAACTAATAGAATTGACTTGAGTGGAAATTTGACAAGTTTAACGCGAATGCAGATTTGACAGGATTGACAGAATTGACAGGATCGGCAATCATGAACGGAATTGATATCCTGTCAAATTTGCAAAAATGAACACAATTAATATAAAAGACCTGTCATATGTAGGAACTATTCAAGTTACTACTATGCATATCTTCATAAGTTAAACTCCCAGTTTATGAGCATTATGTAAACAGGAGATTTACCATACTTGATTTCCACAATAGTTTAAGTTGATATTAACATTACGAATAGCCATGTTTTAAAATTTGTTTAATTTGCTTTGACTGATGCATCTCGATCCAGGGAAGTGGCAAATGGATGATTCCATCACAGCTTGTAATCTTCGTTTTCTTCTGAAGAAACAAAAAAATGGTTATTATGCCCTGCACTGTACACACCGTCTTGGCTACAGTAGTTTACTGTTTTGGGTTTGAAAATCAACCATTTTTTGTAGACTGATTCGAATTTCTTGGAGCCAGCAAGCCCAGTAAGAAAAAAGCGATGTTCATGAGTAAGCAAAGATTTAACGGGGGACGCTAAATGGCTGGAAACGTTAAAGCAAGAATAAAGGGCATAAACGTATAATAACAAGCAACTTTTTGGAATCGTTTACAATATTCCTTCCACATAATCTAATGGCTTTACTCTTCATTAATGTATCCAATCAGTATCGTCTTATAATCCAAATCCACGTTTTGATCAACTCCTCATTCTTTACACCTAAAATATCTAACGAATCGGCCTTTCCATGATGGAGAGTACAATTAGATCTATTATACGTATTTACCGCTTACATGGTATCACTTCGCAAGTAATTTTCAAACTATATTGGTCGTGGATTCTTCTCCTTCACTTTCCCTACGATAATTCGGTCTACAGTATCCTCTCGAAATCAATAAGAATATCGAAACTTTATTTATTATTGTACAGACGAAATCTCGCTCGCGGACCTGCACCAGCAGTTATCATAATCATTCTCCATCTGGATCATCACTTCGATCTTCTCTGTATCGAACAAGGCTTGACACTGTTGCTTAATCACCAGCAAGTTTTCACCACGGTAAACTTGGATATGGATGTAACCATTGATTGTATTATTCGAGCTTGGCCAGAAACGAGGAGTGGTGAATAATTTGACACCTTTGACATGTGTGATTTCACTAAGTACAGATCTGACTTTTTTTTCATCAGATGTTGACAACTTTAAAAGTAAAGTTGAAGCCGTTGATTTTATCAAAGGAATTGCAGAAAAAAAGATTAGAATGGCAATAATTATCAGAGCAACGGGGTCGAACCCGTCCCAATGGAAAAACTTTGTGAGTAAAGTCGAAATTACAACACCAACTGATCCTAAAGTATCGGCCAATATATGCAAAAAGATTCCCTTCATATTATCGTTCATTTCTTCTTTACATTTTTCATTTTCCGAATGAGAGTGGGAGTGAGAATGACTATGTGAGTGTGAATGTGAATGCGAATGTGAATGACTATGGCCATGAGAATGACCTTCGCTATGTCCATGATTAAACGCAAAAATACCAACCAAATTGACCATTAATCCAAGAAAAGATACAATTATCAACTCGTTGGTCTTTTGTAAAGGAATTGGGTTTGATAACCGTCCAATTGCCTCAAATATAATACTTCCACTAATTCCTATAAGTAAAGATCCATTTGTAAACCCAGCCAAGATTTCAAAGTTTTTAAGTCCAAATGGATATTTGCCATTTGCATCGATTTCATTTTTCAGTAAAATCCCAGCAACAAGGCCAAGAGCCAAAGATGTACAATCAAGGGCCATATGTAATGAATCACTTAAAAGACCCAATGATTTAGATCTAAAAGAATAAAGCAATTGAATGAACATAAAAGAACTATTAAGTAATAAAAAGTTGAAGATTGCACGAGTGTCCGAATGACTTAGTAATTCCTTTACGATCGAAGATGTACGACTTTCGGAACCTGTATCTTCTTCCGATTCAATTAATGAATACGACCGATCTGGTTGGATCAACAAAGGAAGCAATATGTTGATCAAAGTGACCAAATTAATTGGTTTCGAAGTAACAATATATTGCAAAATGGCTGCTAGAATGGCTAATACCATCGGTACCATATTCGTTTTTAAATCTGAATTCCCATTATGTAATGCAATGATAAAGACAACACCGGATGCAACGTTGATTCCAATTATGCTCAAACTAACAGATTCAAATTGTGTCATTGCCAATGGCATCAATGAAACAAAAGCACCAACGAGTAAAACAACCAAGTTTAATCTATGTAAAGCCAAACCTTTTTTTAATAATAAACGAGCTGAAATCAATAAAATCAAGTATCCAAATATAATATTAAGAACAGACCAATGGGTTGAAGAAGCATTGTAAGCAACATAGATATCGATAAGAAACGATATTAAAGTATATAAATTGAGCTGGTTCAAGTAAAGACCAAAGAGGACAACACAAACACGACTTGCTCCGAGAAGGGTGGTTGATAAGTATGCAAATGTCAATGCAAAAACAAGCAAAGTAGTTGTAAGATAATTTTCATTTGAAACCTTCGTTGTTTTCCCATTGAAATTGAATGCAAACTTAATTGTGAGTAAAAGTAAACATGCAAGCAACATCAGAGTTCCGATTGTAACCGGATAGCTCGGAGTACTCAGAGTTAGACTTCCCGAGAGCACAATACTCAGAAAAGCGGCCAAAATGGGCAATGTGTTAATAAGTTTAAGGATGCTGAATTCTTGCAGTTGGGTTATATTCTTTTTCATTTTAAGTGGAGTTGGTATATTTGGAGGCTGAATTATTTTTTCTGGGATTGGGAACGTATTCAATGATGGGGAATTTAATGGTTTTGGTATTCCCGTGGGCCCTCCAAACAGAAACTGTTTGTTGAGAGTTTGGTCATCTTGAAACGACATGTCTTGTAGTCGAAATTAATTAGTGGTTATCTGTTGTTTATTATTTTTTCAATTTTCTATATTGCGCTTATATAAGCTATTATAAATATTTCAAAAATACAATATAAACTCTAATGAATAATTCTACATTTAATTACACAATATAAATAAATATTAATATAGAAATGAAAAGTCTAAGTTTATTGAACAACGAAATCATCAACATCAAATCTCTTTGATGAAATTCCCATCTTACCAATGAAATCATTGGAATCTGCTCTCATTTTTTCTGTCGTTTTATCATCCCATTTTAAATCTTGTCTCATTATTTCAACAACACCATCAACAGCATTTGCAGCTTCTCTTGCATTAAGGAAAGCCAATCTTGTTCTACGTGCCAAGAAATCGATTGGAGTTCTGATATATTCATATTTCAAAGAATATTTCAATTCTGCAATAGTGAATGGTTCATCAAAAGATTGATAACTTAAATGGTTATCTAAACTTGCAGTCAGATGAGATGGTTCAAAAGTCTTTGCAGCAGCCAAAGAAATTGGTAATTTATTAAAATCAGATTCTTGATATAATTCCAAAATAAGTGCAGCACGAGAACCATAATTATGACTCAAATGTTTTGCTAATTTAAGAGGAATTCTATATTCATGAATTAATCTTGCTGAATAATTCTTTGAATAATCATCCCCACCAATCAACATAATTTTATTTGTTTGACATTCTTTAATATTTTTACCTTCAAAATCGAATTTTTTAACTAAAGTATCAACTGTATCTTGAGCCATTTCTCTATAAGTAGTCCATTTACCACCAGCAATAGTGATCAAATCAGAATCAGAAACACTAACCAAATGTGAACGAACCAATCCTTGGGTAGAACCTTCTGCTGCATCTTTACCCTTTGGTAACTTCTTTGGATCACGAACTAATGGTCTAATACCAGACCAAGCACTTAAAACATCTTCTCTATTGACTGGGAAAACAATATATTTTTGTAATTCTTTTAAAATATCTTGAATTTCTTCTTCTGATGGAATTGGATTTGCAGGAACGGTTTTTAAAGGAGTATCTGTTGTACCTGCTAAAACTTTACCTTGCCATGGTAAGAAAAACATGACACGACCATCTGAAGTTGAAGGATCTAAAAGACCCATATCTCTTGGACAATAATATTCTGGAAGAACAACATGAACACCACTTGAAGGAACAACCATTTTTGGAAGTTGAGGAATTTTTGGAGGTAAGCCTTGAGGATCTTCATCCATATCTAAAATTGAATCTGCAAATGGACCTGTTGCATTAACAACTGAAGTTGCAGATATATTATAAATTTCACCAGTTTCTAAATCTTTTGCTTTAACACCTTTTATTTTCCCATTTTCTTTAATTAATTGTTCAACATTAAAATAATTTAAAACTGTTGCACCATTTTCAATAGCAGTTAAAGCTAAAGTTGAATTCATTCTTGAATCATTAAATGTCCCATCATGATAAACACATGTAGCTTTTAAATTTGAATCATCCAACATTGGAGCAATTGCAGATGTCATTTCACGAGAAAATACAGTTGAAGAACGTAAATTTTGATGACCTGCAAACCAATCATACATTTTACAACCCATAAAGAAATAAGGTACTTGCCACCATTTATAAACTGGAATCATGATTGGTAAAACAGAACATAAATGTGGAGCAGTACGTAACATATTCCCACGTTCATTAAGAGCTTCAATAACCAAATCTAATTGAGCTTTTGATAATTGAAAAATTGCCTTTTCTAAATAACGAACACCACCATGAGCCATTTTAGTAGATTTTGATGAAGTACCAGATGAAAAATCGGTTTTTTCTAAAAGACATACATTAAGACCTCTTGTTGCTGCATCAACTGCTGTACCTGTACCAACTGCACCACCACCAATAACAAGAACATCGAATTTCTTTGTTTTTTTTAAATTATCAATCAAAACATCTCTTGTTGGAGGAGGTGCAATATCTTTTTGTAATGGCTTGTAAGAATTTACAAGTGTTGGTTGATTTGGAGATCTTATAAAATCAAGATAAACAATACTCAACCCAGCTAATGATAAAACACCAACTGAAGTTTTACCAAGTGGATGTTTAATAAATCTCGAAAATTTCGACATAGTTCTATAAATTTTTTAAAATTAAATGACGAAATTTCGAGTTGTTTTTTTAACCTTTACTCTTAAATTCCAAATTTATTACTTTATATATATTTTAGGAGAAAAGGAATTTTTGAACTTGCTATGTAAAAATTTTATTTTTCGAAACTTATGATATTTTTTATACGTTATGTGTATGGTTATGTAATCTGCTTGATTGCTTAATGGGAGATCGGAAGTTGCTTTTGAACTAAAGTCGAGACTTTTAAAAGTGACTCAAAATTTAAAGCTTTATATAGCGGGAGCTTTTGATCCGATGTGTCATTATCGGTCCTCGGCTTACCAATTTCTTTTGTCAGGGGTTTGAACCTGCACTATATATTGATTGTTAATTCGCGTTCTTCCGAATGTCCCGCCTCCGCCCCACCAAAACGTTTGAATTGTGTCATAATGCACACGTGAGCTCGTTATAGTATTAAAGATAAAAATAGATCATATAGTACTGATAGACAAAACCTGGTTTGAGTTGCTTTCTAGAAGTGAAATAAACCATTATCGGTTTATCTTGTATCTAGAAGTATAAACACTAGTTGTCACCAGTCGATAATTTACTATAGGTTAACTTGGTCTCATCATGTTGCACACCGGGAATATACATATTTGGATAGTTGTAAGACAAGTTCGTATCCGGTGCCGGCAGTTCGGATCACTCAGTCTAGAAGTGCATTAACAAAGATTAAAAGCAAAAACTACACGCAAAAAAAAAGCATATTCACAAGAATAGTAAACCAAAGTATGATAGTTATACTAAGCGTTTTACGAAGTTGACCACTGGCTAAGTACGATAGAGTATACAGTGTGTAAAGAGTGCATGAGCACAATTATAATAGCAGTGTTCAGAACTTCCCATGTATAATAGAGTAAAGAATGTGCGATGTAAAATGTATCCAAAGCTGAGTGTACGTACCGCGGTACTTCTCCCAAAATACTGTGCCGCAGAAAAACCATCCATGGTCACAATCTTAACCTCTCTGGACATCATTAAAACACCATCTCAATTCTTATCAACCTTAACATTCACATGGATCGGTTGCTCTTCAGAGTTCCATAATATGTTCAAAGCTTCTTGGCAGCAGTTTGCTTATTGTAGATGACTTCATTCAGTTTCTGATAGATTCCTTAGATGTTAGTGGAACATTCTACAAATCTCTTTTGGTTAAACTATTGTTGGCTCTATTTTTAAAACCTGCTAATAAAAAGCTAGGCTTTACACTCCAAATTGCGGTGGCTCTATCTACTTGTAGGGTCTCACAAAACGACTGTTATCTCAACAAAACTTATTACATAAACATTTTGGATTCTTACGTAATCTCCCCGCTTACAAAATTACGTAATAAATCTTTTAAAACGTTGTTCATACCCTTCTTCCCAACACTATGGATTCACTAACAGACATACAATTGGACGCAGTTTCGCAATTCAAAGGCATCACCGGAATAGACGACCAGGACGATGAGATCGTTCAATTGCTCACGATAAACAGTTTTGATTTGAATAGTTCAATATCGAACTTTTTTGATTCTGGATTTGAACAAATTAGTACAAGATCTTCAAGCGTTTTACCTGAAAATGGTCCAAGTTCTACGGGTGCTGAGTTTCATGAACAAAGTGAGCTTCGTCATAGAGAACATACGATGATGAATCTTCAATCACTGATGTTTGAATCAACAATGTTACCTCGACTTCCAAAAGCCCCAAAATTATTAAATAATTGGACATTTGAAGTTGGAATTCATAATTCAATTAAAGAAACTTCTGTAAAAAAATCAAAAAGTCCATGGACAACCCTTTGGATCATATTACTTTTCATTCCACGTGGTTTACTTCTGTTGATTTTAACTGTTATCAAATATTTCTTCAATATTAAACAGTCATTAGAACCAAACAAATTCCCCAGACATTTCAATTATGAAAATTATGATCCTGAATTTAAGTTTGTAGATTGGTTAAAAAATGAATCAAGTAAAAAATTAAGGAATGAATCAACTGAAACATTAGGTAGTGAAAAATCAAGTAATGAATCTGAAAAATCAAACAATGAATCAACTGAAACAATTGAAACAAACGACACTTTTGAATACAACCTTTATGATTCTGATTTTAATACCCTTCATGAAACAACACAAAAGAAATTTGTCTGGTTTCTTTGTATTTTAACCAATAATTCGGATGAATCAGCTTCATTTTTAGTTGACCTTTTTAAATCACCACTTTTCAATAAATTATTTAATAAGAATCTGGGGGATTTTAAAGAAACTCTTATTTATATCAATAATGTTGATACAAACACAGAAGCTTTTGAAATAGGAACCACTTATAAAGTTCGAAGAACTCCATATGTGATGCTCATTGCAAACGTTTCGAATAATCCAGCAATTATGAATTCAATGTCGATTGTATATAAATCTAATTTATCAAATCATTTCATTAATCAAGAATTAGAAAGAAAAACAACTATACGGAAAATATTAAAAAATTTGAATAAATTAATTGAAAATCTTAATCCACAATTGATCACTTCTAGATTTGATCAACAAGAAATTGAATTTGCAAGATTAATTAAGCAAGAACAAGATAATGCATATAATGAATCTTTAGAACGTGATCGTTTAAAGAAATTACAAAAGGAACAAGAATTTGAAAAAAAATCGGCTGCAATACTTGCAAATCAAATTCATAATGTCAAATTAAAGAGTTTACTTGATTCAAATTTTAAGGATACTTTAACCAAAACTGGAGGTACTCGAATTGCCATAAAGTTACCAAATGGAAAACGTATTGTTGAATCATTTAAGAATTCAATCTCAGTCAATGAATTATATTTGTACATTGAATTACAATTATTTGAATTGGAACATAGTACTAAAGATGAGATCCATACTACCCCAATCATTTCAAATCAAGAGTTATTTGAAACGTATCCATTCAAGTTTGAAATGATCCAACCAATGCCTAAGAAGATTGTTGTGGCCAGTTCAGATTTAATTTCAGAAATTGTTGAATTGAAATCGGGTGCAAATTTATTGGTTGAGTATATAGAACAAGATTGATATATGCAGTACTTGTAAATCAATACTAGTAAATTATAATTAAAAACAAAACGTGTATTTACCAAATTCTCACCTTATTTTACTCCTTTTTATCCCCATAAATTTTATTAAATAACAAATTCCTTATCAATATGACAAGTCGTCAATCAAGATTAGAAGCAGAAAAGCTTTCCATCATTAACAAATCAATCTCACGTGGACGCTCTGCATCTCCACTGCGTTCTGCAAATAATAGTCGATCATCTTCAATTTCAAATGATGATTTTAATAAAGATTTAAAATGGTCAATCACTAATCATGATCCACTGGAAAGAATTATTAAAGATATCAAAAAAAAAAATGATGATGAAATTGATGATGATGTTTGGGATGATGAAGTTAGTGAAGAAGAACATATAAGTGATGATGATACTAATGAAAAATTTCAATATGATGATACAAGTAATATTTTACCAAATTATGCTTGTCATGATGAAAAAATTAATGAAATTTCATCAATATTAGAAAACTCAAATTTAAATGATCGTCTGACTATTAAAAGATTAGAAGAATTAACTGCAAATGAACGAGCTTTTGCAAATGCAAAATCAACTGGTAATTTAATTGATGAAGAAACTTTAAATAAATTAGCAAATGATAAACATAAATTAACTGGTAATGAAATTTTGGATTTAAATAAATCAGATCAAGATGCTTTAGCAAGGAAACAAAAATTGGAAAATTATCAAGCATATAGAAGAAAAATCATTCATCAAGAAAATAATCAGCATGAAGAAGATACTGAACCAGCTTCTACTGCAGTTGAAGATGAAATTACTGGAGATACAGATGAAGAAGATAAGGATTTTATGGCCCCATATACTTCTGCAGTTGAAGATAAATTGGATAGTGAATTTGCTCTGCAATTAAATGAAACTATTAAAGAAGGTGAAGTTGATTCAAATCGTTCTCAATCTCGTGTAATTCAAACAATTACAAGAGGTAATTTTTTTCAACTTATTAGTCCAAAAATTAAACCAAAAATGTTTTTGGTTTGTATGGATTTTTCACCAGAATCAATTTTTGCATTGGAATGGTGTTTAGGAACAGTTTTGGTTGATGGATCTGTTCTTTTTATAGTCTATGTGATTGAAGAAAATGATAATAATCATCATCTTAAAGGAAATGCAATGAATGAATCTACAAGAGAACAATATAGAATTAATATGTTGAATAAGGCAAAACAACAAGTACTTAATTTACTTAAATTAACAAAATTACAAATACATATTGTGATTGAAATTATACATCATCCAATTCCAAGACATTTAATTCTTGAACTTATTGATAATTTACAACCAACTTTGGTTGTTGTTGGTTCAAAGGGTCAAAGTGCAATTAGAGGTGTATTGTTGGGTTCTTTATCAAATTATTTGGTAACAAAATCTTCTGTTCCAGTTATGGTTGTTCGAGAAAAATTAAAAAAGATCAATAGATTTAAATCTGGATCTTCTGTATTTTCAAACAATATTAAACCATTGACTTTGTCTGAGGCAAGGATCGATTAAAGATTTTAATCACGACTTTATGAGTTCACTTCTATATTCAATAGATAATTAAGAAAGGCTATGTAGATCATTAAAATGGGATTTAGTAGTTGTCTAGTTCATAATCACCAAAAGTGGGTTATACTACCAAACAACACACCTGGCTTCAAAGTTCTCATGAGATACTACAAACCGCCATAGTCATATCTTTTGAGCATACATTCAATCATGAATTATTCAGTGGCATACTGTCTCTATATTTCTTTTGATATTTCGTTGATGACTCTTGATCAGTGTCTATCCTAATACCTCATCAGTCTATACCTCAATATACAGCATCTCAAAAGACCACTCCAGCCTTTCCTAATAATACACCTCATTGAACCCTTTGGGCGTAAACTTTGTCTCGCACCCACTCGCAGGACATTTTGGCGGTGCATATATATTCGGGTTAGTGATCGTCACAACCTTTGATTTGGTTCTCTTCGGTCTATTCCCAATATTCTTATAACATCGACCACAATATAAATGTCCACACTTTGCCAAAAAAATTCGCTTCAGGACTTCCTTGTCTATCTCAGTACATTGCGTAATGCAGAACCATGGTGCCCGCACGTTGTATTCTTCTGCATATTTGGCCAAATCTTCATTGTACCGAGAATCGGGTTTGAATGAATCAGGAATCCCTTCCCCCAAAACAACTCCACATAATTCACATATTAAATCAGATTCTGGATTAATATCATTTTTATAACCTGAATTAGGTAAATCTTTAATTGCTTTCTTCGAATCTAATGTCTTTTTATTAAATAAATTTTCTTGATTAAGTCTTGTATCCAAAGCAGCCTCATTATCTCGTTCTATACGGTTCATGATCGAGTTCTCAATAGTCGAATCATCTCGATAAGTAGGATCGTCCACTTCTTCGCCTGCTGCAGCCATCATCGCTTGGAGTTGGAAATATCGCAACATTGCTTCATCTCGACCCCTAGTTCCACGAGTAAATGTATCGGGTAAATAAGTATATATCTGTTCTGTGATTGCTTGTATATAATCATCGTCATCGGCAACAAAAAGATTATTAGGATGACGTCGCCTATTGACTCCCTCATTAGTTAAAAAGTCACCTACAGGCAGATGTACTCTCCCCATCACTTGTCGTGGATGATTTCGATATGCTCTCCCTAATTCTCTCGCTGTTTGTAACATCGATCGTGAATCATTACTTCTTGTTGTTGTTCGCACTATCGGTGGTGGTCTCGCTATTGGACGTTCATCCACTATTTGTACCTCATCATTATCATTAGTCGTATTGAAAGAATTCTGTTCATTATTTGATTGATAAACATGCTGAAATCGATTTCTTACTGGAAGCGGAGTGGCATTCATGTTGGTGCCTGTTATTTCAATTTCATCTTCATCGATAATATGTACTTGCAGTGGTTCTCTAACATCTGTTATTTGTATTTCATCTTCATCGTCCGATATTTCAATAAAGTCCAGTTGTCTTGAATTTTCCATGTTTTCTGTCATTACACTTGGCTGGCGCAGACTTTCGCTCTTTGATGATACAGAAGACGACTCTATACCTGCCGTTCTTCGAATCTGATCCATGGTTGTGATGATTTACTAAGCAGAAAAAAAAATATGATTATATCACCAGAAAAAAAGGTAGCAAATACAAGAGATTAAAAGGCAAAAAGTGGGGAAGACGTTTAATGATTAAACAATAAAGGGTAATAATGTCTTGCGTTTCATCCGGTTGAAAAGGATAGCCTGAACATTCGGAAAGAGCGGTATCAAGTATAATGCTAATGGCATTCATTTAACGGTGGCTGCTGAGGTTAGATCTCACACAATATTTCTCACGAGATCACAGTATCTAAGTAGACTCGGACTTGTCCTGCCAGATCAGAGTATCCAAGGAGACTCACACGAGATATCGTAGTACTGAGCAGAGGCTAGTATCTAAATAGACAACACGAGATCCGCAATAGTTAGTGTCCCCTAAAAGATCTTGGTAGACTCACAGAAAAAACAGTACAAGACTACATCGTCAATCGTAGACATTTCTTATTGGAATAATTTCCTTTCACCTACGTTTTCATATAATCGAACACACGCGTACGACTCTCTTTTCCTTTATACATCTATTTTACATTCTATTGGTCCAAGATGAATTTCTTGAACTCGATATAAGCCTTTTCCAAATCATCATTAACAATAATGTGATCATGAGCACCAGTTTCGGCATATTCCATTTCGGCAGAAGCAGCAGCGATTCTTTTTGAAATCGAGTCTTCAGTTTCGGTTCCTCTTGATTCCAATCTTTGTTTCAAGGTATCAATAGATGGAGGGGCCAAAAATAAGTATCTAGCATTTAAATCAGTTTTCTTGACAGACTTTACACCTTGCATATCAATATCTAAAAGACAAATCAAGCCTTGTTCGGCAACATCCTTTACTGCCTTAATAGAAGTACCATAGTAGTTACCTGAGAATTGTGCCCATTCAATAAACTTGAATTCTTCGATTGCCTTTTTAAAATCTTCAACAGTTGTGAAATGATAATCTTTACCATCGATTTCACCAACTCTTGGTTGTCTAGTTGTATTTGAAACTGAGAAACCAAACTTATTTGGGTATTCAGCAAACAATTTTTTCAACAAAGTGGACTTTCCGGTACCGGAAGGTCCTGAAATAACGATAGGTCTTGACATAATTCGATGGTGATATTGAGCGTATTCAAAAGCTAAAGTGTGTAAATTTTTTTTCGTATTGATTTTTGATTTTTATGTGCGGCGCGTTTGTTTACCGATGAGATTTCGTGTCGAAACTGCAGGAAAGAATACCGTGGCTAAAACTTGATTCGAACCTGAAAAGAGTAATGAACAGTGAAATATCAATACGAATATGACAAGTATAGCTAATAATACTTAACTGGTTCTCTTTTTGATGATTCTCTCAAGTTTTCTGAGTTACATTGCAAAACCTTAGTAATGTACAGTTTAAAACCTTAATATGAATAAACGAATTTTCGCATTTTTAATAGAATTTGTTCAAATTTTAGGTAAATAGCTAATAAAAAATTTTGCACCTGAATTTTGCACCCATTTCAAATTACATGAAAAGTACAAGAAACTGAAGGAGAATCAAAAGAGTTATTCACTTTCATATATTACAATCTTTACTACTGTAGTACTCGTAATATACTTTAAAATAATCTCGGAAGTCGTGTACTTTACAAAATCGAAGATCGAAAAAAAAGCGTATAGCATGAAAAAAAATTATTACCATTAACAAAGGCACCCATAGTCAATGTCCAGTGAAACACTTCAACACTTGAAAGATGCGTTGAGTACCATGTACTCCAATGCAGATAACGACACAAAATTAAAATCGACTCATTTTTTGGAAAATTTCCAGAAATCACAAGAAGCTTGGGAAATTGTACATTTGATCTTACAAAATCCAAGTGATGATATTCAATTTCAATTATTTGCAGCACAAACTTTAAGATCCAAAGTCACATATGATTTGGGACAACTTCCTAGCACTAACTATCCCCATTTGAAGGATTCAATCATTGATTTATTGATTCAATATCCTCAAAAATCGCAAAGATTGATTCGTACTCAATTATCGATTGCTCTTTCTCAATTATCATTGCAATTTTTAAATTGGAATAATGCATTACAAGAAATAATAACTAAATTATCGATTTCTCAAGAAATCATAACATCTTGTTTATTAGATTTCTTAAGAATTTTACCTGAAGAATTATCTGATGTTAAAAAATCTTCATTAACAGATGAAGAATTTAATCAAAGAACTCAAGATTTGATTACAAATAACGTTGAACAAGTACTTGTTATATTAAAGAATTTATCAGAATCAAATTTAAAAGATGATAATTTAATTATTCAAATTTTAAATTGTTTAAATAATTGGATTAAAGAATGTCCAATCGAAAAAATATTAACAATTGATTCAATTACTTCACTTATATTTCAATCTTTAAATAATGATGAAACTTTTGATAAATCAATTGAATGTCTTTGTACAATTATTAGGGAAACAAGAGATATTGATAATCCAGAATTAATTAATGCTTTACATATTCAATTAATTGAATTAAATAAATTCATTATTACTTCATCACCTGAAAAATTACAAGATCCAGAAACTTTTGATGGATTAACAAGACTTTATGTCGAAGCAGGTGAAGCATGGCATGTTTTAATTGTGAAAAATCCAAAACATTTTAAACCTTTGGTACAAATTCTTGTTGATATTTGCAGATATGATCAAGATTTAGATGTTGTTAAATATACATTTTATTTTTGGGATTTATTGAAACAATTATTAACATTAAGTAAATTTGAAAATTCAAGAATTGAATTTAATGACATTTTTAATGAATTAATTCGAATTATTATAAAACATTTAACTTATCCTATTAATGAACAAGATGCATTTGAAGATAAAGAACAAGAAGAAAAATTCAAAGATTTCAGATACGAAATGGGTGATGTTTTAAAAGATTGTTGTGCAGTTATTGGAGCTACAAAAGCTCTTGGAATTCCATTTCAACAAATTCAACAAATCCTTGATAATCCAACAAATTCTCATTGGCAACATTTGGAAGCTCCATTATTTTCAATGAGAACAATGGCAAAAGAAGTTAGTCTTAAAGAAAGAACTATTTTACCAAGTATCATGTCATATTTAGTTCAATTACCTGAACATCCTAAAATTAGATATGCTGCAACTTTAGTATTGGGACGTTATTCTCAATGGACTTTTAAAAATCCAGAATTATTGGAACCTCAATTAAATTATATTATTAAAGGTTTTGAAATCGTTAAAAATAATCAAGATAATAAAAATAATTTAGAAATTATTATGGCAACTTCCCGTGCTTTAATGTATTTTTGTCAAGATTGTTCAAAATTACTTGTTAATTACTTGGAACAATTATACATGCTTTATGGAGAAATTAAAGATTTTCTTGATATTGAATCTCATATAGAATTAGTTGATGGTTTAGCTCATGTTATATCTCAAGTTCCACAAGAAAATATGTTTAAAACAACAGATATGTTTATAACTCCAACAATTACTTTAATCCTTTCAACTACAAATGAAAAAGATTTAGGAAATCAAATCGAAATTTTAACAACTTTTATAAAAGTTTTAAGATGTAATAATTTTGATCAACCAAATCATCCAATTGCAAATATTTTTAAAGAAAAAATTTGGAAATTATGTATTGAAATTTTACAAAAATATTCAACTTCAATTCATATAAGTGAATGTGTTTGTAAATTAATTAAATCTGGTATTCAATCATTTAGTACATATTTAAATGATATTTTAGGTGAAATGGCAAATGTTTTACATCAAGGATTTAAAACTTGTAATTTTGGTTGTTACTTATGGGTTAGTGGTCATTTAATTAGAGAATATGGTGATGAATATACAAGTGAAGATATTAAAGAAAATGTTTATCAATTTGCAATGACTCAATGTTATACATTCTTTGAGAAAACTTCAAGTATTGGTGATGATATTAAACAAATCCCAGATGTTATTGGGGATTTCTTTAGAATGATTTCTGATTTACTTGTATTTTATCCATTGAAAATTACAAGCGATTTAACTTTATTAAAAAATATAATTCAAGTCTCAATAATGACTATGAAATCATCAAATGAAATTGATCCATTAATGACAAATTTACATTTCTTAATTGATTTAATTAGTTGGGGTTTACCAAATCCTCCAATTTCCCTTTTTGATCAAGATCCTACAATTATTCAAGAAAATATTAAAAAATTCTTAAAATTAGATAATACTTGGGCTGATTTAATGTCAAAAATCATTAATGGTATTATCTTTAAATTCCCAAATGATATACAACAAGATGCAAATGATTTGGTTCTTAAAATGTTGATCGTATTGGGTGACGATTATGAATTAACAATTGGTTACTTAAATCAAATTATATCAGAATTGCCAAATGTTGATTCAAAAGAAATTGAAAAATTAATTCGTATTGTGTCAGTGGCGCTACCAAACAGGGACAACAGAAGAATTAGATCCAGTTTTAAGGATTTTGTTAATTGGTATCTGAGAAAGAATATTAGCCCAAGATCTGAGTTTTAATGTATATACTAATAGATAAAACATGTGGCAATATTTTTAATCCCCTCAATTGACCCCTCTAAATTAGTCGAGCAATGCCGTAGATTGTACATTCTCATCGAACTTATATACAGTATATCGTCTACTTGTATATTTATGTTGTCAATGTTCTTCGAGATAAGAAGTTGGGTTGCATCGCGAGTTACTGGACACTGTGTACACTGTAATCACTATGCGAACTGTGCACACTGTATACATTGCAATTTCGATGTTGCCCTGGAGGCTCCTTCTCAATAAAAACTACAGTCACCGTGTATAACACAAACTAATGTAATCAAAATAATCGAACAAAATTAAACCGAAAAAAAAAAATTTTAAAAATTTAATTAAAAGTTTCATAACCAATTGTAATTAAAGGCCTTTCGATGTCAATAATTGTGTTTTTCCGTAAGCGGCTTTATCGGTGAAAATTTTTATAGGAGTTAACTTCAAAATGAAACTTAATGTATCTCCATTAGCTGAAAGGCATTCATTTGATATGTTATGCCATATGGTTATGCCATATCATTGTGATTACCAATGATGCATCGCAATTAAAAGTATAGTCTTGAGTCAGATTTCCCTTTTGAGGTGTTGTTTATCCCAAGAAAGTGGGCATTTCGTCTATTTTGTGCATTTAATTAATATTTGTCAAGCGCACGTCCGAGTACAAACCTCGCCTCGCAGGGATCTCTCGACAAATTTGGCAATAAAATTCGTCTTTAAGAGAGCGTACATGCATATCCTACATTCTGTTTCGACGAAATGATAACAAATGAGGGCTAAAGTAGAATACAAATTTCTTTTTGTATTTCTTTTTTTTTGCATATTGCATGAAATTTACTCGGAACAGATGGAATATTGTCGAATCTTGACGATGAAGAATTTTCTTTTGTTTTTTTAAATCAGTTGCCGTTAATTTTAAAAAAGTATATATATCGATCAATTCCACTTAAAGGTTTTAAATTTTTCTTTTCCTTTCTTTATTACTTATCCAACTTAGTCTTTCGCTCTTATCAACAATGCAATTCTCCACCGTCGCTATCTTCTCCGCCGCTGCCGCCGCCGTTTCTGCTACCACCTTGACTGAAACTGACGTTTCTTCCACCTTGGTTACCATCACCTCTTGTGCTGAAACCGTCACTGACTGCCCGGCCAGACAACACAACGCTACCTCTTCTTACCACTACAACTCCACCGCTCCAGTCCACACCTACCCAGGTGCCGCTGCTAAGAACTACGCTGTTGGTTTCGCTGCTGTTGCTGCCGGTGCTTTGTTGGCTTTGTAAGTTTGATGTTATAATTTAATAGATTTCATTATACATTTTTCTTATTAGCCCGAGGCTTTAATTTTACAGGATTCCCTTTAATTCGTCATTATCTTTTAAATGCGAATTAGTTTTTAATTTATTTTTTAGTTGATATATTATTCATCAAGAATATTGTGGTGGCCACCCATGATGATAACTTAGAAAATCGCTTAAAAGCTTTTTACATTTTTTAGATTTAATACATTTTTTGTTCGTGACTGTATCGATATTGTAATTATTAGTCATTGATTAATAATATTTGCGCCATAAACTCTGAAATAAAGCAAGGACTTCAACTTCTAAAGAATCAGTTCTGTAGCCACAGTTATATTTTGAAACAAGTTTCGTAAAATGGAATACGTAGAATCATCTTCAGTATTATTCATAAAAGAAGTCTTTGTTTCCCAACTGACTGCCCCAGCCGGTGTAATTTGACCGCTAATAGAAGTTAAGGAATAAGCATCGTCTGAAGGATCATCGTCATGATCCAAAGTCACTGGTTTAGGAAAAAAATCACTCAAGGCATCCAAAGTAGGAAGCTTTGGCTTTGGGATTCGTTTTAAAATATCTTTAAGTTCAACAAGACCATTTTCAAGTAATTGAGGAAGAAGTTCAAGAACTAAATCAATCACTCCTTGCCTAGTAATGGGGTCAGTTACACTATCCTGAATAACATCAACAGCCAAACCCGAATCTTTTAATGCTTCAAAAATCTCTTGATATGGAATAACATCGGCTTGTAACAATTCAATAATGATATCTTCAATTATAGGACGCACATCATCATCGGAGAGAGACATCCTGATAATGGCGTTGATCAAACCTGAATTCTTTAAAGCGACAAATACTTTCGTCAATAAATCTTCAATCAAGTCTCGTTTACTCAAACTAAAGTCATCTGATTTTGAAATTTGATTAATTTGGTTAATAATTAATAAAACATTTTTTAAAGTGTAAACTTTTTCTAAAATGTTTTTACCTTTCTTAAAGAAGTTAGAGAATCCAGCAGCTTCAAATTTTTCTTCATGAAGTTCTACATCTCCTTTATCCAATTCGATTAATGGTTGCGAAAAGTTTTGACATATTGCAACTTGACCGAAAATGGCACTAACGAAAAAAGAAATAAACTTCATAACTATAATAATTGGAAAAAATGAATTGAATCAAAAAATTTGGTCAATTCAAACTATTCATATATCATTCAATAGCATATCAAAAAAATCGCTCTACTTATACCTTCTTTACATATTTAAAATAAGCATATAAATTAAAGAAATTAAAAAGAAATTCACATATTCATTGGAAGCATTTCATATTCCGTCTCCAAACCTTTTGCGTGTCTGTTTCCTTTAAATATCCTAAAGAAAGATAAAGCACTATATCTTGCCGAGCGGTTGCGCTTGATCATATTAAACTCGGCCATACTTCCTTTCTTCAAGTCAAAAAGAGTGTGAACTGCGAAATCACGTTCAAAATCGGTTTGCCAAAAAGCATTCAGCTTTTCCAATGTTGGAGCCTTCCATCTTTTAAGTAAAAGTGAACTAAGAACAACACTGACAGAACTCATCATCATCGCAGCTGCCGCAGCAACTGGAGGCAAAACCAAATTGAAAGGTAAGAAACATCCCATTGCAAATGGCAACATAAGAACATTGTATATGGCAGCCCATATAAAATTGAGCTTTACTCTTGAAAAGGTTGCATTTGAAATCTTAAGAGCATTAATAACACTCATCAAATCACCATTCTCACCATTTCCAAGTAAGACGATATCTGCACTTTCGATAGCTATATCTGTACCCGTACTAATTGCCATTCCAATGTCTGCCTTAGCCAAAGCAGGAGCATCATTGATACCATCTCCGACAAATGCAATACCGACATTTCCATCTCCACCAAGTCGTTTCTTTAAATCTGAAATTACACGGTCTTTATTGATGGGACTAACTTCGGCGAAAATATTACATTCGGGAATCCCCAATTCTTTACCAACCTTGATAGCTGCCTTATAAGTATCACCAGTGACAATCCCAACTTGATAACCTTCAACATGGCGGATATGATCAATCACTTGAGCAGCATTTTCCTTTAAACTATCGGTCAATTCAAAATGACCCAGGTATTTTTGATCAATGATTATATGAGCAAAAGTATTGTCATTTTCGTTATTATCTCTTGATGAAGCTTCTTCTTGCATTTGAGGAAAATGTTGTTTGATCAAACGTTCATTTCCAATGCTGACACTATAAACTCGACCATTACTAAGTTTGACATCACTCATGACACCCAAACCAGTTAAAACCTTAAATCCACTGATTTCAGTATTGAATTTTGTATCATTTCCACCTTCAATATTTAAATTTGATCTAGCTGCCTTTGAAATAGCACGACCAATGGGATGTTCCGAATTTGCTTCTGTAGATCCAACCAATTCCCAAAAATCTAAATCAGAAATTTCATGATGAATTTTTTCAAAATGAACTAAATTCATTTGACCCGTTGTAAGTGTACCTGTTTTATCAAATAAAATAACATTGATCGAACTTGCTTCTTCCAAAACATCTCCACCTTTGATCAAAACACCATTTGAAGCTCCAACACCGGTTCCAACCATCACTGCTGTTGGAGCAGCCAATCCCAAGGCACATGGACATGCAACAACAACAACAGATATAGCGATTTTTAAACAGACAAAGAACTTGCCATTGTCATCCTTGGTGAAAATTAATGGTAAGACATCTGGATGCATAAATTTACAAATCATTGCCCAAACACTAAGAGTAGTGATGGCCAATATAACAACAGATGGAACAAACCTTGCAGCAACATAATCTGCAAAGCGCTGAACAGGTGCCTTATTTACTTGTGATTCTTTAACCAAATTAATGATTTGTTGTAATTGAGATTTTTTACCCGAACGAACAACTTTAATATGAATTAAATCAACACCATTAATAGAACCACCAATAACTGAATCACCAACTTGTTTATAAACAGGAAGAGTTTCACCAGTTATAAGAGATTCATCGATTTCGGATTCACCATATACAATTTCACCATCTGCTGGAATTTTTCCACCAGGAAGTACAATTGCAATATCATCATGTTGAATCAAATCAATACTAATATCACGAGTATCAAATTCAATCATTTCAATTCGATTTTGATGAGATTTCATGAATTCTTCATATTTTTTTAAATCAACTACTATTGTACAATTTGTTGGAGTCAATGAAAGTAATTTTGATAAAGCAGTTGAAGTTGCACCTTTAGCTTTGTTCTCAAGCCATTTACCAAATGAAACAAATGCAACCAACATTGTTAGCGTTTCAAAAAGTACTGTTGGTGGTTTAATTGTTTGTCCTGACCACACACTTAATATGATTGATAATATTGAAAAAAAAAATGAAACCAGTGTTGAAATACAAACTAAAACATCCATAGTTGCATTTCGACCTTTATTTTGAATAAATTTACCAAATTTCAAAAGAAATACAGACCCTAAATTAAGGTAAATATAAAGTGCAAGACAAAATTGTAATAATGAAACCCAATAAAGACCAGGAAATATCAATTTTGTTTGCCAAAACTCTGAATCTTGTGTATATGATAATATTAATACGGGTATACCCAAAATAAATGATTTTATGAAATTATTTCTCCAATATTCAACATCTTTTGCTTTTGATAGAAGCTTAAGTTGTGCTGACAGTGCCTGATCTAAAGAATTGATGATTGCAAATACGATATCTTCGGACATCTTATTTAATGTATCAACCAAATCTCTGATTCCAAGGATTTGAGAATTGAAATGAACAACCAATTCATCTATCAAATTTTCATCTTCTTGTTGACCATCTTGCAGTTGACGAATTGCCCTTATTGCCAACGAATTTGCATTTGTTTCGAGTGGAGTATCAGAGTGTGTATTTCTTAATGCTAGTTGAAAATCAACAACTCCTCCCAAACTATTGAGAAGTGCTTCGAGATTATATTTGAAGGCATTAAGGTCGGTTGTTTGAGATATCCCAAGGATTTGTAAACTTGTCTCATCTTGCTCATTTAAATCTTGACTCGATTCTTTTATGAATTTTGCTTCAAACCCACAATTTTCAATTGTTTCTATAAGTTGTTCAACAGTTACAATTTCATCATGAAGAATCAATGCCTCTTCTGTGATGAGTGAAACAGATACTTGGTCAACGTGGGGTATATTCTCAATCGCTTCGGTAATAGAAGCAGCACATGAACCACAGGTCATTCCCAGAACTCTTAAAGTTGTTGAAACCTTTTGAATCGTCAAGCATTTCGAGCTTTCTATTTGTGCATCAAATCCACAATTCTCAACTGCTTCTATTATTAAATCGTTAGAAACAATTGATTTATGTTTTATTAACCCATTTTCTGTTATAAGTGATATCGAAACAGATTCCACTCCATTTAATGCTTCCAAGGCTTCAGTAATCAGTGAAGAGCATGACCCACAAGTCATTCCTTGAATATTGATTGTGGTTGCAAAAATTTCTTCTTTTGGATTATGTTTTTGATTCTTTATTAAAATGCCTTCAAATCCAGCATCTTGAATTGCATTTTGAAGTTGATCTATTGAAATTTGCTTTTCATCATATGTAATTTTGGCTTCTTCTGTGAGTAAAGAGACAGAAGCTTGAAACACTCCTTTACACGACATCAATGCTTCCGAAACAGATGCGGAGCAAGAGCCACATGTCATACCTGTAACGGTAAACAATACATCACTCATAGTTTATGGTGTAAAGGGTCCTTTTATTTAAAAAGATTGCGGATTTATAAAGGTTATATAGATTTTTTTTTTTCTTACTAAGATAGAAATTTTTTGTGGCACACCTGCATATATCACTTTATCTTTTCGATCAAATATCCGACTTCGGTAATTAAGGATTACATCATAGGGAAAGAATAAATCCTTTATTATATAATTGACCCATCGAGCGAACTACTTTCATTTTCTTGCTTTTGTTTGCGTAGTATCTTATCAACCTTGTTGTTTCCAGGCCCAACACCATGGAACTGGTGAGATAAGTATTTGAATGCATCTTTGGTTCCGAGAGAGGCTCCGGTACCATCTTTATATTCGAGTTTAATTTGAGGATTATATGAATTATCAAGATTATTTTTTTGTTTATCCTTGCGATTATTAAAGGTTTCTTCAATAATACCTTTTTCACGTAATCTTTGATCTAGAATTTTATCGAATAATTCTGATTTTTCAAGTTTGGGCATTTTCTTATATTTACCATCTTTCTCTAATTCTTCTCTAAGTAATCTTTCTTCAATTGAAATTTTTATCTTGAAAATTTCAGATCTTTTCGAAGCTTCTCTTCTAGTTTTTTCTTCTTCTGCCTGTTGTGAAGTTGTCTTTTGAATAATATTTCGCGATTGTAGGAATTTAAGAGTACCTGCAATGCCTCCATTAAAGGATGGTTGATTTGAAATTTCTAAAGTTTCATTCTCATTTATTTTCGAATCTTTATGTACTTCAATTGGGGTTTCAAGCAAATTTTCTTTCAAAACTTGGGTCTGTGGGATGACATTTTCATTTAAAGAATTGAGAAAATCATTTGTATCATCATAAACAATGCCTTCGATCTTATCTTCGGACTCCCATAGATTATACATTGCAACCTCATTGGCGATTTCTTCTGCCGTTTTCCTATTTTTTAGTGGTTTCTTTTTCAAAGTCAATTTTAATTCATGCTCTTCTAAATCATCGATTGGTTCTAAATCAACCACTTTCAACTCTACTGGTTCAATCATTTTGATTCTCGAATTGTCTTGCTTATTTTTCTTCTTTATTTTTTTCATTTTGACTGGTTTTGAATAATCATTCTTAAATTCAAACTCATCTTCATCATCAAAGAGTTTACTTATTTGAATGTGATATTTTTGTGAAGAGTCATCATCTTTTGACGAGTCTTGGTCCTTTTGATTTAAATGAATCGTATTACCAGAAAGCATGACTTGCTCTTCATCGTCCGCCTCATCATCTTCTACTTCATTTCTATAGCTTCTACCATTGAACTTGATTCTATCAGCTGCCGTTTTCTCGTTTATCTCTTGCTTGAGCTTTTTCTGTCTTGCTAAACCTTCGTTATTCAACTCATCCTCGTCCAGATTATCGGTATCTTTAAGTGTGAATATATCGCCTTCATTGATATCATTAAGTTCTTTAAGAGAATGGCCAATCTTGAAATCAATTGAACCTTGCTGTATTTTGTCATTCATTTTCTGTTTCTTTTGCTTTGGCTTACCCAAGTTTTCTAACCAGCTATTGGAATCTATACTATCATCATCCAAGTCAAGAAGGGTTTTTCCTTTGGTTAACTTTCTCTTTGCAGCCTTCAGCTGTGCTTGTTCAAGACGTCTTTTAAGCTCGCTTTCTTGTTCTTTTTTGCGCGTTTCTTGTTCAAAAAGACTAAAATTTGCTCTTGCAGTATCGTCAGAAGGTTCCACAGGTATAGGTTTTAACCCAATAGAAACCCTTAACCGATTTGTTTCTTCAATCGATAATTCATGAGTTGCAATGGTTTTTTCACTTGGTTCAGAAGTTTGACTAATCGGTATCGGCTTCAACCCAATACTAACGCGCAACTTGTTTGTCTCCTCGACCGATAGCGATACCTCCTCGGACATTTTGAATCTTGTATTTTTGTGGGGGGATAATCTTCAGATTTTTTTTTTTTGATATTTTTCGCATCACCGTGTTTGTTTATATTTCAATTCAATCTATTGATACTAATTGAAGATGAACGAAACGGAGCACCAGCTGCTTTCGATTCAAGAAGTGGTGGGCACATCGGCGAAAGCAGCCAGTCATGTACACATCCAAGGCAATTTGATAGCATATACGGCGAGTGGTGGTGTTGTTGTGGGAGAGTTAATATCAACTAATAAAATAATACTGCAACGCTTTTATTGTGCAAATACACATTTAAACACCGAATCCCTTGCTTCCGGTCCGTCCACAGCAAATGCATACTTGAACATGGCATTTTCCAATGACTCCGACAAAGAAATCATAAAAGACGCTTATGGGTGCCCCATAAACATAGAACCGACAGTAGTATATGGCACGAGTGGTGGGTCCAATGGAGGAGGCATAAATTTTGATGAATATAGTCCGAATTCTGAAGGTGGAGAATCACCTTCAAAGTTGAAAGATCGTGTACGTAGTGTCAATTGTTTGGCCATATCTCCCGATAAACGGTTCTTACTTGTTGGTGAAATTGGGTACCAACCACGGATTCTATTATTCTCATTGGCACCAGATCTGAATCAGAAACCAATTTTGGCGATCCATGAACATTCATTTGGCGTCAATTCGGTTGTTTTTGCACCGAATCTGAGGCACTTTTGTTCTTTGGGGTTGGTGAATGATGGGTGTATAAATGTATGGGGATTGAGTTCAGGAGGGAACGTTTCATTGCTTGAGAGCAACAGGTGCTCTTCAACTATCCATAAAGTTCTCTGGCATCAAGACCAAATAATCACATTGGGCCAGAGGTTCATTAAGGTATGGAAACCATTTCAAGAAGTAACTACAAATCTTAAACCCTTGAAGGGGAAAAACGTCTTATTGGGACCCTTAATTAATGAAACTTTTGTTGATGCACATATATGGAACCAAAATGAGATGCTTGTGATTACTTTACAAAATCAATTACTTTTACTTACTTTTGAAGATTTAAAACTCATTGTTTTGGAAACTCCTCCATTTGCTTTTAATATATTTACTATTGATTATAATCATCAAAAAGTTTGGTTTGGATCTGATCAAGTGATAAAGTCAATAGCATTTGATCAATTAAAACCAGCCACTTCAACAGATTTGAAAATAAGAGAAACAACACATAAAACGATTACAAAACTTGTTGATTATGATGATGATTTTTTAATTTACTTGAATACAGATACACAAAAGATTTTTATTTATAATAAAATAACAGAGGAAGCCGAAGCCATTGCAAGTTCGATCATAAATAACTTTGGCGGAATCAAAATGACTTATCTGAATGATTTACTTTTATTTTCTCGTGATGGTAAGATACGGAAATATAATAATGAGCCACTTGTTGAATTCAAATTACCATCGAATGAGTTGATTCAAAACTCATTACAGACCATAGACTATAATGGCGAATTAGTAGCATTGGGCGATAAATTTGGTACATTATACCTTTTAAAAAATAGTCAAATAATTTATCAAACAAAGGCACATTCTTCAAGTATTAATGATGTTTTATTTTTTGAAGTTGAAGATTTCTTACTTTTGGTGAGTATTTCTCGAGATCGAATGATTCAAATTTTTTATACAAAAAAGAATCAGATTCAATGGGATATTTTACAAACAATTCCTATTCATAATGGTAATTTATTAAAGATATTATGTAAGGATTCAAGGATTTATGTTTGTTCAACAGATAGAACGATTTCAATTCATAAATGTCAACTTTCATCGAATGGAGTACTCAAGATATATCAAGAAAAGTTGATTTCTCATAAATCAACACCAATTAATATGACAATTTATAAAGATGATTTGATTGTTTCATTTAATGATAAAAGTTTACAAATCTATAAGATCAACGAAAAATTTGAAACGGGGCGTACGATGAAGCTCATTAATGAACGATTGAATGAACGATTGCTTGTTGAGAACTTCAAAGTTGTTGACGAGTTGATAATCACTACTTGTTCGGATAAATCATTGCGTGCTTTCAACTATACTACCGGCAAGCCTGTTAGTGTTGCGTGGGGACACCTGGATACCATATTAGACTTGGTCTTGAGGTCACCAACAGAGTTGTTATCAATAGGAACAGATGGTTGTTGTTTTACATGGAGTTTAAAGGAACATTATAATCCATTGAAACAAGAAGAAGAGGTATTACCTTATGAATCCAAAAGTATCAAAGTAACTCGTAAAATTATTCCAATTTCAAAGCTGGTCAAGGAAAGTGAACTTGAAACGACAACTCCACAATCATTGCCTTTACCTTCTGGTGCCACAAAACTAACTGCCGCAACATTGAAACGGATTGAAAGCCGTATGGCAAGTCCTCCGAAAAGCCCACCGAAAAGTCCACAAAAATCACTCTCGAGACAAACTTCAAGACAATCACCAACAAAACAATCAACCTCACAATCTTCTCTGCCAATTAGAACTAGTTCTCCAGTTCCCAAAACACTTGCAAAGAAACCACTGATGGATTTTTCGAGTCCCAAATTAATAAGACCATATGTTTTACTCAACAATTCAAATACAAGAGATAAAACATCTCCCTCACCAGAACGAATCATTCCAAAAGTTAAACATGTTGAGAAATCGAATCTTGAAAATACAATGTACCTTTTAAATCAAGTCGAAGATTCAATAGAAAAACTTGAAGAAATTGAAAAATCTAAAGTACATTTACGATTAAAGAAAATGATTGAATTATTTCAAGTACAAGAATTGACTAAAAGTATCGAAAAAGTTTCTATTGAAGGTAACCAATACTATGATTTGCTAGACAAATATAGTGAGAGACTCATTGAATTATTTGAAACAAAACTACATAAACCGCATAATTAGATAGATTAATGATGATATGAAAGATTATTTAATGTTCATTTTCTTGGTTTTAAAGAAGCTGATTCGATTGGGTTCAGGGATTGTTCTGCCTTTTCCCATGGATTTGAATCTTGTTTATGTTTCTCATCAAACTCACGTGCTTCTTTTTCTACTCTGGCTAATTCTGTCTGTAATTTGATTTGATGTTCATGTTCCATCTTTACTTTTTCCAATTGCCATTTTTCATCTGCTTGACGTGACAATACCTTTAATTTTTGCTGTCTTACTTGGTCATTGATCAACTCTTCCAAAGTAGGCGGTATATCTCTTGTACGTCTAAGCCATTGAAGCCATTGTGGTGGAACCGTATCGAAGTAATCTACTTTGAAAAGTAATTGCTGATATGGTTCTAATTTCCGACGAAGTCGTTGCATATTGCCATCGATCGTGAATTCCCAATAAGTATTTCCATGAAGATCATATCCCACAAAAAACCTTCGGCGGAAAGGAATATCCCTACGAGCCTGAAACTGATGCTTAAGACGTTGGAAATATGTATACTTGTTCTTTAGTGGATCCATTGATGATTAAAATTTTGATGATTGGTCGTGTGTGAATTAACTTGTTATATAAAAAGTACGCTGACCAAGAACTTACATAAGCACATCCAATATAGTTTAATTTAACCCAAAAAATTCTAAAAAAAGGATTGATTGCCATTTAATAACTTTAATGACAAAGACAATACGAAGTGAAGTTGCTCGTTTAAACCAAGTACTACCAATACCGATTCAACTTAAGGATCTGGAGGAAACAAATACAATACAACATGAACGTCTAGGAAATATAACGAACGTAATTGTTGGAGAGCATCATGACATAACGGGCCAAATTGGTGGATCTTTTATTGTATGGTCAATCAAAATAATTATTAATGATTTAAATTATGGATCAATTTTAGTTTATAAACGATATACTGAATTAGAAGAATTGCATGATCATTTAAAAGAGAAATATCCATCTGAAAATATACCAGATTTACCTCCAAAAGATAATTTTAATATGACCCGATGGTTTGGATATTCTGAATGGCTTGAAAAAAGACGAAAAGGTTTACAGTGGTTCATGAGTAATGTATTGTTAAATCCGCGATTACAACAAACTGATTTAATTAAACAATTTATCTTTAAGTGACGTAAATGATTATGTAAGTAAAATATAATAATCAATTCGACCCTTTTAAAGGCCTAGATAAATTTGACATATTATAATTGAATCTCGATTCTCATTTTTAAAGTGTGCAGGCATGACATTTCAATTCGATGATTAATAATTTGATATATAAAATTACGTAATATTTCTTTTTTTTTTTCTTTTATTCTAGATCCCGAACCCGGTTAATAATCTTGAAGTATAATCAATTTTTTTTTTTCATTGATATATAAAGTGATCGTTTTCCCACTACGAGTTTTTTTCATATGATTATCAATAGATCATTTAGAGTTAGATTTATACAAAACATACATACACAATTATATAGAATGGTTCATCATAAAGTTACTATCATTGGTTCGGGACCAGCTGCTCATACTGCAGCCATTTATTTATCAAGAGCCGAAATTAAACCAACAATGTACGAAGGTATGTTGGCAAATGGTGTTGCTGCAGGTGGTCAATTAACTACAACAACTGATATTGAAAACTTCCCAGGTTTCCCACAAGGTATTAATGGAACCACTTTGATGGAACAAATGAGAGAACAATCAGTTAGATTTGGTACTGATATCATTACTGAAACTATTTCAAAGGTTGATTTATCTCAAAGACCTTTTAAATTATGGACAGAATGGAATGAAGATTCCGAACCAATCACCACAGATGCTGTTATTATTGCTACTGGTGCATCGGCAAAGAGAATGCATTTACCAGGTGAAGAAACTTACTGGCAACAAGGTATTTCTGCTTGTGCTGTTTGTGATGGTGCCGTTCCTATTTTCAGAAACAAGCCATTGGCTGTTGTTGGTGGTGGTGACTCTGCTTGTGAAGAAGCTCTTTTCTTGACCAAATATGCTTCAAAGGTTTACTTACTCGTTAGAAGAGATGAATTAAGAGCTTCTACAATCATGCAAAAGAGAGCAAAGGCAAATGATAAATTGGAAATTTTGTGGAATTCCGAAGCAAAGGAAGCAAAGGGTGATGGTAAATTATTACAATCATTATCTGTTTACAACAATAAGACCAAAGAAACTTCTGATTTACCAGTAAATGGTTTATTTTATGCAATTGGTCATGTTCCAGCTACAAAGATTTTCTCATCATACCTTGAAACTGATGAAACTGGTTATATTTTGACCAAGCCAGGTACCGCCGAAACATCGATTCCTGGTGTTTACGCTGCTGGTGATGTACAAGATAAGAGATATAGACAAGCTATTACTTCTGCCGGTACCGGTTGTATGGCTGCTCTTGATTGTGAAAAATTTATTTCGGAATCTGAAGTTTAGTTATGTAATTTAAATAGAATAATAATTTAGCAATAGAATAATGATTAGTATGAGAATGTGTAGAGTGAGTTCGTTTGTGAGTGAAATAAGAGTGTGTAGTGAGAGCAGGTAGTGAAGTGAGTTCGTCTGAAATCGTGAAAGTGCGTGTGGAAGTGAGAATGCGCAGCAGAGTGAGGTTGAGAGTGAGTTGTGAGACTGATTAGTGGAGTAGAGGTGAGTATAGTTTTTTTCGAAAGTAGATTCGGTATAGTGAGAGGCTAATCAATCCTCACTCCTAACTCATGCATTTATATACACTCCTATTAAAATCTATAATTAACAACTACGCCATGTCTTTTACCAACTGGAATGATTTAGAAAGAACAGCAACAAACACATCGAATAGATACAGCGACCATCCCGAATTTAATTCGATCATTATTTCGATAGAAAAACAGTTGCTCCATATTAATGATGATCTTTTGCCACTGATTGATGATACACACAAATTTGGTGAAACCACAGAAGCATTCAAGACTTTAAATAAGTTTATCAAATCTTTGAATTCATATGTTAACAAAATAGAATCTGAACATGAAGATGTCGAAGTAATTTCTTACTTTAAGCAAAAAGAAGCGATATTGATCAAGTTGATGAAGGAAAGTTTGAATCGGTTCAAATCTTTACAGAGTTCGAATTTAGCAGTACAAGAGGAACAACAGAAACAACAACAAGAGACACAACATACACAACAACAGATACAACAAGAAGTCCAGATCGAGTATGAACCAATCAACTCGGAAGAATTGGAACAACAAACTTTACTTATACAAGAACGTGAGAGAGAAATACATCAAATACAACAAGATACATTAGAAATCAATGAGATATTTTCTAATTTATCTGAAATTGTTAATGAACAACAATTTCAAATCGATCTGATTGAAAATAACATTTTTAACTACTCAACAAATGTAACTGGAGCTTCATCTGAATTAAGAAAAGCAGAACGTTATCAACGTCGTTCAAATGGTCGAATGTTTTGTTGTCTTATAATTTTGCTTTTAGTCTTTGGATTTATTATATTAGTTGGTATTATACTTTAAATTTTCTATACACTCCATATGTTCACATTACCATCTTCACCAGCTGAAATTAAAACTTCTTTTGAATCATTTAAATTGGCCCATGTGATACTATTGATTTCATAAACTCCATGAGCAGATTCTTGAATTGATTCAATCTCCCATTTCTTATTTAATTCTTTATAAATAACTATTTTCCCATCAGATCCAGATGTAGCAATTTTCCCAGTTTTAAAAGACCATGAAACTGTATAAATTGAATAATTATGAACTTTTGGAAGAATTGATTCAAGTTCCCAAATCATTTCAGATTCATTTTTGATTGAAGTTGGTAAATTTGATTCTTGTTTAGTTTGTTGAATACTCAGCCAAATTCTAACACTTAAATCATCACTAACAGATACTAATCTAATTTTCTTTTCAATAGCATTAGGCAGTCTTGGATCTTCAAATTTGGAACACCAAACAGTTCCTTCATGTCCATTTAATATACCTACACATGACCAATCATCATCATAAGTGTCCTGCTTATAAAGTCTGATTGTATCATCATATGAAGAACTGGCGAGTAAATTTTGAGATGGATGCCAAGTCACATGCTTAACATCATGTTGATGATCATTTAATACAGATATACATTCGAATTCTTCCAAAGTTTCTGGATCAGTTTCCCAAATCCAAACAGTTTTATCTCTTGAACATGAAGCTAATAAATTTCCTTGATAATTCCAATCAACACATTTAATTTCATTTTCATGACCTTCAATGATTGCCATAAGATTCCATTCATTATCACCACTTGATAAGATTTCACTTTGATTGGTAATCAATTCATCTTCATCATATTCATTTGTTGGTTCATCTATCCCCCATACCGAAATCGTCGAATCAAAAGATCCACTTGCTAAAGTTGGTAAATCTAAGAAGTCAGGAACTGGATTTATTGATCCACCTAATGGAGGTTTAAATGAAACACTTCTAATTGATCTTTTATGAGAATCTTCTAATGTGGCAACTAATGGAAATTGTTGATTTTTTGATAATTTAAAAACTTTTGAAGTAAGATCACTCAGAGCAGTCGCCAAAAGTGGCAATGTAGGATGAGCACTCACACTCCAAACTTTATCTGAATGTGCTTTAATTGACTTGATTAAAATCATTATTGGTGAATAATTTTTCACTTTTTTTCTACAAATCAATTTTAAAAAAGATTTTAAGATCAAACTTAAAGACTAAACTTAAAGACAAGATAGACAAATGTTGAGGTCGAGAGTTTCACGTGCATTTATACGTTTCAACTCGAAAGCTTCCAAGGCTTCCAAAGAAGTTTCTAAAAAGAATGAGGATGGAGTTTCTGATTTCGATATCAAATCAAAAAGCTCTTCACTGGCACCTGCTCCATTTAATACAGATTCAAGTATACAAAAATTAATGAAACAAAATAATAAACCATATATACCTAGATTAAAACATGAAAGAATTTCATATGAATACCCTGGATTACCTAATCAAGACGAGTTCAATAAACAACCAAAAGTAGTCACAAGATGGTCTCGATATGTTCCAAAGATCCTCACTGTACTTGCAATTGCATGGGCTGGATATACAATCAAAGTTTGGTATTTTGATCCAGATGATAATGCTCATGGTAAAGATAGTAAAGAAATCTTGGATAAATCAAAATTCCATACTTTTAAAATAACTCATAAAGAACAAATTGATAATGAACATTATTTGATTGAATTACGTCCAATTTCAACTCGTTGGCAATATAGTTTTAGTGAAGAAAAATCGATTTGGAATGGTGATAAGATTTGGTCTGTTGAAGTTAAACAACCTGATATTATGGTTGTTAGATCTTATACTCCACTTCCATTATATTTTATGAAATCTGAATATACACGTTCAGGCGAAAGAAAACCTTTATTAAGAGTTGTTAATAATGATTTAAATGATTATGATAAACAAGGGGTAATGTGTCTTTATGTGAAGAAATATGATGATGGAGAAGTTTCCAAATATATCATCAATAAAAACATTGGTGATGAATTAGAATTAAGAGGTCCTAATATCGAATATAAATTTCCTCATCATCCTTTAAAAGATCATCATAAAAGGCCAATATTTAAAGATTTAGCATCAAAAGTTGAAGCTGAAAATTTACTTGAAAAATTGAAAAAATCACATAATTTACCTGAATTTGATAATTTAAATTTTTATGTTGCAGGTACAGGGATTGCACCAGCATTACAAATCTTACTTTCAAGAAATCCATATAGAGGATTTGTATATCTTCATTATTCTGCACAAAAACAAGGTGAGTTACAACCTTTGGAAAGGTTTCTTTTCTTCTTGGAGAAATTGGATAGAATCAAGTTTATTCCTCATTATGATACAGACCCTTCGAGTCAATTGTCATCTAAAGATGTTTGCGTTGCTCATGAACAAGCATACTTGAGTCCAATGCGGTTGGATAATAAATTGACTGAGATGAATCAGGAAGATGCTCTTATGTTAAGAATCAAATTATTAGATGAACAAGATGTACCCGTCAATCAAGAAAGTTTTGAAAGAGGTCCAAGGTATGAAAATGCTTTAGAACAAGCAAGTGTCACCAGTCAAAATCCAAAAACCCCGCCCGCTTTAACCATAGTATGTGGGCCAGATGGGTACGTTGACCATGTTGCTGGTCCAAAGGATAGACAAAGAGATGAACAAGGTCCGATTGATGGGCTCCTTGCAAACAAGAAATGGGACAATACAAATGTGTTCAAGTTGTAAATTAACTAAATACATCGACAATACCCAATTTTTTACCGAAATGAAGTAAGATACGTTGCGAATCTCTATGTTTTGCACAAATCAAAATTACTTCTTTAAGTAATTCATGTTTGTTCAACCCACAAATGGTTGATTCCCATTTTGGTTCGGGTTTTTCTGGTTCGTCATCACTTTCACTTTCACTCTCACTCTTATAAGGTCCGAGTAACAGCTCACAAACTTCATACAACTTTGCCTTTAATCCCAACTCACATATTCTCTGTACATAAGTAATGAAAAATTTATGGAAATCCTTATTTTCACAAAGTAATTCACAACATAAAAGTCGATTTTCTAAATGACTTAATGAAATGGTATTTTCAAGATTTTCAAAACCTTCTTTCATTATCATATTTTTCGAAATCTTATTAAAATATTTCCCACGTCCAATTCTTGTTTTTCTTAAAATTTCTTCATTTGTTTTATGTTCTAATAAATCAATTATTGAAGATTCTGTATCGAAAAGTGAACTTTGAGTTTTATTTTCATCATTACTACTATTCCAATAATGTGATCCAAACGACCACCATGACTCAGTGATTGTTTGCCATGTACCCAAATCTTTATTATAAAGATATCCAGATCCATTTGAAAGAGTAATCAATGGAATACCCAATGATGTGATTGCACACATGGTTATATTATCACTTCTAACCAATCCATCTTCTTGAAATTTATTATTTAATTCAAAAAGTGGACTTAAATTGCATGTAAATTCGATTTTTTTCTTTAATAAATCCCATACAAATAATTCTCCAATTGAAGTTATTGCCATAAGATAATTACTATGACTCTCAAGAAATGAAATTGGAGATCCTAATACTAATGGTGGTAATAATCTTTTACCTGAATTATGTGAATAAACAATGATTTGACCATCTGATGTACTCAATGCCCAAAACATTGACCCTTCACTAACCAATTGAACATATCTCGGTAAAAAATCATTCCATAATTGTTTTTCCTTTTTAAAATATGTGATTCTACATGGTTTTGTTTCATTTCCTAATCCATTTTTAACGTCAAGTATAAAGATTTCTTCTTGATGTTTACTAATGATTTCAAAATTTAATCTTACCTTTGGAATCGAAAGTCTAATTTTAGAAAATGTTGTAGATGGATTTACAATTGTTGACCCAATAAATTTGATAGGTTCAAGCTCACGTTTTAACTTTTTATTTGAAACTTCTTCATTGGTTTTTAATCTTTTGTTTGTTTTATAAAATTCATCGGATACAGAATATGAAGGTTTATCAAATTCCATAAGTGATTTAGATGAATTATCGATAGTTGAAATCACGGGATTTGATTCAACAGGTGTATCTATTCCATTATTACTTAATAACATTGGTTGAATTCTTCTTTTCCCATTTTTTGTAGTTACTTTTTGCTTTTCAATTTTTTCAGGTTTTATTGGTAAACTCTGTTTTTTAGATTTTGTTGGTCGAGTTATCATTGCTGATTGTAACATATCATTAGATACAATTTTAGTAAGATCAGGTGATTCAATAATTTGAGGTATAATTTTACCTTTTTTAATATCAAGATTTTGATTTTCTTCATTTTTTGCAATTGGTTTATTCAAAGAATCTTGTTTTGGGATTTCATCTTGCTTTTTAATCTTTAAAGAATCTCTTTGATCTGCAAGTTGTAAACTATTACTTTTCTTTGAAGTAGAGATTCCACCTCCAATAGGATAATCAAAATCATATTTCTGAGTCAATGGTTTAATAAATTGAGATCCAAGTCTTTTAAGTTCTTCGAAAGTTTGAGATTTGACCGGCAATCCCAATTCACTATGATCAAAAGTAAATATATTTAAATGACCATCAAGAGATCCAACAAATAATACCAATCCAGATTTATCCCATTTTAAATCAGTTATTGGTTTTTTCGTTAAATCTTTAAGTAAGAAAATTGGTGATTCCTTTGTAGTATTCCAAACAGCTAAAGATCGATCAGAACCTGCAGTTGCTATCACATTATAAATCGAACTTTGAATAGAATCAATTCCATAAATTTTTGGATTAAATTTAATTACTTCACACTGAAGATCATGTCCAACTAAACTTAATTTATTTTGCCAATTTTTGGATTTAGCTACCAACAGTACTAAAACATTTTGATTTTTATTTGCAGTGGGAATTGAAATTAATTCTCCATCTGGTGACCAATCAATTCTTTTATAATGGACATTAAGAATATGTTTATTGATGAGTTTGGAAACTTTATTGATCAATCGGAACTGATAATGATCTTCTCCATCACCAGAATATTTATATTGATAAATATACATGACTGTATCATCATCCAAAGCAATTAAGTAATTATTGGTGGGATCAAATGAAACACTTCGATAAATGGGAGGTTTATCATTGAGAGTAAGCTCTTGATATGTTTGTTTAGTGATATCAATCAAGTGTAGTTTTGAGTCAGTAGTGCTCCATGCTATCAACCTAGCATCATGAGACCATGAAAGATCAATTATTCTATTTTGTGTATCTTGTTTCGGTAAAAACGGGTATAATTGATGATGTTCTTCAAGATTGTTTATATAGATATGGCCCGATACATCTGCAGATATAAACGTGTTGGGATCATTTGGCGACCATTTGACTGTATTAACAAGAGCCAGGTGATATGTGAACGTGTATAATGGGGCTAAATTCAGGATCGTATCCAATGTGTTGTCTTGTTGTTGAGTACATTGTATGAATTTAGATGTTTCCCATACTAAAACAACACCGTCTTTACCTCCAGTGAGTAACCTCGTATTATCGGCGCTGACATCAAGGGAGTGGATCTCTCCATCATGGAAGACTGTCGGGAACTTTAAATATTTCATTATGAGTCAGAATTAATCACTAACACTCAAATACTCACTAAAAGAATCAACCAACACTCACCAAAAATCAACACTCACTAAAAATCAACAGTTATTAAAATCTCACGGAACCATCAAAAAAAAAAAGAGCGAAAAAAAAACAGAAGAGGAGTCAACCATCGAGTTTTAAGAGAAAAAGACTAGATACCTGTATACATCACATAGGTGTATACGATCCAAAGAGAGAAAGAGCCTTGTTCCCTACCGTCGAATATCAATTGATTGGACACACTTTTACAAGCACTATGGCACAAGAAGAATACGTCACCGATTCAAGTTCAGATTTTACTGAATATTGGATAGATTTATTTTTAGGTATTAAAGGAAATGAATATTTCTGTGATATTGATGATGAATATATAAGAGATAGATTCAACTTGACTGGATTAAATCAAGAAGTAAGCAAATTACCCACCTTAATAGATATAATAACCGATTTGGTCGATATTGAACAACAACCAGAACAAGTAAGAGATAGTTTGGAACATAATGCAAGAGTTTTATATGGGTTAATCCATGCACGTTATATATTGACTACAAGAGGATTGAATAAAATGTTTGAAAAATATAGAAATGGAGATTTTGGATATTGTCCGAGAGTTCATTGTCAATTACATCCTCTTTTACCAATTGGTCTTAATGATCAACCAAGATTAACACTGGTCAAATTATATTGTGCCAAATGTGAAGATTTATTTAACCCAAAATCAGGTAGACATGCAATTGTTGATGGTGCATACTTTGGAACTTCTTTCCCCGCCATGTTCTTTCAAAACTTTCCTCAAGCAATTCCAATTCATCTGAAAGAAACTTATATACCTAAAGTATTTGGTTTTAAACTACACGAATATTCAAAATTGAATAGATGGAGGGAATTACAAAGGATAAAGTTGGAGAAAAGGTTGATCAAGAATGGGATCGAGATCAATAATGTTGTTGGAGGGTTTAAAGATGATGATTTGGATTCTCAAACGGTGCCCTCTTCGGGACAACTGTAAGGTCAATAGTTTGAATGTATACTTTTTAATGTGAATGTAATTTCGGTAGATACACGAACTTGATTTTAACTAATGAAATATCAAGTCTTTTTAAATTCTAAAAGTTTAACAAGTCAAAATGTTAAAAGCAGTCTTTAAAACCTCAACAAGAAATTATGCAAAAACAGTTAGTACTCAACAGACTCATGTGATCCCACCCAACTCAACGATCTTTTCATTAGTTCAACCAACTGGCCGGATCCATTTGGGGAATTATCTAGGTGCGATCAATAGTTGGAAACAACTCGCAAATACTCCCTCTCAAAATACAAAGTTCATATTTGGTATTGCCGATTTACATGCAATAACAATCCCTTATGATCCAAAAACATTGAAAGACTTGCGTTATGAAGCAATTGCAAGTTTAATTTCGAGTGGAGTTGATACAGAGAAATGCATTTTATATCATCAATCAAGTGTTCGTGAACATTCTGAATTATGTTGGTACTTGACTAGTAATGCCAGTATGGGATCTTTATATCGTATGACTCAATGGAAACTGAAGCTGGCACAACATGGTAATGCGACAGAAAGCACCGAAAGGTTCTTTTCAGAAACTCGTGCTGGTCTTTTATGTTATCCTATTCTTCAAGCAGCAGACGTACTTTTATATAAGTCAACACATGTCCCCGTTGGAGATGATCAGTCACAACATTTGGAATTAGTTCGTGGTATTGCTTCTACTTTCAACCATACATATAACCAACAATATTTCCCAATCCCCAAAACTTTATTCACACCAACAAACAAAGTTTTATCATTGAGAAATCCATTGAAGAAAATGTCGAAATCAGATGTCGATCAGAATTCATGCATTTATATGATCGATACACCCGAAATGATTCGTAAAAAGTTAAGAAGAGCAGTCACTGATTCAATTCAAGGTCCACTTACATATGATCCCGAAAATCGTCCTGGTGTTTCGAATTTGATCAATATCATTGCTGGGACCACCAATAAAACCATTGAAGAGACAATGGAGACAATTTCACACTTGAAAGATCACAAGCTGTTGAAGGATTATGTTGGGGATGTTGTGATTGAAGAGTTTGCAACAAAAAGAAACCTTTACGAGAGGTTGATAGATGACCGTGCTTATTTAGAAGAAGTTTGTAAAAAAGGGGGAGATGCTGCCCGTCAAATAGCGGCTCAAAACATGAAGGAAGTAAGGGCTTTGATTGGGATGGATTAGAGAGGTGATTAGAAGAAATTAGAACCTGTAAATATAATAGATAACTTGTACATTAACACAGCACGATCTTTAGCGACTGAGTGCGAAATTGGTGAGAAATTGAATGCAAAAGAGTAGCACGAGCTGCCGCGAACCAGGAATTGCGAGTTTTTACAAAGTTAATGAAAAACTAATGAACACAACGTAAATAATATTATTCTTAGCGGTACTTTAGCATGTCAAAAATACCACTCGATAAGTGAGGTACTGTAACTGCTTTATGTGTACTTGTAACGATGATTTTCCTATAGAGAGCATTTATACTTAACTAAGTTCGACCACCCAGTTCATGCACTGGACCCATCTCAACTTCTATGTTGCGCTATACTGTAACCCGTTCGCTGAATGACTCTCACGGCTCAATCCTGACTCGTCAATCAATATTCACTCGCTTCGTTTGTTCGTTTGTTGTTCAACCTGTAAATTCCCAACCAGCAATCATTGATCGCGTTTTTCACTGAAATGAAAACAACGCGCGACACGTTACGCGCACCGCGTACGATGAAAATCAAAAATCAAGTAGCAGCCAATTTAAAAATAAGTTAAACTACTATTCATCTTTTTCTTCTTCAATTAATTCTTTTTGTTTGCTTTTCATTTCATTTATTGTCCACTATAAAGATCGAATATTCCGGTTATTTATAGTTTTTGACTCAACATCTTTTTTTCTTCATGGTGATCATTTCGATATCAATTTTATAGATCAAAGACCATCGCCTTCATAAACATAGTTTCACTACTCATCAAATCAACAATGTCAAACGAACAAGAAACAAAACGAATGCAAGTTAAAGTCTTGTATTCATTCAATAACAATCCAACAGTTTTTCTTTCAAGATCCAAAACTCAATTTGCCGTTAAAATAGCTCAAATTCCACTCGAATCAACCATTTTAGAATCAGAACCAGAATCAATAACACTTGGAGCTTTTGATTTAAAAAGTTGTGTACAACAAATAATAAAAAGTTCACCAGAAAACTTCAAGCTTCAACTGGAAGATTATGTTGTTTATTATAAGGATATAACAGAACAGCCAGATGAACCATTTGTATCGAATGGTAATTTAACATCACTTATTGCTTCGAATAAACAATACCTTATTCCGGGTAGAATATGTCAAAATTTGTCTACATCTTATTTATTTGGTGATAAATCAAATATATCACCATTGACATTGGAAATTAGATTGAAGTTACATATAACGGAACTTGTTGGTGAACCACAACGAAATCAACAAAATACTCAAGTACAACAAAAGAATGATACAACTTCGAAAAGATCATATGAATCAACTGCATACGTTTCAAAGAGACAAAAACCAACTTCTAATTCCAATTCTAATTCTAATTCTAATACATCTGCATCATCTTTAAGCAATGCCACAAAGGCTACAAGAACAAAATCTTTACCTATATTCACAAATGTTCCAAGTCAAACAATGTATAATATTATGAATCATGATAAATTAAATTTGACTTCGAAATATGATAATAAAAGTGTTCAAGATCGATTTAAACTGGCACCTTTTTTTATGGAAAAAATCGTTGATAAACCTGTTAAAAGAAATAGAAAAACAATTCTGGCATCACTGGCTTATCATCATGCTCATAGTGAACGTGCTATTCGTACAAGATCTATGATTAATGCACCTATTTTTTCTTCTCCTATTAATGAAGAACTGTTATCGGATGCAGATGATGCTGAATATAGAGAAAATAAAAGTAATGATATCGAAGAAGATATCGATGAAGATGAAGAAGATGAAGAAGATGAAGATTTTGATGAATATTCACCTTATACTCCACAACAACCTCCTTATCAACAAGAAAAAACTTCTTCTTCAAGAACAAAATTTCAATCTTTACCTGATTTAGAAGATTTGGATAGTAAAAAAATACATACAATCCCAAATACAAAATTATCACATAATCATGGATTGATTTGTGTTAATAATAATTGTGCTACCAAATTTTCAATCAATTGGAGATATTTTGAAATTGAATTTAATCCAAATTATTTTAATTTACAAACTTGTAAAGAATTCAATAAGAAAAATTATGAAGGAATGTTTGGACCTTTGTGTAATGCTTGTTATTTATTTTTAAGAAATAAAGGCTTTATGAGACCTGAAAATGTTGTGAAGAAATATTTACAACAACAAAGATATAAAAAAGAGTTGAAAGATAGAGAAAATTCAGAAATTGAACAACAAGAATCAACTCAAAATGTTAATAGTCTTTATGCAATTGCTATGAAAAAATCAACTCAATTTGCATCTTCTCCTTCGATACCTCAAACTGGGAAATTTATAACTCCTTCTCATACACCATCTGCTATAAATCAGGTGATTCAAAATCAAAATCAAACTAATAATAATAAAACTCCAAATTATAATGATATCAATGATTTTATGAATCAAATTAACAACTTTGGAGGTCCATTAACTGATATAGATTTACCTAGTGACCATCTGGGTATCACTCCTCCAATGATGGCTACTAAATGTAATACAAGAGTAATAAACTTATATGAGGATGATGAAGATGAATCATCTATAAACATTCAAAATCAAAATTCAAATCAAAGTATTATTGATGAAGAAGATAAAGAAAATTGTCCACCTTTAGATATGCAAGATTTATCCAATTTTGAAACCATGATTGTAAAATCATTCAATCAAGGTTCAAATAAATCGAGTCCAACCCTTCAAAATGAATGGATAAATACATTATTTGCCGATTCTAAATCGAAGGATTCTCCAAAAGATACTAGAACTCCTTTGGATCAAGATGATAAGAATAATAATGATCGGAAAATTATATCTCCATCGAATGCTGTTAAAAAGAATTTAGTTGCAAACATGCCTTCTTCACCTTTCCTTACATTAAATCAAAATTCGGATGAATTGGAAACATTCCTTGATACTCAACAAAACACTTTGAATAATGATGGGTTTGTAGAAATCAATGATGAGATCAATGATTTGATTTCAAAGAACCAAATCCATTCATCTTCTCCAAAAGCTGCATCTAGAAATGATACATTAATGACTTGGAATACGAACGCTAATAATGATAATTTGAACATGAAAAAATTAGGCTCGACTCCAAATTCCGATTTTTATTCGAATGATGATAAACAATATAATTTCAAATCAAAAAATGATAAAATCCTTGATAGACATGAAATTTAATTCACCCTCTTTGCATATACCATAGAATTATACATTTTGCTATAAAATTACATGTAGATAAAGATTGTAGAGAATTTAAAGCGATACTTTTGGGTGCAAAAATTCGAAAGTCGTGTGTGGCACGATTAACCGGGTTTTTTCAATACGTTTGCGACTAAATTATTAACAAATCGAAGCCTGGTTAGCTCAATCGGTAGAGCGTTTGACTCTTAATATTGGACATCAAAAGGCTGCGGGTTCGACCCCCGCATCGGGCTTTCTTTTTAGTTATATGGTTTCCCATTCTTATTTTTTTTTTGGTCCCTGATATTGATTTTTTTTCATTTCTGTCTTTTTACATTTTGGGTGCAAAATTATTTTTCCCTCTATTGTACATAACCTCTATAAAATCTATAATCAACACCAGAAATTATACCATCTTTTATAAAATGGCATTTCTGCTATACGTGCCTTTTGTTCGGCAATCTCTTGTTGTAACAAGTCCAAATCAACATTGGCTCTACCACTATCAATATCGATATCTTTAGCTCTAATGAATAAAGTCCAATCTTTCTTCCATAATTTATAGAACAACCAAGACAACATAGCGACAGGCAACCCCAAGTAAACCAAGAAAAAGTCATAAGCACTTGGTCCACTACCAACAGGGAAAAGTGCAACCCAAAATTGTGCAATAAGAACCAAAAAGTTCAATACAAACCCATAGTATGAACCCCAAACACCACATTGAGAAACATATGGTAACTCATTAATTGATCTGTTTTGAACAGACATGGCTTTTCTAAAACGAATATGACTAACATTGATTGATAACCAAGTGAAAATCGAACTAAGACCTGATAATGCCAATAACCAATTGAAAACTTGATCTTGTTTATCACTTGCCGCAATCAAAGCAAATAAACCAAAAATATCGGTGATTAAAATCGCAGCCAATGGTCTTCCTGCTCTGTCAACATACCCGGTCCACTTTGGAGCCATACCTTGTTCTGCCAAAGAATTCAAAGATCTTGAAGTTGCATAAACAGAAGCATTACCAACGGATAAAACGGCTATCAAAATAACGGCATTAATCACACTTGGTAATCCCTTGACACCACCATTCATGACGGCAATTACAAAGGGAGAAGATGCTGTTTCGGACGAACCCATCAATCTTTTATCAGTATAAGGAACTAAAGTACCAATCATAACCAAAGAAACCAAATAAAAGATACAAATTCTCCAAAACACCTGTTTGATTGCTTTTGGAAGACTTCTTCTTGGATCTTTAGTTTCAGCAGCAGTTAATCCAATCATTTCTGTCCCACCAAAACTAAACGCTGCGGTAACAAAGACAGAGCAAACACCTTTAAATCCATTTGCAAATGGACCTGGATGTCTCCAATTGGCACCACCAATGAATTCATGGTTTGGACCACCTCCACAAATTAAGACAATACTTAAGATAATAAATCCAATCACTGCAATAACTTTAATCATTGAAAATACAAATTCAGCTTCCCCATAACCTTTAACACCAAGCAAAGTGATGAAAACAATCAAAAGCCAAAGAATAATAACAAAAACATCCGAATTAATACTTTCATTCCAATATTTGATTGTGATTGCACCTGCAACCAATTCCAACGGTAATAAGACAAAGAATTGTAAGAAATAATTCCAACCGACAGCAAATCCAATTGCTGGTTCAATGAATCTACTTGCAAATAAATTGAAAGAACCACTGACTGGAAAAGTGATTGATAACTCACCCAAACCTTGCATGGTTGCGAAAACACCTGTAGCAGTCAAGGCCCAACCAATCATGATCCCGGCAGGACCGCCAGTTCTTAATGCAGATCCAGTACCAACAAACAACCCGGAACCAATACTCGACCCAATCGAGATCATTTGTAAATGTCTACCTTTCAATTTTCTAGATAAACTTGAATTGGCAGAATTGGCATTGATTTTTTCCATCTCTGTCAATTCTTTACCTTCTTCTACCTTCACACTGGTCATGGTTTGTTGAGCCATTGCTGGCCTGAAAGAATCAACAAATGAGTTCCATTTTCCTCCAGTATTATTCGAACTGGCTATATAGGTGTTATTATTCGAGCTTGACGAACCACTTCTTAAGTGGTCTATTTCTCTGAGAGAAGATTGATCTTCTTTTGTCTCTTTATCACCCATCTTTGAAATTTATGTATATAATAGAAGTACTACAAGAAGAGCTTTGGAGCAGATTAGACTAGTTATAAAGCATTCAAGCCTTGTGCAAAAAGAAACGAATACCCATCGACTGATGACAAGGTATGACACATCTCAAAAGGCAACAAATTTCAAAAGTGAGAAATGACTTGCATTTTATAGAAATTAAAGGGCGCTCTTCTTGAGATGAGTCATATTTCTATAGTAAACCAGAAGTCAACCTTGAGCACTTGAAAGGGAGTATACTTTTATGGAAACTGAGAGCGCAAGTTTCTACGAAAACGGCGTTGGTACTGCAGCAACTTCTCGCACCACGAAAAATTTGTCCATTTTAGTCCTCATCGCTGCAACCGTGAATTTCTTTTTTCTTGCACTATTTCAACCGATTTGTGTCAAAACTTTGCTGGTAATATCGTTTCTTTTTCCGACTGCAAAAGTGAGTATAATTGTAGCACAGCTTTTATTTAGCACCCTATGTACTAAGGAGTTATTTGAGAAATATCTTGTTGAAAGTTGGACTTCTTTTGCCATCCGACGTTACTCAGGTCGACTAGACATAAACGATATGGATGGCAACCGCACAGCTTCTCAAGTGTTTTTAGTCAACTTTATCACCGTAAACATTTTGTAGAGACATTGTCACATTATTATTCACAGCACATCTCAAATGTATTATTCAAATCTCAGTTGATCATATTGTTCTACAAGCTTCATTACGTATCATTCTGCCCCTCACGGTTCTTTAACAGAATAGAAACCAATCTCTGCAAAAATATAGCACTTACCAAACTTTTATGTATCCTAATGCTGAAGTTGCTTAAGATACTTCCAATCGCTCCTAATGTGGCCAGTATCACTGCCTTTTCATCAATCTCTTATTGCCATGTTGCGAGCATTTCTCTCCAGATCCTTTTAAGGGACATCATCCCAGCTATTGGCAAAATCTGTGTTCGACCCAATCGCTAAAACTATGAGAACGGTCAAAACGATAAAGCTTAATCTCTCTATATATTCCATTTAATTTATGTTTCATGAAGCATTGATGTTCAAGTGGAAAAAGGTATATACGGTACCGATACCTTGACCATGCGCTTTTTACCTGAGTATAATAATCCAGCTTTTTGGAAGGACCAGCTGAAGAGAGAAGTCCAGAAATCAGATCGGCATACTATGGCCTAAGGATATTTAATTAGGAAGTATTCATCTCTCTTGCCTCGATTGATACAACCGCCAACATCGGCCATTGTTCTAATACAAGTACATTGATTCTGGTATTATTTATAATATCCGTCGCTTCTTTTTCGAGGTTGGAGAATATAAATATTCATCTTGATCTGAATCTTCATATTGGTTCTTAGTGGTTAAAGCTCCGTAAGCATGCTCTAGTGCGATAACACGAGGAAGCATAAGCCGGAGATACTCTTTGATATCAGCTAGAGGTTGATTATCAGGAGTAATCTGTTTCGGAGCTTGTATTTTATCTAATTTCAGATTTAGTTCCAGTAAACTTGATTGAGAATTTACAATTAATTGTGGGATAAAGCTTAATTTATCAACATTTTGATTTAAAGTTTCTGATTTCTCATCAATTTTATTATTGATTTGTGATATATCATTAATTAAACAATCTAATTGTTTATTTAATCTCGAAACTTCAATATTGTTGACTGCATGATAATCATTAAATTTTGCAATTTCATTTGAAAGTTTTTTCAACTCTTTATCAAATTTTAATCCACCATTTGATTTAGTTACAAGTGATTTAATTAATTTGATTTCTTTTTCTAGATTAATTAGTTTTGTATTGATTTTAGTAAATAAATTCTTTGTAGTGGATTCAGATGTTGATAGTTTGTCTATTAAATCATCTTTAATTGTATCTTTCAATGTGATCGATTCTAATTCTAGACGAGATGCCCAAGATATAAGGTTGGCTGAATTGTCTGATTTTTTTGAAGCTTTGACACCATCGGTTGAAATTGTGGTATCCATACCAGAACTTTGAACGATGTTATTTTGAGTAGCGAAAAAGCTATCCAAATCACTCGAATAGTCAGTATCTTCCATTATAGAGTTGTGGTGCTTGTGCTTGTTCTTATAGTGCTTGCAGGGCTTGAAGTGCTTATAGTGCTGTCTGTTAAGACTCTCGGTATTCTTCAATACTCTTAGTTCTCTTGGTGCGCTTCTGTGCTCTCGACTTTTAATGCTCTCAAATATTAGCAATCTTAATACTCTTACTACGCTTAGTACTCTTCAAACTCTTCAATACTTGTCTTGTATTTAAATTTTGTTTTTTGCAACAAAACGCTGCCAAAAAACAACACAAATTCGCATTTTTTTATTTACTTTTCTTTTCATAACTAACAGAAGCGATAAATCACCATCAAATAGATTAATAATAATGTCTGAATTACACGCATATTTAGAAAGTAAGTTGATTAAAAAATCGAAAAAGATGAACCCTGTACTAACATTGAGCTAGAAAAGGTACGAATCATCACCACCGATGCCAGACTATTCGAAGGGATATTGGAGGCATATGACAAGTCGACCAATGTTGTGATCAGTTCGTGTATCGAGAGGATAGTGGAGTTGGACGAAGAAGAGGAAAACCAGGAGATCGCATTGGGAGTATATGTAATGAGAGGAGGGAATGTTGTGTGTATTGGAGAGGTTGACGAAGAAGTCGATTGGTCTAAAGTAAGGGGCCAGCCTTTGAAGAGTACCAAGAATCCATTATAAGGAGGGACTAGAAATTCAATTAGATTTATATGAGGTAACGAAATGTGATTAGAGCTTGAATATGAGCGGAGTCTGCCAGGCTTCCTGTCGTCAAATGCTGAATGTCTAAGGTTCCAGCATTTCCACGCCGTCCTTCCTTTTCGATTAGTACCATACGAGCTTTCCCCTTTCAGCCGTTTCATTGCGGGTCTTCCCACGTATGAGTCTACTCACTTTTTAATCTTTGAGTCTTCTCGCTATCAGTGAGTCTCCTTCAGACCCGTCAATACGAATATGAGAGCACTCGTCATAAAAACCGTGGTGCATTAATCAACACTTGGGAATCGCCCATTCACCATATCTTGTTGATAATCTAGATATAATCTAGTATACCTCTTATATAGTAAATTGATCAGCTTAATGTCATATTTTCCACGTGATTAATTTCGAGATAAAATCAAAGAAAAAGATAAAAAGTTTGGTTTAAATAGGAGTATTATACATTAAAATGGCTGGATTAGAACAATCATTATTTCAATTAAAGTTTACAGCCAAACAACTTAATAAACAAGCAGCAAAAGCAGCTAAAGAAGAATTACAAGAAAAAGCCAAAATTAAAAAAGCTTTAACTCAAGGAAATAATGATATTGCACAATTATATGCTCAAAATGCTATACGTAAAGCCAATGAAAGAATAAATTTATTAAGATTAGGGTCAAGGATTGATGCTGTTGCTTCACGAGTTCAAACTGCAGTTACAATGAGATCTGTTACTGGTAATATGACCCAAGTTATTAGAGGTATGGATAAAGCTTTACAAACAATGAATTTAGAACATATTTCAATTGTTATGGATAAATTTGAAAATCAATTTGAAGATTTAGACGCTCTGACAAATTATTATGAAACAACAACCAATAATGTCAGTGCATTAACAACACCTCAAGAAGATGTTGATTTATTATTGAATCAAGTTGCTGATGAAGCGGGTATCGAAATGAAACAAGGATTGAACGAAACTAAGGTTGATATTGCAACTCCTCCAGTTTCAAATATGACCGAAGAAAAGGAAGATAAATTGGCCGAAAGATTGAGGGCTTTAAGAAGTTGAGAAACAGGGATTCTCTCTTAATTTTCCAATGACCAAGATAATTTTGGTACGAGATTAGTCGGCGTACAAAGGTGCACTTACAAAGTACTTAATCGATCAAAATCTATAGAATTTGATTTCTATATAAATTTATACTAAATGCAATTGTTTATTAATCATTTCTTATATCCTACGAATTGATAATTTCTATTACGGATGGCATCTTCTTCTTGTTTGATGATGAACTTGACTATATCAACCAAACTCTTGAATCCCTTATCATTACCTTTAAGTCTCATCAAATGTAAAGAAGATGAATTGATCAAATCAATGATTTCAATCTTAAATTTTAATTTCTTACCATGTGCATATTTTGAAGGTATCATACCATTAATTAAACCAAATTCTTCATCTATACTAACTTGAGTTATTGAACCTTCAATTTTTTTTAATTCCAAATGAGTTTTAATGACTCTAATCAAATCAATCGAACTTAATGTAGAATCAACAACTTGAATATCTTTTTTTATTGCAACACCATCTGATTTTGTTGATGGTGAACTAATTGATTGAAAGAATTTTTTTAACCAATTACTTTTACGTGGATTTTCAAAATCTGTATTTTTTGAAATGATCGACATTCTTGAAAATCTATTATGACCTGTTTGTGATGGTCCATGAATTTCAACTTCAGGTGCTTTTGGAGCTTCTCTTTTTGGTTTCAAACTAAATCTTCTGAAAAGTGAATTATTTTTATCATCAATAGCTTGCTTTGGAGATTCAATGATTTCCTTTTTATCACTGATAACAACACTTTTACGTGTGTTGGATCTTTCTGTCTTCTCACTAACATCTCGTTTCTTCATCAGAGGTTCTTTCAGAACCTTCACCAGAGCCTTCTTAACCAGAACTTGATCCATGATCGATGAATTATCCAAGATTTCAAAGTTCTTTGAAATCATTGTTTCATTCTTGTCTTCGATTTCAGGATTCTTAATAACTGGTACACTCACTTGACTTGAAGCAATACTATGGAGACTAACATGGCTCAGTCGACTATTTCTCGAAGCACTGTCATGGGTAACATGACTCAGTCTATCAACATGAACTAGTCTATCACCATGAGTCATGTCATCACGACCATCAACACTCAGTCGACTAATTCTCAAATCTGGCTTATTCATTTCAATCATCGATTTCTTTTCGATGTTTTCTGAATGTGATAAAATCAAACTTTCTTTAGACAGATTTTCAACTATACTTGGTCTTAATTTATTGATCTTACCAATATCAGCAATCCTTGTACTAATAATATCAAAGTTAGAATAATCTTCAACCATAAATGTATCATTTCGAGATTTATCAATTTCAGTATCATCCAACATGGTTTCATCCGAATCTTCGTATTGTTCGATTTCATTAACAGGTCCAATATTCATAAAATCATCATCATCAGAATTACGAACAGTAGTACCAGCAGATAAATATCTAGTAGCTGTTGTTTTAGATGATTTTCTACTTTGACTTGATTGTCTATCATTCATTGAAATAGCCAATCCTAATAAAGAATTTGTTTCAGATTTCTTCAATTGACTTTCAGATTTCTTAAATTGATCATTAGATGTTAATTGATTCTCAGGTTTTTGATTTGTTTCTTTTTCAATGATACCTTCTTTTTGATTCTTTAAACTATTCTTTGGCTTTCGAATCACGGTTCCTGAGGTTGAAACCAAATTATTCAAAATGGTTATATCACCAACTTCATTGGTAAGTAATCCACCAAAAGAGAATCTTGAAAATCTTGGATTTGGAATCAAATCATTCTTTGCAATCGTTTCAAAAGTCATATTATTGAACTGATCTTCTTCTTCTTCTTGATGCTCTTCCTGATCCTCTTTAATGATTTCAGAAAGTCTCAGACCGTCAGCATAATGAGCCAAAGTTCTATATCCAAATGAACTTTGTTTACTCATTAAACTTTGAGATGAAATATTCAAATTATTATTCGATTTAAATATTGAGACATTCGATCGTTCATTTCGATTGAATTGTTCTATTGAAATATCATTTTCTTTATCTTCTTCAACAGTTGTATCAACTTGAACATCAACAAAATCATCTCGTGGATGGTCCAAAGAATCTTGATACAAATATGAAGATAAATTCTTTGAGCTTGAAGTTTTTAAATTTGTACTTAATTTTCGAGGTATTGTATTATTAATACCCAATTGATTTAAAACTTTTATAGCACTATCATTTTGAAATTTATTTGATTGAGATGCTAAAGTTTTTGCTCTTAATAAAGGAGAATTCATTCTAACGTTTCTTGGATCAAGTGAAGATTTAATTGGATCTGTAACAAATCTACGAACTGAAATATCTGCAAAATCATTTGATGATTCATGCTTTTTTAATTTTTCAAGTGCTTCTTTTTGCTTTTCTTGTAAAAGAATTGATTGCCTTTTACGTTCATTATGTAAAATTTCAAGTCTTTGTTTTTCTAAATCTTGTTCTTTAATTTTTCGTTCTCTTGCTTCATTCATTGCTTTAACTTTAGCAGCTAATTGACGTTCATGTGCTTTTAAATCATGTGGAGATTTCTTTCTAAACTGTCTATGTTGTTTTGAAGTTAATAAATATTCTTCATCGAACTTTTGATCCATGATTTTTTCAAAATTTAATAAAGATTTACCTTTATCTAAATGTTTGGAAGGTGAAGGTTCTTTGGAGATGTCTTTCTTAGATGTGTCTGGATCTCTCTGTTTAGGGAACTCTCGTTGAGGCATATCTGCATCTCTTTCTTTAGACGCCTCTCTCTGAGATGTCTCTCTTAATCTTTCTTTTGACCTCTCTCTAGATTTCTCTCTCTGAGACACATCTCTCTGTCTAGTCATCTCTGTCTCTTTCATCTCTTTCGACCCATTTTCACCTGTCAACATCTTCAATTCATCCAAATTAAGCAACCCTGTCAACTTTCTTGTTAACCGTGGAGGTTCTTGAATTGGAGGTTTAATTGAATTTGAAGAATTGGATCTTCTTGATTTAATTGATTTTTGAGATGTACTTCTTGAAATCACTTGATTATTCATAAATGTTTTTTTCTTATTAAATGAAGTTGAAGCTTTAAAATTTTTAATTGAACCATTTGGAGAATTTGTAATATTTGTTAAAACTTGTTTTTTAAGTGAATTTGAATTTGATTTTTTTATTTTCTTTACTGTTGTATGTTTTTCACCAGTTGTTTCATCATAAATAGTAGTTTTAACTATTGAAGTAGATCTTGGGATTGATGAAACATGTTGAATTTCATCTTCAAGATAAGTTGTTGAAGTATCAGAAACATGTTCATTTCTATATTTCATTAATAAATAATAAAACATCTTTTCAGGACAATTTTTCAGACTTGTTAATTTTTCAATAATTGAATTTTCTTTACAATTATGAAATAAAACTGATAAATTTTTTAATATTTCTTTATCAATTTTTTCAATCAGTTCAATTGGTTTAATATTTAAATTTTGAAGATTAATTGAAGAAGTTGTTGAAGAAATTTTTGGTTCTGGATATTTTGTTAATAAAGGATGTTTTAAAATTAAATCAATTGTAATTCTATCATTTGGATTAACTTTTAACATTTTATTTATTAAATCTTTTGATTCCCAACTTAAATCTTGTGGCATTGAAAAATTACCATTTTGAACTTTAAGTAATAATTTTCTAATATTTTCATCATCAAATGGTAAATGACCTGTAAGTAATGCAAATAATATAATACCACAAGACCAAATATCTGAAGGTGCACCATGATAATTTTTTCCAGCAATTATTTCAGGACTTGCATAATGAGGTGAACCACAAGATGTTTCAAGTAATTTTGAATTAATTTCTAAAGCTGCCATTCCAAAATCTGCAATTTTAATATTTTGATTAAAATCAAGTAATAAATTTTCAGGTTTTAAATCTCGATGACAAATATTAAATTTATGTAAATAATTTATACCATTAATAATTTGTTTAAAATAATTAATTGCTTCAAATTCTTGTAATTTACCTCTTTTAATTAAATAATCAAATAATTCACCACCTTCAATATATTCTAATATTAAATATAAATCATTTTTATTTTCCCAAACATCATAAAGTCCCATAATATTTGGATGTGAAATTAATTTCATTATAATAATTTCTCTTTCAATTCCATATGGTAATCTATCTTTATCAGAAATTGAAGGATATTTATATTTTGGATTTTCAAGTAATTTAAAATTTGATTTTGGTACAATTTTAACAGCTGCAAGTTTCCCAGTATTAATATTTTTAGCTAATCTAACTCTACCTGTTGATCCACGTCCTAAAGTTCTTCCTAATTTCCATGGTCCGATTTTATTTTGAGATTTTCTCTTTTTATTCAGATTATTAGTATTTGTTGATATTTGTGATAATCGTTTGGTAGCGTTGGTCACGGATTGAACAACTTTATCGACATGAACTGAAGAAGAGTACTCGGAATGACAGTCATACAGTGACTGGTGTGATTGTTGTTGAACGAGTGTGGCCATGGTGTGACTATAACAACATGAGTTAATGAGTGACAATACGGATAAAGTGTTTAAAAATTAAAAGTTGTAGAATCAAATGTTTTGATTATAAAAAAATTCAAAGTGTAAAAGGAGTGTATATAAAATGTGTAATTCACGCTTTGTATTTGTGTATTGTTTTGGTCACGGTCGCGAAGATCCACGAAGTATCCACGAAGTAGATAACTGAGGGTAACCTGGTTTCACATTGTTGACTTATTTCAATTGTTGGATCCATTCAAAAATCTACAAAGTTCTCTGCGTAAATGACTGGGTACAGAAACATAGTGACGAGTGGATTTCCATAAAGTAGATAATTAAGTGGGGCACACAAACTAAGCAAGAGTTATGAAGTTACACAGTTTAGTTCCTAGATAATTGACTTTTAGATGACTGAATAAAAATAACCGGACTAGGTATTTCTATCCTCGTAGAGACCTAGTTAGTTGTAGAGCTACCTTGTATAGAAGATACTCGGAAAATTAAGGGTGCCCGGTTATATTAAATTCCACATACTAAGACCCATACATTAAAACAGCATAGGCCATACTTGATCTTAGTGCTCGCCATTTTAATCCTTCATTTTGGAGCTCCCACCATCAACATCTAACTATTCAGTGTACTACATCACAGCCTTATTGATCTGCCGCTTTGGGACGCGTTCGGTGAATTTTCAGGCACATTCATTTTGTGTAATTATTTACAAAAAATTTGAAAATTGGGTATGCAGGATACACACAGGAGTGTCGAAAGAGGAAGGAGAAACACAGATGGAACAAGGGAAGAAACACATATGAGACACGAGCAGAAGGATGAAGGTGATAAGAGCAGCGAGGAAATACGGAGTTAACAATACAAGAATCAAAAAGTAAGAAAGACAAATTGATCATGAACCAGAATCATTTCTCGCTCTAACTGTTTCCACTTAGAAATCCGCACAAATCAACTCCCATAACACACCCATATGACTTTGATTATACTCCCTATTCTCTTGAAGACACCATACCGTAAATAGCCCTAGAAATTCCGTAAATCTCCATCAAAGACCCGTTCCGCAATAACTCATCCATATGCTACCAAAACATCCACACCGCAATACTACAACCTCAACCAATCAAATTTAACTGCCAAACAAAATTTTTCACTTAAAGTCTAAAAATTTAACAAATTAAATTATTACTTCTTCTTTTTCTCCACATACATTTATAATGTCTTCCGAAAGAACTTTTATTGCTATTAAGCCAGATGGTGTTCAAAGAGGTTTGGTCTCTTCCATCCTCTCTAGATTCGAAAACAGAGGTTACAAGTTGGTTGCCATCAAGTTGGTCCACCCAACCGAATCTTTATTGAGAGAACATTACGATGACTTGCAATCCAAGCCATTCTTCCCATCTTTGTTATCTTACATGTTGTCTGGTCCAGTTTTGGCCACCGTTTGGGAAGGTAAGGATGTTGTCAAGCAAGGTAGAGCTATTTTGGGTGCCACCAACCCATTGCAATCTGCTCCAGGTACCATCAGAGGTGACTTTGCCATTGACATGGGTAGAAACGTTTGTCACGGTTCTGACTCTGTTGAATCTGCTAACAAGGAAATTGGTTTGTGGTTCAAGAAGGAAGAATTGGTTGAATACAAGCCAGCTATGTTCGGTTGGGTCTACGAGTAAATAGTTTAGTACATTCTTAACAATTTTTAAAAAGTGTAGAAATTTTAATTTGTGTTTTTTAGCTACTTTAAATTAAATTCTAGAAATGTCGCGGTATCGCGATACTATCAAAACATTTAGTATACAAATAATTTGAAATTGATTAGTATAATCGGTATGGCCTCGATAGAACAGGATGACTTGTTCAACACACAAGATGACGAGATGATTGATGATGTACCGACAGATCTTCCGGATATAGAGGAGGATCAAGTAGATGATCAAGGAAATGATCAGGAACTCGATGATCAAGAAAATTACGACCAAGAAAATGACCAGGAAAACGAAGACGAGGAAATTGATCAGGAAAACGAGGAGGAGGAAAATGACCAGGAAATCGAGGAGGAGGATAATGATCAGGACAATAATGACCAGGAGAATGGCCAGGAGAATGAAGGAGATGATGTGGATATGGATGAAGATGAGAATATGGATGAGGACGATGAAGATGAAGATGACGACGATGAAGATGACGACGAAGGTGAAGACGAGGACGAAGATGAAGAAGGAGATAATAGGGACACTAGTGACAATAAAACTCAAACACCTCAATCGAAAGAATCGGTTCAACCAGAGAATACCGAAGCTTCTGCCGCATCCAACCTTTCCTTCCGAGAAAGTACGATTCAGAAAGCACGGATTGCTACTGGGTTCGACATTGTTCCGTCAATGGCGATTCCCTACGCGTCACAATGTCATTCTCTTGCCTTCACCGAAGGTCCAAAATGGATCTTGACTGGTGGAGAAGATGGGTTTATTCGAAAATATGATTATATTGCATCAATTCAAGGAAAATCACCCTTGACAGTTGCTCAGAAACATAATATGGTTGATTCAATCACAAAAGCTGGTGTGATTGTATCGTATTGGGAGAATGAACAGCCATTAACCAAACCAGAGTTGATTGAAAAGAACCCCAAACTTAAACAAAGTGACTTTCTCACTGGATCAGTTAGTTATGAACCTAAAACAAACCCTGTATATTCGTTGGATGTTGAAAGAAATGGATTATGGTGTCTTTCAGGACTTCTTTCGGGTGGGATTTCACTTTATACAATGAAATATAATGAAGGAGGTATTCATCATTATTTTAAACATCGGAAATTATCACCAAATGGTCATAGTGATGCCGTTTCAATGATCAAATTAAATCATAAACAAGATCTGTTTTTATCAGGATCTTGGGATAAAACTATTCGACATTGGGATTTAAATACTGGAAAATTGATTACATTATTTGATAGTTGTTCTGGTCAAGTTTCAAACATACAATTTAGACCAACAGGATTAGCTGATTTACAAATAGATGAAGTTGTTGATGAAGAAAGTGAAATCGATTCATTATTTGGAGATTCAGATGATGAATCAAAAGATGAAACAAAATCAATTAAACCTGATTTTTCCAAAAATAAAAGTTATACTAATGATAATATATTTATGAGTTCAAGTATTGATGGTACAATTAATATTTGGGATATTAGAACCCCAAATCCAGTTATTAAGTTTGGAGTTACTGAAGGTGTACCACCATGGTGTATGTCATCAATGTGGTCGAATTCAGGTGATTTGATTTATGTTGGTAGAAGAAATAGTATAGTTGAAGAATTTTCAATTAAAATGCCTCATAAATCATCTAAAGCAAATAATGTTTCAAAAACACTTAATTTTCCAAAAATTTCAGGTCCTGTTAGTGCTTTGGCAACTATGCCAAATGATGATTTCATTTTATGTGGTTCGAATGATAATATTCGACTTTATAATTTGAATTTATATGATGAAATAAATAAACCATCATTTAAAAAACAAGCAACTCCATTTTTGATTATTCCGGGACATCAAGGAGGTATTTTAAGTGCTCTTCATGTTGATGAAACAGGTAGATTTATGATCAGTGCAAGTGGTAATAGAGGTTGGGGTCAAGCTGGATATACTGATTCTGTGTTGATTTATGAAATAGACTTTGAAAGTTGAGTATATTGTATACATATAGGAAGAAATGATAGTTTCAGTGAGGGTACAGATACAGGTAAAGATACATGCAGATACTGGTACAGACATATTAAACATTGAAAGTATAGTAAAGGTACACATACAGGTTGGTATACATAGACAGTATATTAAACGTTTAAAATACAGGTAAAGATACAAAGTTAATATACAGTATATACTATAATCCAACGAATTTCCTAATTCCAATTTGAACATGCTCAGTTGAATGCTTGAATAGATTACCGAGATAATCTTTGAATTCATATGGCTTCAATAGAAATGGGTAATTTGGTTTGATTAAGAAATGAAGAATAAATCCCACAAATCCAACCGTTACACTGATCTTATAAATACTAAGATTGGGTCGTTTAACAATCTTCTTTTCTCGAGGTGGTGAAGTCTCTCTGCTAAAGATCTTAAAGATGATTGACGAAGTATTGACGAACGTCGAAGTTGATCCGAGACTCAAAGATGAAGATAACAGGTTGTCTGAATATTCTGTTTCTTCTTGAAGTGCCTCTTCCATCTCAACTGATTTTTGAAATGATATTTCTTCTTCTTGAATCGGTATAATCACTTCAAGATCAACATCATAATGCTCTGAACTGTACATTTTTGAACTTGTAAGTAACACCAGATGTGGATTAAACCGTTCAAACCATTCAGTATAATTGTCGAAAGTTTGAATAAAAAATGTCTCTATAAGAGACCTTGATTTATTAAGGATTTTAACCAAATTTTCATCGGAAAGATTAGTGAAAAGTGAATTGGGTGAAACAAGTGTATGGAGCATATCAGGGTCGAAATTTTCAATATTGACTTTTTCAAGTATTGTTTCTTTAAATATTATTAATGCAGCCACATAAATGTAGACGTTAGTTAAGATTGATCCATAACTTAATACAAAATCCCATACAACTAAGATCTGATTCAAGTTGTTTAAATCATGACTAAATTGTGTCAAGATCGATGAAAGGCCCATATAAAATTCATATTTATACGAATGGTTTGTTTGCTTCAATAGTATAAACAATTGAGGATCTACAATCTCCAAGATTGTTGGAATTAATCGAAGATGATTAACCGATAATTGAATATCTTTAATCATGAAATCTCGTAAATGTGATAATGTGAGTTTCTCCAAAACGACAAAACTCATATCTTCATCATCCAATACAATGAGTATTATACTTGCAATATCATGAAATCCTTGATAATAATTGAGTGATGGATACTTTCTTAGAATTTTAAGTACCAAATGTGTCAATTTCTTCTTCAACGCGGCAATATCGGCCCGCGAATAGATCGTTGTGTACGAAGTATCTGCTGGTTGGATATGTGTGAGGAAACTAAATGATCTTTGAATATCAAGCCTTGCCTGGTCCTCGTCTCTATGTGCAGGTAAGTCGGCCGAGTCAAGATCATCGAGAATATTCGAATATTTCGATGGTATAGTCACATCCAAAAGCATTGGCCATACTTTAGATCTGATTTTATTATTGATAAGTCCATCGGTTGTCCTTGCAAATTCCTTGAAAATGGTGCGAGTATCTTGATTTTGGAGTGATTTCCAAATTGAACGTTCTTTTAAGCCCCTCACATGCTCATTAAGAGGGTGTGATTCACTATGGTAAAGTGACTTGGCTAAATTATCGATATCCATCGAGACCCACTCGGGTGGGTCATATTGTTTGGGGGACATTTCAGGAGAGAAGCAGGGTTCAGTATGTTCCACTTCGGTATGTGTATCTCCGGCACACGTATCTTCGGGCACCACATCGTCTAACCCTTCCTCTATTCCTACTTCAAGTGTATCTTCACTCATTCTGTTGTATCATATATTTGAAAAAGGGGTTGAAAAAGTCATTAAATTGAAAATGCAAATTACCGAAATTACCGAGAATTACGTCAGCGCTGACGTAAGCAAATCTGGGGTATAAAACCTAAATTGAAATCACAAATTTTTAAAAAATAAATCAAGAATGCCAATTATTAAACAAATAAACAAGTTCAATGACTCGTTCGAAGTTATTTGGGACGACTCACAATCATCCCACTTCCACTACATTTGGTTAAGAGACAATTGCCATTGTGAAGAGTGTTATTTTGAAGCCACCAAGCAGAGGTTGCTTAACTCTGCTCAAATCAACGAGGATATCAAGCCGGTTAAGGTACAGGTTGATGAAGAATTAAAGGTTGAATGGGATCAAGGTTCTCATTTGAGTCTGTTTTCTTTCGAATGGTTGTATTTACATCTGTATAACCCGAGATTGGTTCCGGTCGAGCTCAAATTGCAAGGAGAGAATGAGTTGCTTAAGCAAGAGTTATGGCAAGTGCGTGACATTTGCAACAACTTACCACGTGTCGACTTTAATGAGATCATGAAGCTGAGCGATACAAACTTGGATCCGATCAAAGATTGGTCTTTGAAGATCTGGAGACATGGTTTTACTCTTATTGATAATGTGCCTGTCACACCTGATCATACACAAAAGCTTGTTGAGAAATTGTCCTTTATTCGTCCAACCCATTACGGTGGGTTCTGGGACTTTACAAGTGATCTTCTGAAGGCAGATACGGCGTATACAAACATTGATATTCTGAACCATACCGATGGAACGTACTGGTCCGATACCCCTGGGTTACAACTTTTCCATTTATTGTATCATGATGGAGAAGGCGGCACGACATCACTCGTTGATGCTTTCAAAGCAGCCGAGATTTTTAAAGAAAGACATCCAGAAAGTTATGAACTTTTCACAAGAATTCCAATTCCAGCACATTCTGCAGGTGAAGAGTTGGTATGTATTCAACCCGACATTCCCCAGCCGATCTTTAAGTTAGACTTGCAAGGAAAGTTGATTCAAGTGAGATGGAATCAAAGTGATAGGTCGACTATGGATGTATGGGCCGATCCGGAGGATATTCCAAAGTTCTACAAGGCGATTAAACAATGGGTTGCGATCATTAAGGATAAGGAGAATGAGATCTTTTATCAGTTGAGACCGGGTCAGTGTCTTATATTCGATAATTGGAGGTGTTTTCATTCGAGGACCGAGTTTACGGGGCGGAGAAGAATGTGTGGGGCGTATATTAATAGGGATGATTTTGTAAGTCAGTTGAAGTTAATGGTATTGGGGAGAGAGAATGTCTTGGGGCTGTTGTAATCAAGTGATCTAAAAATATTTAGATCATTGAATAGAGTATCTCGTCATCTAGAGCATTTATAATCATCAATTGGTGTCTAATTTGGTACCGATTCAAAGATCTACTTGGTTGATCGATGAGTATTCTCAGAGATCACTCACTTTCACTAAGATAACATATAGAAGTATATTTCATGTTTACTTTGTATATGTAGCTAGATGATATTCAGGTAAACGAAGACAGTTCATTGTAGATGATCGCTTTTTAGATCATAAATTCATTTAGCGAGAAGTTAGCGAGAAATAAGCGAGAGTTTAGAGACTAAAAATTAGAGAGAAAATGGAATCGAAGTAGCGAGACCGTTTTGTTCCACAGATGCGATAGTTCGTTCTTGAGTATTCTACATATTGACTTTATCTTCCTAGTTTACTTAATACATACTCAGTGATCCCTAGGCACTACTAGTCAGTTCTCTAATTCTCCTACACAGAAATCTACCGAGAAACATCGAAGATCACTTCATGCGAAGATTTCATACTCTTGACCCCATTCGTTTGGATTATTAAACCTCAATGCTTTATCTATCTTCGCAATCTCTTGAAGCTCATTCTCACTCAAATCAAAATCAGTCACATGCAAATTAGCATGTAATCTGTCAGGATTGTTACTCTTTGGAATCACTGCAATTCCCCTTTGTGTTGCCCATCTGAGTAAAACTTGTGCTGTTGTCTTGCCATGAGCATTTGCAATTGTCTTCAAAACATCATGCTCGAATAATGTTGGAGTATCCAATGCAACCGCATGGTCCAATTCCAAAAAGGATTGTGGGCCAAATGAAGAGTACGCAGTAACGGCCATACCTTGACTCTTGACATACTTGATCAAGTCCTTTTGTTGCAAGTATGGATGATGTTCAATCTGTAAAACAGAAGGTCTGATTGTGACACCTCTTAATAAATCATTGAGCAAACCGGAACTAAAGTTTGATACCCCAATTGAACGGATTTTACCGGATTGAACGCCTTTTTCCATTGCTTTCCAAGTATCTAATAATGGAACATTTGCCTTTTCAACATTATCTCCATCACCAGTATATAAACCTGCCGGGTATCTTTCTTCAAATGGAATAAACTTAAAAGCAACTGGGAAATGAATCAAATATAAATCAAAATAGTCAAGTCCCAAATCAGAGAGACCTTTTTCAATGGACATTTCAACATGTTCAGGGGCATGGTATGAGTTCCACAATTTGGATGTGATGAACAAGTCTGCACGAGTTACCAACCCTTCGTCAATGGCACGTTTAATACCTTGTCCAACTTCAACCTCGTTGGCGTAATCCTGAGCACAATCAAACAAACGATAACCAACCTTGATGGCGTTATAAACTTGTTCGGCAGCAGTGTCGTTGTTGACTTTCCAGCAGCCAAAGCCAACTATTGGCATATTATAGCCTGTATTTAATTTAATAGACATGATGATGTTGATGATGTTGATGAATTTAAACGTTGTAAAAGTGGGAATATCTGCGTATTTATAGGGCTGAGGATGTACCTTCCTGGAAAAAAAAGTGGGGGCGGGGAAAAATCGTGCCGTACATACACAAAGCAACAAAGTAGTGGAATACACCACGGTGACGAAAGATATTAAGTGGGCAACACATTTCAGTCTACCGGCATCCTCTAGTTAGAAGGGCTTCGTGAAGTTCTGAGTAGCTGTTGTTGGTATTATGTATCAATATCCTTCAGACGCCATCTGAATGAGGCAACTTCTTATACGGATTTGATGACGTATGCACAAGTACTTAAAAGCAGATAAATGAGTTGAGCAACTAGGACTCAGAGTCATTCGTTACAGAACCAAATGGATCTTAAAAAGCATGCAACTATATAGAAATTGAAAGTGTAAGTGAGTTGGTGTACCGTACGTATACTAGAAACACAGCTCGATATTTAGTACAATTGAGCGGTAGAAAACGAACTACCATTAGCGAAAGAAAAAATAGGGAAAACAAGAAACCAATAGCAAATTAGTCCCACAAGAGGGACAGAAAAATAGAGAGAATCAAGTAGAATCTACCGAGAAAATAGAATCGAAATAGATCATAGTCTAGACGATACTGGCAGTGAGGGATAGCGAATCCATAGTTACAAAGGTACAGCAAGTAACTAGGTATCATCAATACTTGATAATCGGTAGTATAGACAAACGTAGCTTGGCAAACATGTATATAATGTATAATATTTTTACCTATTGGGCGCAGTATGACACCGTAAATACTCATAGACTTTGTAGCTTGAGAAACACCCGGCTATCTACGGAGTATATCACTTAATTATTCTGTCAAACTCGCATATTCCTGCACAAAACCGGAATTTTGTACATTCTTACATCAAGTCAAAGACTACATTTTTCAACATATTCTACAAAATCTTCTCATCTCTATTCATTAAATCATATCTAAGTCGTCAAATTTGAAACATTCAACTTATCACGTGCTTCTTCCTTTGGTGTATGTACCCTCGCTGGAACCATCAATGGTGGCGGGTAATTTGGCAAGCTTGTAAAGCTAAGCACAGACCTAATTGGCGGTAACTGAGTGCCTGTAGTTGCAATACTCTCCAGTTCCTCTTTTTCCAACCGGCGCTGTTCCTCTTCCAAGTTTCTGGTAGCGGCAGTCAACAAATGAAGAGCATTTGCTTTATGTGGAGCCTCTTCTGTAAATGGCTGGTCATGTTGTAAATGAGGTGATTCGGATGGCGTTTGGACTGGGGTATCATTTGGAGAAATCATAAACTTACTTTGACCACCACTTTGCTGATGAGTCATTGTTGGGCGGTGTACGTGCAACAGTGCAAAAGATTGATTTGGACTATTAGGTCTTGATTTCTTATTTGAAGGTTGTTGTCCATAAAATTCCAAATTAAGCTGTGTTGAAGAGGCTTGCTTTGGAATCAGAAAATATGTCAGATTTGACAGGTGGGGTTGTTGATGAGGCAGCGTCACATGTGGCTGCTTAAGAGGTGTCATTCTTTGTAAACCTGCTAAATTACCTGAACTCTTCACTTTACCCAATGAAGTAAGTGAACTTGACGAATTAAAACGACTGGCATATTTTTGTTGATTATGTAAGAAATATTCATTTAAATTTGATAACGATGGAACGTGCATCTGAGCTGATGGAGGGTGCATTCCACTAAAAACACCCTTTAAATTCGTCAGTGAAGTATCAGGAGATGTACTAAGCAGTGGTACAGCCGAATTTGCAGTTGAAATCAGTCCTTGTTGACTAAAAACAAATGGACCATGTGAAGAAATACTTGTACTCGAGTCAGATTTGGTCATGTGACCAGGTGGGCTTGTACCCGAAATTGCAATCGGGGTTGAAATCGAATGCAGAAGATGACCAGCAGCTTGCATATGTGGTGCATGAACCGATTTTCCATAGTTTGTAGGAGATGATGGCATGCTGAACAAGGCTCTTCCTTGTACGTATTGGTCTTGTCGTATGGCTACTGGAGAAACTTGTGAAAACGAAGATTGTTGAGGTGCTGTTTGTGGGGCAGGTTGGTTAATATAATATACCGGATAAAAGTTACCGTTTGCATCGGACACAGGCACTGGAATGGGCATTGGTTGTACTTGTTGCTGTACAACCGGAATTGGTTGTACTACATGCATTTGTTGTGGAATTGGGTGTATAGATTCTTCAACCAAATTATTTTTTCTCTTTCTTGAAGCTGGATTATTATGAATCCTCAAGTGTCTTGTTAATTCATCACTACGACTAAACCGTTTTGAACATCCGGGAAAAGTACATGCATGAGGTTTTTCTCCCGTATGTGTCCTTATATGTCTTGTTTGATGTTCAAGTCGATGAAATGCCTTTTCACAAAAGGTACACTTATAAGGTCTTTCTTCTTTAGTACGCTTTTCTTTAGGTGGCATTTTGAAAATGTTATTACCAAATAATAAAAAAATTTACTGTAAACGTTTAAAAAATTACTTGGGGAAACCCGTTTTATTTATATGAAAATTGAGGGTTAATTGTCGGGATAATAGAAATATCGGTAAAAAAATCAGTGGTGCATTTTACAAAAAGAAAAGCTGCGCAGGTCAAGAATAAAAAATAATCCAAATATGCATACGAGTTGTAGTTTTTGTAAAGGTTGGGGTAGTGTGCAAAAGAAAAAAGAAACGGAAAAAAGAAACGGCGCCGAATCCTTCCCCATATAGTAAGTACACAATAGGGGATGATAATAAGAAACTGCATGTTCAAACGCATAAAAATAAATATTGGGCTAAACTGCGTGAACAACGAAAAAGTTTTTCCGATGAGCTGTCGCGGGGACGTGCTGTGATTGGCTGGCAGATATTCCGGGTATTTTGAGTGCATTAATAATCATATTGTGGCATCTGCAAGATTTTTGGGGGGAAACTTTATCCTATAGTTTTGTGTATTGCAACGATTTTTAAATATGTCGAACCATCCAAATTAGGAAAACCACTCCTATATTCAATTCAATCCCACGTTGATAAAAAAAAAAAAATCGATACTACATAAAATGTAACCTCGGGTAGCAGTTGAGTAGTTTATTAATCCTAAAAGATTATGCAGACTTGCTGTTAGTTTCATGTGATTCTACTTATTTGGTGTTATCCCCATGGGATATTTCAAGATTGTTCGATTGTCAAGAATAGACAAAGTCTTATTTTTTACGATCGCCTCCTCAATTTCCTCCCCCCCTCTTTTTTCTAACCCCTCCATGTTCCGAGAACTCCCGCCCCGCCTCGGCCAGTATTGATTTTCTTATTTAACAAGAGAATTGTTTCAACATCTCATAGTACTGCTTACCGGGAAAGTTCCTTCTTTCCATATCCCTCCTGGAGAAAAGGAAGTAAGCAGTTCTAGAAGAGCAACAGTTACCGAAGTTTTTTATAGATGGTTTGTAGTTCCCCCACTATTTCCCCCACGTTCTTATCTTTGCATAATCAAATTTTCTATTGTAGAATGTTCCACAAATACATCTTTTTCTAATACACCGAAACAACTTAACATTACAAATTTTATAAAGAAATATGAAACTATAAAATCCCGCCACAAATCATTATTTAGTGAGAGGGATCTGATCGTATAATGAAGATAACAACATTAAGATTGTCTCCACCACTTGATCCCAATTGGGAAGTCCTCCCGATGAAATTTGTTAATCCATTTAATAGTCTGCAGGTTACTGTGGGGCCATAATCTGTCTTCTTTGCATTTCACAATGTTGCATTCTTTGCATGACTAATGTAACCTCAGTATGTGGCAATAGGAGTGAAAATAATTGCGATAAACGTACCGTGAAATATAGCGAGAAATTTACCGAGATTTATGTGGAGATGTGGAGAATGCAATTACGAAAATCAAATCTGGAGTTAAAAATGTGGAGTCAAATCGGGGAAGCTCATTCCCGGCAAAATTTCAAGTCACACCACAGGAAATGTATCCAGAGGAAATTTCACCCGAAAGAAGTTTGAGGAAACTCCACCCGAAAGAAGTTTGAGGAAATTCAACCGAAAGAAGGCCGAAGAAATCAAAAATCGTCTACACACACATATCTTATTCTTGATCAATTTGATAATAATAAATATATGTGTGTTACACATATTGTATATACTATTTATATGTTAAGTAGATAAACTTGGAGGTTCTAGATCACAAAATTGGAACGCACTATGGTTGCACAGTGGTGCTCACAGACTGTGTACAGTGGTACTCTGTAAAGGTTGGTGCTTTGTAGACAGTAATTCTTCAACTACTGTACAGATTTCAGACTTTGCTCATTCCTTGGTCTACTACATAGTTGTTCACCTTCATAGACTCTTACACGTAATGTACTTCATATACTATATACAGACTTCAGCTTGTCACTCAGTATTCTATTAAAACTCATGATTAAAATCCACCCATTGATCAAACCATTGTAAATTTCCAAATAAATTATCAACCGCATCATAATCTCCATCATTCAAAGTATCACTTTGATTTGCACTAAGATGATCATAAGGACTTGCTTGAAATGGCAGAACTGTATCTGCAGAATCATTTTGTAAAGCTTGATCTTGTAAAATTGATTCACCTGATATTCCAATTTGACCTTCAAGTGAAATTGGATTCCCATTTTGATCCCATTCAACATTTTGTTTTTGACCATTTGTTGGACCATTTTCTCTATGAAGTTGTTTTTCCAATAATTTACTAAATTCATCTTTCACAACTGGTTCATTATTAACTCCAATTTGTGTAAACATTTGTTTATTAACCTCACTCAGTCCATGATCAATACCAATTGAACTTAAAGATTTTATATCTTCTTGTAATTTAAGCATTAAAATTCGATTTGCCATTTTAAGAGCCCATAAACATTCTTTTGCCATTTTAAAACGTTCTTTAAAAATAATTTTACCTTGATCATTTCTAACAGGTGCATTTTTTAAAGCAGCAATTAATCTAATTGATTTTTGAAGTATAAATCGACATTGATCTCCAAAAACTCCTCCATTAATCATTGTAATTGAATAAACTCCAACATTAAATAATAATATGAGTACAAGATACCATGGAGTATATAAAACTCCATTTTTATTACATTTATCCATTAATTCAACAACTCCATGACATGCTTCTAAAACCATTTCAATTCTTAAACCATGATTTGGAACTCTTCTACCAATATAATTGAACATTAATTTACCATGAACACACATTAATAAATCATAATAATGTAATTTAACTTGAACTTTAACTAAATTATGAGTTTCTAATTCTTTTTTAGAATAAATATCATCATTATTAAATCCATTATCATGAAACCATGAACGAATTTTAGTTAATTCAGTATTAATTTGTTGATATTTAACAATATCTGGATTATCATCTTTTGAAGTATGAACAAAATTACTTATTCTTGCTAAATGTAACATTGCAAAAGCTTCAATTGTAAACCAATTATCTTTTAAAGTTTCTTCTTTAAAATCAAAAGTTGGAAATTCTCGACCTCTATCTTCATCAGGAAGTCCACAATATCTTCCAGTTTGTAATCCAAAAAGTCTATCAAATGTATAAACACACCAATAAATTCTTTTTGCTTTTAATCTTTCATAAGTTGTTGAAGTTGATAAAGGTGGAGTTTTTTGACCTAAACCCATTGATTTTGCCATAAATATTGCTTGACCTAATGCATGATATGATGAAGTTTGTCTATGACAAATTCTTAAATATAAAGTAATTAATAACCAACTTTGAGTTAATTCAAATGATTCCCATTCAAAACTTAAAATTGAAATTACTTTATAACTGTATTTAAAAAAAATTTCTTCTAATTTTAATAATTCAAAATTTGGACCTTTTGGTTTGGAAGTTTCTGTAAATCTAATTGATAATGCATAAACTAAATATAATAATGCACTAAACAATCTTGTTTGATGAGTTTTAGAATCTCGATTTGATTGTTGTAATTCTTCCAGTAATAAAGTATTATAAGCTTCAATTTGTTCTCTAAATACAGTTTCATGTAAAATTGCAAATAATGGATTAATATCACTAAAATAATAATCGATATAATATTGAACATCAATTCCATTTAAATCAGGTAATGAGGGTAAATCTTCTGATGTTAAATATTTACATCCACTCATATTCCATCCAAAAAATTGTGATCTTGGTAATTTAACTTGTTGTTGCAGTTCATTCAGTAAATTATTAAACATTGAACGACATAATTCAACAATCAAAATATTTTGATGTCTTCTTGAATATCTCCATTTATTACTTGGACTTATTAACATTGTATCCATATCTTTTACTTCAGGTTCATTATTTCGAACATCTTTAAAAACCAGTCTTGTATTATTTGCAAGTAAGTTTTCTAAATATTGAACTCTGTTTTCTAAATGATTAACATATTCATTTTCTTTTGATTTTTGAATTACTGGAAGTCCAAATGGTTCAACAGAACTTAATATAACCTTTTGTTTTTTGATTGGTGGTAATCCTTCTGAAATATTGATATCAACTTGATGAGGCAGTTCTGGTGCTTGAATAACTTGTGCTGTTGAATATGTAGTTGAATACATACATTCTTTTTTATGTTTGATACAATTACTACATGGATTTGTACCTGAACATTTGATTTTTTGTGATCTACATCGATCACAAGCTTTTGTTACCCTCATACGTGTCTTACTACCATTGGTACCATCGATGGTGGTTGGTCCATTCGTTGGAATTGGCGACAGACTTGATGTTGAAACACTTGGAATTGTACGTGAAAGATTCGATTGATATGGAAATAATCCAACTTGACTAGATCCATAAGTTTGTGCTTGTAAATGTGGCAGTTGTTGCATTGGAGGAAGTGCTTGCATACCTGCAGGAGTCTTGCTCCGTGACATATATGGTACATATGGTTGTCCCATGGCAGGAATCACCCGTTGTTGACCTGGCCCTGGTGACGCATGTGGTAAATGGTTTTGTTGTCCTTCGATCGGAGGTTGTTGTTGTCCTCCTTGTTCAGAATACTTGCGGCCAAAATTAGAGTCCATTATCCTTTAAAATTTAATCGAAATTTTTCATATATATTTAACTTTTAAATTCAAATTGAATTTGATAAGTCTCTTTATAATTAATGATAAATTGCTTCAAGAGTAAACAAGCTAAGTTTTCAAAAGGCTGTGAAGTGGAAAAAATTTTAGTGATCTCAAAAAAAAAAAAAAAAACAGTAGAGAATGCGAAAATTTCGTTATCATCGTGATAAGACTAGTAAAATGGTGAATGTGTGTAGATGAGGCTCGTAGAGTAAGCTATATAGTCGTAAAAATAAAAATGTTAATGCAAATAAGGGGAAATAAGCGGCTCAATGTTATTACCCTTTGTGCTTCACGTATGACTCGTGCCAAGAGCAATAGCAAGTTACCGAAAAAAATTAATGCCTTCAGCCAGAGTCGAACTGACGATCTCCTCATTACTAGTGAGGTGCCTTATCAACTTGGCCATAAAGGCTAATCCTTGAGGGTTTGAAGTTTCAAATGCTTGAATAGAACAAAAAGGGTTCTCTGTGTTTAGTCCCCAAAGTGCTACAGCAAACGGCAATCTCTCATTGAAATCAAATAAAACGAGACACCAATTAACTCAAGGAGGTTTTAGTGGGTAGACTTTCAGTTAGTCCCACACTACCCGAAACCTGCGGGTGTGCATAAATACGCATTTCCTTCCTACATTCTCCAACAAATCCATTCTCTATAGAATCGAAATACAATACAATATGTAACAAAAAGCGATTCCCGAACGACTCCTTTGGTACCTGACATGACAGCTTAAGACAGCTTGATGTGGTTGCCTTGCATAAGGATGCAGTAGACTTTGAAGAAGATCGAGATTTTAAATTAAAGCGATACCCCGCAAGACTCCCCACTATCAGCCGTATCGATTATTACCGTAGAGCCGTACTGTCTAATCGATCTTTACTGTCTAATCGCTCTCGACTGTCCAATTATATCATACAGATTGCCTGATTGTTCTAGAATTTACAAATACATCGATCCGTCTGATGCCACCAGCCAACAATTAGTAATCTTTAATTTAAGCCTGAGAAGATCTGCAATATATATAGGTGCCGATCGCTCATTATCAATTGAAGACACCAATAATGGCCGCCGTATACTTTATTGAACAGTGGAACATCGCAAGGAATGTCGACAAGAAGTACACCAACTTCAACACAAGTGCTCGTTTGAACAAAAATGTGTCTAAGGAACAGTTATCACAAGGTTTAAAGAATTTACTCAAAAAATATCCAATTCTCGCATACAATATTTTCCGAACTAAAGATGCTTCTTTTGATGCCAAATTAAATGGGACCAATTTTATCAAGAAGCCACTCGACAAACTCGAGTTCAATGATCTCGTTGAATTCAAAAGTTTGACCAAACCATTTGGTGCTGAACATATCAAAGAAATCACTTTGCTCACTTTTGAACTCGATATTCAAAAACCTTTATGGAAGTTGATTGTTCATGAATATGAAGGTATCCAATATTTAACATATTACACCGACCATTTGTATGTGGATGGTAACTCGTCGGTGATTTTCTTCAACGATTTGGTTTATGAATTGAGTCAATTGAACGACACGGTTGAGTTTACATCTGTTTTATTTGATGCACTGGTTCCCTTTAAAGAGCCTCAGTCTGCACAGGCACTCACTAACTTGTATGATATTCCATATTCATACTGGTTAAGAAAAAAGTTGAAATCTTGGTACGATTATTACTTCCCTAAAAAGATCTCATTTCCTTTTGAGTATGATCTTGAAGGTAACAAAGAATATGATATGAAAATCTTGAACATTCCTACTCAAGATGTTAAAACCTTACTTGGTGAATTAAGAAAAGACAAATTCACAATGACTCCTTTCTTACATTCAGTCACAACCGACGTTTTGAATGATACCGTATACCCTTTCACTGAAGGAGGTGCCCAAGCTCTGACATTGCATTTCATCAGTATCGATTCTAGAAGATTCTACCCAGAACAAGAAGAGGAACTCAAGTATAACTTTGCTGTTGGTGCCGAAACCTTGACCGTGCCACCTGAAAATTCGCTTAAACAAAATATAAAGCATTTTGGGAAAGTCATTCAAAATACTCTTTGGTGGAGAGATTGTTTTAGCTTTATGGGAATGTTGAAAGGTCAAAGCTATTTTAGAGGAGACAAACCGATCCCAAATTCCTCACCAATGACGGTTTTGAGTTCAAACTTGGGTGCAACAAACATTCAACATGGTCTGTGGCAAGTCGAGGACTTGTTGTTCAACCAAAACAGTGGGTTCTACATCACTTTGAACGTGGTCAGTACTAGTGCTGGTGGGATGAATATTCTCATTTCATATTTTTCAAAGATGAATGAGTTGACTTGTGAAAAGGGGAATGTCATGGCTAACTTTATGAACGAGTTGAAGGATAGAATCGTCAACTATAAAAGTTAACTTCAGCTGCAAAATGGACAAAGGAAATGACTGGTTGGGTAAGAATAAGAAATCAGGGAGTATTAACTAGATTACTCGCGGTATAATGGTAGATTACAGAGTATATTCTATGCACGTTATGCTATGTTTTTTATGTAGACTGTACTATATAGTGTATAATACAGGCTATATTCTAGACACTATGGTATGCTTATTATGTATACTGTACTATGTCCTGTGTATAATATGTATTATCTATACCACACTATGCACACACAATCAACTTACCTTGTAAATGCTTCGTCATTTTATATTCTGTTGAACACCCAATCTAAAAGGAGACCGCCTCGTTGTTATATGCTAATGTACAATCCTTCGCCAACCACTTCGTCACAATATATACTTTTGTAAATCGGTGCTTCACTACAGTTCTAATGAATGGCTTGTATATTCGGATGAAAGAGATGATTCATTTTCCTCGCTAAACTACGGAATAGTACTCGATTTTCGTAACCAAACGGCTTTAAGACTCGGTTTTGTGCACTTGCATTTTTGCACCATAATTCAACTCAATTTATAATTACGAGTCCGAGAGCGTCATTGAAGCGGAAGAACGCCCCAATATAACAATTCCTTGCTACATGGCACGAACTTTACTCTTTAGGTCCCTCACTCTACTGTCTAGTTTATTATTACACTATTCCCCTCATTCTCGTCTCTCGGAGCAGATCGTATCGCCGAGGCGGATCGGCAATTTCAGCCCGATTGAACCCACTATTTAATATCGAATGTTTCCTCTTTTTGTGCCCAAATTTATCACCACATTTTCACGATCAAGGGTTCATAGCCTCTATAATGTCACAAGTCAACTTCATTGAACGGTGGAACATTGCCAGAAATATTCAACAAATCTATTCCAACTTCAACACAACAGCCCGGTTGAATAAGAATGTATCAAAACCACAATTGTCGCAAGCATTGCATCGAATAATAAATAAGTATCCGATTCTTGCGTACAATGTGTTTCGAACTCAGGACAAATCTCTTGATGCCAAATTAAATGGAACCAATTTCGTCAAAAAACCGCTAGATCGAGTCATTTTTGATGACCTTGTTGAGTATGTTACGTTGACCGAACCTTTTGATGGTAAAAACGTTACAAAAATCAATAAAATCCAATTTTTGGTTGATTGTCAAAAGCCTTTATGGAGATTAATTATTTCTGAATTCGAAGGGAAACAATATATCACATATGCAACAGATCATGTGTTTGTAGATGGAACCTCGACACTTTATTTCTTTCAAGATTTACTAGACCAACTTTGTCAATTGGATGAGAATCCTAAATTCGTTTCCTTGTTGTTTGATTCAACAATTCCATTCAAAGAACCTTTAAGTTTCCAAGATCTTACAAATGCTTATGATTTTTCAACAATTTATAAATTAAGAATGTTATATCAATCATGGTATTATTATTTCTTCCCACCTAAACCAGTTGTTGATGCTTTTGAAAAGAATATGAGAGTTCCAAATGAATATGGTTTAGAATTGATTAATATTCCCAAAGAAAATTTGGATCGTATTGTCAAAGAATTACGTTCAGAAAAATTGACAGTAACTTCGTTCATTCATTGTATTGCTTTAGAAACTTTGAATGATATTGTATTTCCATATACAAAGACTGGTAAAGATCTGGATACAACTCATTTCATGGCTATAAATGGAAGACGTTTTTATCCTGAGTTGGCAGAAGATCTTAAATATAGTTTTGCTGCTGGATTGGATTTCTTCCCACTTCCTGGTGGACATGATAGGATGCATAACATGAGATCATTTGATTCCCAAGTTAAAGCTTCCATTCAATGGAGAGATCTCTTTAGGTTTATAACTTCATTAAAAACTCGCAAACATTGGTTACTGGAATTACCTGAAAAGGCTAAAAAACCTTTTAATTGGAGAACTTTATCTATAATTAGTTCTAATTTAGGTTTAGTGGATATTAAAGCAGGCTCGTGGGAAGTTGAAGATCTTATTTTCTCCCAAAATACAGATTTATATTTTGCATTTATGGTTGCAAGTACTCCCAAGAATGGATTGAATTTGGCATTTTCGTATTATAAAAGTTTGAATGAATTGAATGAAGAAGGAAATTTGATGGAGAATTTTGCTAAAGAGCTTAGAAGGAGAATCGTCAAGTTATAGAGCTAAAGAGTCCTCGAAGAGGACGCTGAGTGTATCTTCGGCCATAGGTAAGACTTCATGAAAATGATCTCCACTTTTTCCAAGAAAAATCTTTGACGTAACGCCAAAATTGAAAAATGCACCTCTGCACCAATAATTGCACAAAATTAATTAGTTACACAATACAATATGTTAAAAATAAAACCCTACATGTATAATGCTTGATCCGCTCTCAACCTGATTTTCTCTCAGCCTAATTCGCTAATAACCTTTATTTCTCTAAAAATTCTGATCCTAGTGTGAACAGAAAACTGAAATTGAACAATAAAATAACAATTGGACGGCCGCTTTAATTGTATGCACGTTTATTGATATTTTACGTTATGATTTCTGACAATACGAATCGAAAGCTTTTGACTCTGACAGTCTATGTTGATTTTGTGATACATAATAAGATACCACCCAACTTCAAAGCTTTGCTAATGGAGACAACTGGTGTCCCCTCATTCGATTTCCCCTTGACCCGAGATATCTTCGAGTAATTCAAAACGGTTGATACGTCTACAGTCTCATTAAGCACACGTTGGACTTTGAGTAAGATCTGCCCGTCAAACGATCTGTAATAATCTACTAATAAATTTCCACGTGGCTAGGCCTGTTTCGTTCCACCGTGCACTTATAATTGAGAAAAATGTGAAGACAGGGTTTGTAACAGCGTGCGCACTAAAATTAACGCCTCTTTTTTTTCTCAACGTGCGTGCTTCGAAACACATCAAACTCCTGTCTACAATTTTACCTTGCATATTCAAAAATTAGTGTCTCAATTAGGAAATATACGGCATGAAATTTTAATTACAATAGCTTTTTGATTGATTTAAACTACACGTTTATTCGATAAAAATAACAATGACTTTACCCCTCTGGCGGTATATTTATATCCACCCAACGGCATCAGTAGTTCCACCTCTTTTTTTCTAAATATTTATATCTCTATTCAAAAATGACAAACAGCTTAGATAAAGATCAAGGAACTGTCAATGTTATCACTGAGAATGACACCGATTCTCAGGTCGCAAAACAACATTTCAAATACGATGCGAACGAAAGAAAGAAAAGATTGGAAGGTGGAGTCAAGTTGAAGGATGCTCTTATGATTCTTTGTGCTGGTTTTGCTTTGATCTCTGATGGGTACCAAAATAATGTGATGTCGATGCTTAATACTGTGTTTGCATTGATTTATCCTAAAGAATATACAGCCACAATGAAGACAAACGTTTCAAATGCTTCGCTTGTTGGAACGATTTTCGGTCAAGTCGTGATTGGGGTCACTGCAGATTATATTGGTCGTAAATGGTCGATCGTTACTGGTTCTGTGTTTTTGGTTCTTGGTTCTATTATGTGTGCTGCTGCTCATGGTAAAGATATTAATGGGTTGTTATGGATGTTGATTATTTCTAGAGGTGTTACTGGTTTCGGTATCGGGGCAGAATATCCATCTTCCTCTGTTTCTGCTTCTGAAGCCGCAAATGAGTCTGTTAAAAGAAGAGGTGGTGCTTTTATTTTGGCTACAAACTTACCACTTTCTTTTGGTGGTCCATTTGCCCTCATCATCTTCTTGATTGTCAACAAAATCACAAAGCAAAATCATGAAGCTTTATGGAGAACAATGTTTGCAATTGGTTGTTTCTGGCCTTTATCAGTCTTTTACTTCCGTTTGAAAATGGCTACATCCGAATTATATAAAAAGAATGCAATTAAACAAAAGGTTCCATATTGGTTGGCTCTTAAATATTATTACCCACGTTTGATCGGTACTTGTTTATGTTGGTTTCTTTATGATTTCGTCACTTTCCCCAATGGTATCTTTTCTGGTGGTATTATTTCAAATGTTTTAGCTCCAAAGGATAAACATAATTTAGAAAAGATTGCAGAATGGAATTTACTTCTTGGTATTATTGCCTTACCTGGTGTATTTGTTGGGGCATATTTAAATGATAAGATTGGTCGTAAATATACCATCATGATTGGTTTCTCTGGTTACATTATATTTGGTCTTATTGTTGGTTGTGCCTACAAACAAGTCAAAGATATTGTTCCTCTTTTCATCGTTCTTTACGGGTTAATGATGTCTATGGGTAACTTGGGACCAGGTGATGGTATGGGTTTGATCTCTTCTGAATCTTTTGCTACTCCAATCAGAGGTACTTGTTACGGTATTTCTGCTGCCATCGGTAAAGTTGGTGCCGTTGTTGGTACCAAATCTTTCACTCCAATTCAATTGAATTTGGGTGATAGATGGACTTTTATTATTGCTGCTTGTTGTGGTGTTGCTGGTGTCTTGGTAACATTCTTTTTCGTTCCACATTTAAAAGCTGAAGATTTAATGGAAGAAGATGTTAAATTTAAGAACTACTTAATTGATAACGGCTGGACTGGTCATTTTGGTGTTAAAGAATATGATGCAGAAGCCGAAGGTGATTTAACTGGAGATGAGATAGATTCATTTTCCTCAGGTAAATAATAGAGATCTAATATAATCATATCGATAATGAATATACAATGGCTATAAGGTTGTATGACATGTTTTGCTTATGTAATGTATGCATGTCATTTGCGTGCTTAGATATATTTTTTACCCCCCTTCAAATTTAAATACTTGCTCTCTTTAGACCCCACTTTCAAGGAGACGTGCATTTATTTTTGTGCAACTCAATATTTGTGGGGTAAATCAAAGGTTCCCGAGTCAAACCTGCAAAGCTTAATCAACAATATATTCCTACAAGATCTAACATTACAGCATAGATACCCGCTGGGGAATTTTGAGTTATTAAATCGATCATTATTTCAAAGTATATATAAAATTACATAAAATTACACTACCATATTTTTTCTACAATATTTTAATAAATCCTCTATTGGCATTAGTCGTACTTACCCATAATCTAACGTCTATTCCCAGAGAAAGCCAAAAATAAAGCTTAAAGGTTATTTTGAGTTTTTTTCTTTTTTATTTTAGTTTTAACAGCGTCTTTTTTACTTAGTGATGTCTCTAGTGCCACTTCTAATGGTTAATTGAGTCCACTAAGGACTTCAAGACAAGTCCTTCAACGTCATCAAGCGCGGGATTTCCAAGGCTTTGATAATTTGTATTTAAACCACTTTGGTTACTGCGTGGTTCTTCAGTTTGCATATTCGCAGGAAAGTTAAATTGAAACAGTTGTGGCTCTTGTTGAGGTATAAATTGTTGTTGTTGAGTTGGAAGTCCCTGCATTTGTGAAACAGGTGGAAATTGCAGTGGAAAATGATTGTATTGTTGAAATTCCATAAGTTCTTCATCCATTGAGGTCCGTCTGAATGGAGTAGCTGAAAAGTACATACTCGAAGGTTTTTGTTGTAAAGGCAGTTGCTTTTGAGGAGGAATCTGTGTTGAATAAATACTACTTGTTTGGAGATTTGGAATATTCATTTGTTGAATACCTTGTCCCACATACTCACCAGGAGTTAAATGGAATCTTCTTGGGATTTGAATATCATTTATATTCTGATCATTTGTATAATTACCAAATTGCTTTCCAGCATCAGATAAAATTGGTGAAACATTAATATCCTTCAGTGTTGTACTGTTTGAAGTTGGGGTGGTAACTGCTTGAATAGATTGTGGTGGAGTCATAGCTGGAACATATGGTAATCCAACAACAGCACACATCCATATACGAGTCTTATAAATTCTAAACAATTCACGTACCAAATCACGAAAATCGATACGTTTACTTGTTGAATAGTAAAAGATCAATTTTTTCCTATCAAATTGATATTCAGCATCAATCAATTTCATTTGAAGTAAATCTGCATTTGTAACCATTGAATTTGTCACATTAGCAATTTTTGCAAGACATAAACGACAAGCCTTTTCTTCATCTTGTTTTTTACTAAGAATTTGTAAAACATCCAGTTGTTGAGCAAGAGAAATCACTGGTTTGGGGAAATGTAATGCTGGAGCATTTGAAGACGCATAATCATGGAAATCACGCAACAGTAATTCACTTGTATTTTCTCCCAAAGCAGATTGTTGTTCTTGAAACTGCAACAATTTAAGCATACGAGCTTCATCAACAGAAACATTCAATTTTGTAACCTTACCCAAATCCCTACCTCTATCCGCTTCAACAATCACTAGATCACCAATAGAGACATCAAGTTCTGCTGGTAAGAAAAAGACTTCGATACGACCAGATTTGAAGCCAATAAAGCACAACTGATGTTGAAATAGAGTATTTTCCATAGGAAATTTTGGAAGTTGAAAATGATCCGCCAAATACTGTTGTTCAGTTGGAAATTTATCCTGAATAAATTTTAATGTAACACGAACTCTTTGATGAGGATCCGATCCAAAATATTCATTTACAACTTGATGAATATCAGCGCCAAGATTCGAATGAGTACTAGTATTGGACAAACTATTATTAGCAAGGGTTTGTGGAGCAGGTGGTTGAGTATTCATGACACCGCTATACAGATGTCTTCTCCATTCAGAAGGAGAAACATTTATTGGAGATTTATCTGACCAAATACTTTCCAGTGGTCTTCTAGACCACATATTTGTAGTGAGGCTGATTGGTTGTGTCATATTTATATTATAGATGAAAACTTCTTAATTAGAGTTTAGAAATTTACAAATGAAAAAAAAAATTAAAATATTCAAAATATCAATGTGTATAAATACGTTTGGTGAAGAGGGGAGAGAATGCTATAGATCCCTATGCTTTACACATTTTTAAAGAAATAACGAAGAAAAAAAAAACACAAACCCTTTTTAATGTAGTTTATTCTAATGTCTATTTTTTTAGCACAAATCATAATCATATTATATGCACTCTGCATGAATAAAAAGAAAAAGGATCTATACAATAATATCGTAAATGACCGAAACCATGCGCCATGATTGGTCCAAGAATATCTAAAAGTTGATTCTAGATGGGAAGATTTTTTTAATTTAAAAGAAAATATTCAAATAATTTGGTATATTATACATCGATTTAGGTAAGTTTAAAGAAAAAAAATTTAAGATGATTTAATACTAAAAGCAACTAATGAGTTTTTCATGGTAGCCTCGCTCAATATGTACAAAAAATTTCGTAACCATAATTTTTTCAGCGTGACTGCATGACCCTGCATTTCCTCGCACATAATACAATAAATAAGACTTTTAATTTTGTGTAAATAAATTATGCCGGTGATCTTACACAATTTTTTAACAAATTCTGCACAGCGGTCAGACGTTGAGTCGATTGATAACGTATTTTACAATTAATCATTAATCTAAGCGAATTGAGTTCGTGATCTTTATTTTCTCTATTGACTTTTTTATTCGCTTGACATGATATATTTTCCCCTTGAGGGTTATTTCAGGGGGATGACTGAGGGTCTCCCTTTCAACTGTATATTTCCCCGCGCTAGAGGTGACAATTTTCTATTTACCATATAGCCGCACTACCTTTGCTATATCAGGCAAACACGTTATTTTAAAGGCAGGAATTAGTTAGATATGATTATGTCTCTTCATATAAAAATTGCTGTACAATCCACTACCAAATGTGTGTAAAACTTACCAATTGTGTATCTTAAAGCTGTTAACGCGATTAATCTTTTGAAATAAGTTGGTAAACCCTCGATTTGGAATTAATCAATGTGGGTATATGTGTTCGCGATTTTTCTTCTTTGGTCCAACTTGAACTTTGATTCGACTTTTCGCAACACTTATCGTAACCAGTTCTTGAAGTAGGCATTCATCGAAAATCAAAACAAACTTTGATAAACACGTTTACAAACGCCTAAAACTGGTTTGATCCTACCGCTTTAGTTTGATCTTCGCCATAAAGCTTTGTTTTTTCGAACATTATTACACTCGAATTTTTTTTTACGCTAATGCAACGCGTTTATTTTGGCTACGTATAAAAATATTTTTATACAAAATTTCGTAAAAAATATTTGTCTAGTTCCTTTTAAACAGCCTAGCCATAAGTAAAAAAAAAACCGCGTGCGCTAATGGTGTAAATTATTTTTTTGGCTATTATTCTGCAACGGCCTGCGGTTTTGCAAGCCATTGATATTCAGTATAGCGGCGCTCTTCCAGAACAGGGTTCTGCTTATAGACAATAATACATCAAAATGATTTACATATGCCGCGAAATGTGTTCACTATGGGGTTCTTTCTTGCTGGGTTCTATTTGATTCTGCAATTGTTTTGCCCCGGGCTGAGTTCGAAAACTATTCTTCGACTTACTTGTCTTGTGCTACATGCATCTTGACGCTCGTGGTTAAAAAAAACGCTCATAATTCGCGGAGTAGAGATTATAAAAAAGGGCTCTTTTCATACTCTTATATGCATTACATGTTAAATCACCTCTCAAATTTTATGTGTTTCATAAATTACCAAAAATTATAAATAAATAAGGTAGATAAACTAATAACAAAAAAAAAACAGTTAGATAACAGCTTGTGATAAAATAAATAGAAAATAATAACCCCAAACTAAAAGTCACACTTAAACCTTTTCTGTTATACAAATCACTCTGATATTATCCAAAGAGAACTAAAGTAGTAAAAAAAAAAGAAAAGTCTGTTATTGCCACAACAGAATGTAAATAATAACAGAAATTATTAAACACACAGAGGTAGAGAAAATAGAGAAAGAATAGGTAATTTTGATGAAGAAACCTAACCTTAAAGTACCAAATAAAACAACAAATGAAATAAAGTAGAAATAAAAGATTCACACATATGCGCGGGTGTTTGTAATTAAATCAAAGTGAGTGTAATTGTAGATTGGCATAAAATCACTGATATTGTTGTTGGTTAGGAATATTCCCATTTTGCATGTTTGAAAAGTACTGTTGGTATTGGTCTCCATAATTTGGAGGAATTGGCATGCCTGGTTGAGGAGGATAAGGAATACCATGTGGTATATGAGCACCTGGAGGCAATTGTTGTTGAGCATGTTGTTGAGCTGCGGCTTGTTGTACATGAACATTATGTTGAGCTTGAGCTGCGGCATGTTGTTGTTGTTGTGCTTGTTGAACTTGTGATTGTTGTACAGGAGCTGGACTTTGATCGGGTGAATCTTGTGAATTTCCATCGGATTGATCACCTTGATCATCTCCCAATCCTTCTTCAGGAGCATTAAGACAAGCTTGAATCAAATTTTTACCTTCTGATTTGGTCACTAATGGTTGTAATTTTGGTGTAGTAAAAGTATAAACCAAACCAGTTTCACTAACAACCAATAATAAAACTTGAGTACCAGTAAGAACTGATAATTCGTAAGCTTTCTTCATAATCCCTGCTTTTCTTTTAGAAAAAGTGATATGACGTCTTGATTTATCTTGAATAAATTTGATTTCAATCTTTCTTCTTTCCTTTTGTTGTTTACCACCACCTTGTTCATCATCGTCATCGTCATCACCAGCACCATTGACACTGGCGTGGCCTGTGGAGGAAACACCGGCATGGGATCCATCATAGTGATGATCTTGTGGGTCCAACTTAACATCAGTTGCTTCAGACATCTATAAACTTTGTTAGTAGTTATTCAAAAAAAAAACAAAGACGAAGCGAGGAAATTTGAATATATAAAACTAGACCTAACTTATGTTAGATACCAGTCAAATCTCGTAGTTATAACAAATCAGTGATAGGATAAAGATGATGTATTTATGTAAATATAAGGGGGCTTCGCCACCCAATAGTGAGTGAGCATACACACCTCCTTCAACAGTGCCAACAACATCAATCAGCTTGGCCCTTCCTTTGCAAACGCATCGTCATCTATTTCACTTGATGATGTGGACCATTAAAGACGCTTTCGCATCTGATCATGGTAGGATGCAGCCCATCCAACCATAATAGGAAAGTGAAGCATTTGTGCCCAATTAGGTAACACTAGTTACTCACTGAAAAAAAAAACATTCCAGATAAACAATTGGAATGATTTCAACACAATCCAATTGATACCGTTGGATATACTTTGTTCATTATCGAATGTCACTCGCTGTCTCAAAACATGAATTGATTGATTGATATACATACTTTTAATATTGTTTAGTTCGAACTTGTAATATTATTCTTGATTACAAAAAAAAAAGGATCAACAAAAAACGTTCTGTATAAAAAAAAAACAAGAATACAAAAGAAAAAATTTAAAAAGGATTTTTTACTTAATAGGGAATTGCTGAATATGAGTCTTTAAGCAAAAAAGGTTATGTTCTCAAATTTACTTAAGAAGTTTAAATTTTACCTATATACCACAAAAAGAGGTAAATTAATATACAAACCTTAAAGGGTTTTTTGATAGATATCTAGACGAAAACATAAATTGTTTTATGTGGAGATTATTATGCTTTCTTCAGCTTTTATATCATCGTTTTCAGTTTTTGTGGGTTCTTTAACATCCCCATTAAGCGTAGAAGGTTCCTGTCCCGATTCTTCTTCTTCTTCTTTTGGTTCCTCTTCATTGACATCGACGTCCAATTCTAATGTCTTTTTCAAGATCTTACTCAATTCGGCTTTAGCTTTTTCACCTATACTTTGTCTTTTTCTTATAGTAAGAATTAAAACTCTAAGTAATCTACTTTTAAGAATTAAAGCTTTGGGGGCATTATGGAAAAAAATGTCAACTTGCTTAAAATTTTTAAGAATTTTCTTTTCATCACTTGGTGCATCAGATAATAATAATGGAATAAGGTTAGAATTTAGTTTTTCGAGTTGTGCTTGATAATCAGATAATCTTGACTGTATAGAAACAGAATTTATCTTGCTGAAAACATCATCTTGTTCTTCCTTGGTATCAAATATATAATCACCCAATTCCATATCATATTCATTGATTTCATCTGCCCAATCTGAATCATATTCGGCAAGAAATTTACGCTCTTCTTCCTTTTTCTTTTCTTCGGCTAATTTCCGTTCTTCAGATTTAGTTGATTTGACAGTTTTAGCTTTGATAATTGGTGCCTTTTTTTGTACTCTTTGCTTTTTTGTCTTTGGTTCAGTTTCAACTTCTTCATCTTCTTCATCTTCTTCTCCATTTATCTGATTATCCAACTCTTGTAATCGTAATTCTTCTTCGGTTGGTTGCTTAGAACCCCATTTAACAAACATTTCCATATCAGGAGGATCAAGCGCCAATTTGTATGCATTCTCCAATAAGTTGTCTTTTCTTCTCTTGTTACTGCTATTAACAAAATATTCATCGATTGAATCTTTATCTAAATGTTTGATATCATTGCTATTTATCCAAATATACGTGTCATCACTGAAAAATCTAACTGGAAGGATTCTAGACGGACCAGAACTTGGTTTCTTCTTTGTTCCACCACTCTTTGGACGCAGGTTTTTTGGCTTTTTATTGATGATGTTGGCTGGAAGGATTGTTTCATCAAGAACCATTGCAGGCCATGGTGGATAACCTTTCACTTTTGCTAAGACCGTACAAGCTGGTTTATATCCATCTATTATTTCCGATAATTCATTCTGAGATTCAGGAGCTTCGTTTACTTCTTCTTTAATTGGTTGTTCACTCATTATTGACTAAAGAAGTTTTCAGATCGCGTTGATTTTTTGGACTTTATTTTTCACTACAAATATTGAGATTCTTGCATCAATCTTTCAATTATACGCGTACTCTGTGTATTCTGTTGTCCCTGTTGTACGTTTAATCTTGTAAACTCCTCTATATATTCTATAATAGCCCATCCCAAATATGCAAAACGCCATTTCCGCTAGCACTAACGAGTCTGTTGTGTGGATTATCGTACTGTACAATATTCAACACTTGTGAAGTAGCATCTAAATTCTTATATAACAGAACACCCGATTGGTTCCATTTCCAAACTTGAGCACTTGCAGTGTCTGTACCATTGACAATGTACTCTCTACCTATTAGTTGTGAATTCAATTTGAACAGACCAGAGTTATTGGTGGTGAAAGTAACCAATTCCTTCTCAGATTCAATATCAAAAAGCTTTGTCACACCATTGTTCATGTTGACAAGGCAAAGTTCGTCGAGTATATCGACTGAATTTAGACTCTCACCCATATGATCCGTCATTAAACGGCCATTTCGAAAATCAACAGTAAAACAATCACCATTCGAACTTCCAACCGTTACTTGTTGCCCCAGAGAACTCGACTCAATACAATTCAAGTTATCATTACCCAAATCAATACTATATATGGGAACCTTCACATTGGCTTGCCTTTGATCAAATAGATATAATTTATGGTTCTGTCCACATATTGCTGTTATATTGTTATTTAAGACTTTACAAGCCAATGGCACATCCTTATCGGGTAAAACTCGATATCCCATTTCAATACGTTTAATCAAATCAAATGTTACAAAACCATCTTTAGACCCACCAATGAAAAACTCGTTATTTGATGCTATATCGATACAATCAACCAGAAATAAGCTATTCTTATTTCGTGCAATAATTAGTGGACTATTTTGAGGTTCAGATAAATCATGAAGTTTGAGTAGATTGTCATTCCCACCAGAACTGAGAACAAAGGATGTATCCTTGACTAGGCATAGTGCATTTATTGACGAATTGGGATGCGCATTAAGCTGCCAGTAACTCATGTCATAAAAGATCAAATTTTGTTAATTTTTTCCCCAAAATTGATTAATGCGCATACAAAGGTACAGTAATTTCAAGTAATAAATGTACAAACAATAACAACATGAGAGTCAATTTTATGAGAATATTCCGATTCTTATTGCCGCTACGTAATGCCGGTAAATTCGGAGGATTTCGGAGGATCCACCATTTTTCCCCGAAACTTTTCAACTCAATCTGGTTCAACCATTAAATCCGAGAATATTCCTAAATTATATTAAACAACCTATTTGGGCATTTATTACTGAACTTAAGCCCATTGAAGTAGCATGATTTTAATTAGCAGTTTTTTTTTCCACAACCTATTTGTGGAATTTTTATCATGCCACCACATTTACACATTAGGCAGGATTCCATGCAGAACCCAATGCATTTAACCCCAAAAATAAAGCTATTGTAATTCAGTTGTAGTATTTCTAGACCGGAGTGCCACCCTGTTTGATGACATCCACTCTTTGTTCAATTCCCCCTCTTAAATCTCCTCGAAAATTTCAAACGGAGATTTGTCTTCCATATTACTCTTTTTTTTTCCTCCGTAGATTCTGGTATTGCATGCCATATTTCGCTCATCTTTGTTTCACATTCATTGCCATTTCGCGGTAATTATCTAATCTTCTCGCTTTGTGTATTGTTTTTTTAGGGAGGTGAACAAGTTGGAAAATGATGTGGGGGCGTATTTGAAATATCGGAGTGAAATAGCATTCTATCTCGGACCACAATAGTAAAATATTTCACAAAATTAATAAGGGAGAATTATTATATACCCTATTTTTTCAACATATTCTATAAATAAAGGGATAGCTCCCCCTCGTTTTCAATTTTAATAATTATAATTAATCTTTCTATATTTCATATTCAAAAATGGGTGATTTCTTAACACCTTCGGAATTACCACAACCAAAGTTGAAGAGAACCAATACTGGTTTCACACCCAATCAAATTATCGCCTTAGATGCGTCAATCCCAGAATCTGCTAAACATATTTGGTACAAGTACTCTCAATTGAAGCGTTTTGACAATAAATCAACCGATGCAAAGGTTGGTAGTATCAATGATAAAGCTAACTTTGAAGAATCCTTTGTTAGACACGTTGAAACAACCCTCGCTAGAAATTTATATAATTGTGACAATTTGGGTGCTTATCAAGCCGCTTCAAATGCTGTTAGAGACGCTTTGTTGATTGACTGGGCTAATACCCAACAAAAGCAAACCATTCAAGATGGTAAGAGAGTTTATTACTTGTCTTTGGAATTCCTTATGGGTAGAGCAATGGATAATGCCATTATCAATTTGAAGGGTAGAGATACAATCAAGGAATCTCTTTCTGAATTGGGTTTCAATTTGGAAGATGTTTTGGAAGAAGAACCAGATGCTGCATTGGGTAATGGTGGTTTAGGTAGACTTGCCGCTTGTTTCGTCGATTCCCTTTCTTCAAAGAATTATTCTGGCTGGGGTTATGGTTTAAATTATCAATACGGTATTTTCCAACAAAAAATCATTGATGGTTATCAAGTTGAAGCTCCAGATTATTGGCTTAGAGCTGGTAATCCATGGGAAATTGATAGAAAGGAAATCCAAATTCCTGTTGACTTTTATGGTTATGTTTATGAAGAATATGATCAAAACACTGGTAAACCACGTAAAGTATGGAAAGGTGGTGAACGTGTTTTGGCTGTTGCAGCAGATTTCCCAATTCCAGGTTATAATACCGAAAACACAAACAATTTGAGATTATGGAATGCTAAACCAACTCATGAATTTGATTTCAGTAAATTCAATGCTGGTGATTATCAACAATCAGTTGCTCTGCAACAAAAGGCTGAATCTATTACATCTGTTTTGTATCCTAATGATAACTTTGAAAACGGTAAGGCTTTAAGATTGAAGCAACAATATTTCTGGGTCGCTGCTTCTTTACATGATATTGTAAGAAGATTTAAGAAGTCACATAAGTCTGATTGGAGCAAGTTTGCCGATAAGATTGCAATTCAATTGAATGACACTCATCCTACTTTGGCAATTGTTGAATTGCAAAGAATCTTTGTTGATCAAGAAAATTTGGATTGGGATACTGCTTGGTCAATTGTTACCAATGTCTTTGCGTACACTAACCATACCGTTATGACCGAAGCATTGGAAAAATGGCCGGTTGATTTGGTTGCCCAATTGTTACCTCGTCATTTGGAAATCATTTATGATATCAACTTTTACTTCCTTAAAGAAGTTGAACATAAGTTCCCTAATGATCGTGAATTATTAAGTAGAGTGTCTGTTATTGAAGAAAACAGTCCTAAGTCTATTAGAATGGCTTATTTGGCAATTATTGGTTCACATAAGGTTAATGGTGTCGCAGAATTACATTCTGAATTGATTAAGACTACTATTTTCAAGGATTTCGTCCATGTTTTCGGTCCAGACAAATTCACCAACGTTACCAATGGTGTCACTCCAAGAAGATGGTTAAGACAAGCCAATCCTAAGTTGGCTAAATTAATCAGTGAAAAATTAGAAGATCCAAATTATAACTACCTTACAAACTTGGGATCTTTAAAGAAGTTGGAAAAGTTTGTTGATGATGAAGATTTCTTAGTTGCTTGGGATAATATCAAGTTTGACAATAAATGTAGATTGGCTGATTTGATTAAGCAAGAAACTGGTGTTGAAGTGGATCCAAACGTCTTATTTGATGTTCAAGTCAAGAGAATACATGAGTACAAGAGACAACAATTGAATATCTTTGCCATTATCTACCGTTACTTGAGTATTAAGCAATTAATCTCTCAAGGAGTTTCTATTGAAGAAATAAAATTGAAGCATTATATTCCAAAAGTTTCGATTTTCGGTGGTAAGGCCGCACCTGGTTATTACATGGCAAAAACCATTATCCACTTGATCAATAAAGTTGGTGAAATTGTTAATAATGACTTGGAAATCGATAATTTGTTAAAGGTTGTTTTTATTCCTGATTATAATGTTTCCAAGGCCGAAATTATTACACCAGGTTCTGATTTATCTAACCATATTTCTACTGCAGGTACCGAAGCTTCAGGAACTTCCAACATGAAGTTTGCTTTGAACGGTGGTTTGATTATTGGTACCGTTGACGGTGCCAACGTTGAAATCACTCGTGAAATCGGTGAAGAAAACATCTTTTTGTTTGGTAACTTGGCTGAATCTGTAGAAGAATTAAGACACAAACACTTGTATGAAGGTTTGCAAATCCCAGAAACTTTGGACAAGGTTTTCCAAGCCATTGAATCAGGTGCTTTCGGTAATGCAGATGAATATAGATCATTGATTGACAGTATCAAATACCATGGTGATCACTACTTGGTCAGCGATGACTTTGATTTATTCTTGGCTGCACATGTCAAATTGGAAAAGATATTTGGTCATCATGGTGGTGATTCAAAAGATAAAGACCATTTGCATAGATGGGTCAAGAAGTCTGTCTTGAGTGTCGCCAACATGGGTTTCTTTAGTAGTGACAGATGTGTTGATGAATATGCTGAAAATATCTGGCATATTGAACCATTAAATGAATAATCGATCTTTTATTTCAATTCTCCATTTAGAGAAGTTTATAGGTATAAATTTACTAGTTAAGTAGAGTAGTTGTCAGTAAAGATGGTTCCTTGAATTATAATGCATGATTATGTAATCCGGATTCGGAATTAGGAAAAGTTTCCGAGAACAAAAATTGAGTCAAAAGAAATCTCAAATTCAGTAACAAAAGAGAATCAATTCAAACCCTTTACTTTAATAAGGATAGAGATTTTGAGGGATCCAAAAACTACACAAGCAAATATCTCGGTGTTTGCAAAATAATTGCTGTGCGAAGGTTACTTGTGCACATTCAGAACAGCTTTAGCCCAACGGGTTTGTGTCCTTTTAACACCTTGTTTTAATCGATCCATTATTTACGATCAAATACCATAAGATAATAGTTATCCAACCACAATAAACTAGACTTTCGCTTCAAACACAATGCTTTTCTTTCAATATTTGGTGTTGTTTCTCGTACAATCCCTTGTTTCCTTTGCATTGCCACCCAAGCTGCCAAGAAGCAGTTTGAAGGAAAAATTCTTGATGAACAATCTTCCAGGGTTACACGAGAACATTCCTAAGGAACATATGCCCCTTATGTTTTCGGGACAAATAGAGTTACATCCAGAAAATCACACACATTATTTCTTTTGGAAATTTGGTGATACAGAAAATCGTCTTCCTGAAAACAGTAAAAGAACTATATTCTGGCTTAATGGAGGCCCCGGATGTTCTTCTATGGATGGTGCTTTACTTGAGCTTGGTCCATTCAGAATAGATAAAGATAACAAAGTTGTCTATAATACTGGTTCGTGGCATAAATTATCAGATATTGTTTTTGTTGATCAACCAGCAGGTACTGGCTTTAGTTTTGGTGATGAATTTTCAACCGAATTACTGGATGTCTCTTTTAACTTTTTGAAGTTTTTGGAAAAATATTTTGAAATGTTTCCTGAAGATTTAGAAAATGAAATTTATTTAGCTGGTGAAAGTTTTGCTGGTCAATATATTCCATATATTGGGAAGGCAATATTAGATCTTAATAAGAAAAAGCATACTTACAACTTGAAATCTTTACTTATCGGTAATGGTTGGATTTCTCCGAATGAGCAAAGTTTATCTTATTTGCCATATTCAGTTCAAGCAGGTATCGTCAGTACTGATAACTTTATGTGGTCTAAGATCTTAAATCAACATGAGAAATGCCAAAAATTGGTCAATAATATAGAAGCAAAATCTGGTGCTTCGATGCAAGATTATCACGCTGCTTCTCAAACTTGTGAACTGGTATTGAATTATATCTTAGAAGCATCAGCAGATTTGAATAAACCATCAGGCGAACAATGTGTCAACATGTACGATTATACATTGAGAGATTCTTATCCAGCATGTGGTAGTAATTGGCCATATGAATTAAGTTATGTCACATCATTTTTGAGACAAGAGCAAGTGATGAATGATTTAAATTTGGAACAACACAAGAAATGGAGAGAATGCTCTAGTGGTGTCGGTAATCATCTTAAGTCGCTTAACTCTCCACCAGCTATCTATCTTTTGCCAGAAATTTTAGAACAAATTCCTGTGATTTTATTTAATGGTAATCGTGATATCATTTGCAATTACATTGGAACTGAAAATATGATTAAGAAATTGCATTGGAATGGAAATAAAGGGTTCTCATCAGATATAAATATCATTGATTGGATTTATGATAATCAAACAGCTGGGTATATCAAGACAGAAAGAAACTTAACTTTTGTAAATGTTTTTGATTCTTCACACATGGTTCCCTATGATAAACCAGACGTTTCAAGATCATTGATTGATTTGCTTACAGGTAATTATGATGAAATTGAATTGGAAAATCCAAGTGATCTGCGCAAAAAGGCAATTGTCACCTATCCAATCGGTGTTAGATATGATAGATTGAAATCTGAATCTGAATCTGAATCTGAAAAGCCAGACGAATCTTTGGAAGACAACACTGATGAAATTTCTAATTCTACTGAAAATAATCTGACTTCTACAGACAACGTTTCACTTAATTCAGAAGAATCAGGTGAAGATGTTTCTGCTACTTCAAGTAGAATCACTAGATTGATTCAATTGGTTGTGATTGGTGTTTTAATATGGGGTATCTATGTCATCTACAATTCGTATAATGCAAGACCATCTTCAATCATCAAAACAAATCCATCCTCCGGTACTGGAAGGAAAAAGAATGTTCAATGGGCAGATCAATTAAGGAGATTTCAAGAAGATGATTCTGAATTCCAAAGGCAAAAGAATCAAGGATTTTTATCAAAGACTATTAATAAATTGAAGGGCACAGAAAATCGTGGACGTTATGCACCCGCACCCTCAGATATTCCTTCAGAAAGCATTGAACTAGATGAAAATCCAGGTATTGAACAGCACACGGCAGATGACTTCATAATTGAGAGTGAAGAAGAGGATGAACAAGGTCACATCCAAGAAAGTCATCAAGTATAGCATACATGAAAGGAGCTTGTCCTTTTATATTTAAAGCGAGAAAGTTTTATATATTAATCTAAATAAATTCCAGATATTTAAATGTAATTAAGATTCCTTTTAACGGTAACAAAAAGTAGAGTTCAACGTTATGATATTCTTATGTTATGTGACCCATTTTTAACAATGTTTTAAATTATTGCAAGATTGTGTTGAAAATTGAGTAAATTCATAGGTAGAGAAATTTTGAAAGCCCTTAAAAGACATATCAAAAAGGTTTTTGACTACAGATTAGGCTTATGATGCTCACTTGTTCATGTTTAATCGAAAGTATTTGTGAAATACCGCTCCTACATTTTATTTTGCAGCCGGTATTTTCGCAACTAGTGGGAAAGTTTGATTACGTAATCAATTACGCAATTTTTCTGGTAATGAAAAATTTAATTCAAACATCGAAATAAATCAAATAGAGAACGACACAGTTCAAAGTAGATTGTTTTCAGCTTTTTATACAAATTCAGTATTTCCAGTGCACTGATTCGTTTGCTATATATCGTGAACTTATATCTGAAACAGTACCAAGGACAACTTTTAGAAATTTCAATCAGAAATCAGTCAATCAATTTATACACATAATCACAGATGTTCAGACAGTCGATCCGTAAATTGGCCACTGAAGCTGGTTTCAAAATATCTCATCCACCAAAATACACATTAGCATCGCTTCGTTCATTTCCATCTTTGGAACCACAAACCTTTGTTCCATTGCCAGCACAATTTTTCGATGCCCCATTAAGAAGAGATCATTTATGGAGTGCTGTTGTATATGAAGCCGATAGAGCCAGAGTTGGCAGTGGTAATGTTCCTACCAAAGGTGACAAGCCATTCTCGAACAGAAAGTTATTTCCTCAAAAAGGTAGTGGTAGAGCCAGAACTGGTGATGCCAACTCTCCAATCAAGGATAATGGAATCAAAGCACACGGTATTAAGGCTGGTCATGACTGGTCCACCGCTTTGCCAAATAAGGTTTATAGCAAGGCCTTTGCTAATGCATTCGCTGAACAATACAAAAATGGTAGATTATTCATAGTTGGCTCAACAGAACAAAACCAAAACAAAAATGAAATAAGCTACGATTCAGATGTGTTAGATTTTAAATACGACTATCCAGAAGCCACAAAGCAATTTGAAAAAGCACATGATTTGAAAAAGTTAAACTTATTATTTATAACCAATGGCCAAAGAGATAATTTGATCAAATCGACCGAATACCTCGGCAAAAAAGCTGATGTCTTGATCAAAGAAGCGGTCGAAGTAAGAGACATATTAAAGGCCAACCGTGTCTACATCGAATTACCTGCCTTGCAATGGTTCATCGGTAAATTCAGCATCTAATCTTGTATATAGTATAGTCATGATGAAATTAATAAAACATAAGTAATAATAAGATGTATTGCAATATAAAGTTAATAATCTAACGCTATATATCTTTAGGGCTCGAGTCACGTGTAAACGTCTAGGGGTTCCTGTATGTTATTATGATACGCTTTTTTTGAATCCCTTTTGTACCGCACTTTTATATTTAATTGCTAATGTGCAGTACCTGGAATATTTACACTAACAAATCCATTCACGCACCAAAAAATTTTCTTAGAGACATCCAATTCAATATTCGCACGCTGGAAGGTGGGAAAAAAATTCTAATATAGTAAAATTTTTTAAAAAGACTTTTTGAAGATTTTCTGTTTATTTGTGATAGTACCATAGGAACAAGTCAAGATGTTAGTCGTTCAAGAAGAAGGTTCATTCCAACACATTTTACGGTATGTCTTTAATCAAGCCTACTGTCTGTGAATAAGAATCGTTATGTTCAAGTTGTCGATGTTGAGATTTAAAAGTTGAAAAATTCATATAATTATATGTGAAATATTAAACAGTGGATACATAGAGTTAAGTGAGAGGAACAAACGATTATTCATAGTACACGTTGATACATTTGAGGAAATAAATACTAACAATTATTCAGTTTATTAAACACCAACATTGATGGTAGAATCAAGATCATGTACGCCTTGACCAAGATCAGAGGTGTCGGTCGTAGATACTCCAACTTGGTCTGTAAGAAGGCTGATGTTGACTTGAAGAAGCGTGCCGGTGAATTGACCCAAGAAGAATTGGAAAGAATTGTCACCATCATGCAAAACCCAACCAACTACAAGATCCCAGCTTGGTTCTTGAACAGACAAAAGGATCACGTTGACGGTAAGGACTACCACGTCTTAGCCAACAACTTGGAATCTAAGTTGAGAGATGACTTGGAAAGATTGAAGAAGATCAGAGCCCACAGAGGTATCAGACACTACTGGGGTCTTAAGGTCAGAGGTCAACACACCAAGACCACTTCCCGTGGTCGTTAAATTTGTTATTAAATTATACTGTACTTTTTGGTTAATTTTAATAAATAAATAAAGAATATGAAATAACTACTGTTGTATAATCGACATAACATGTAATTTAATTGAAATCATACGTTATTTAAACGATTGTAGATGTAATTTATCAACTAAATGAAGAGTTGATAATGGCTCAACCATTTGTTGCTCTTTGTCCTATTCAATCAATTAATCGATAAATCTGATCGATGGCTGAAAAATTTTCTGCATGTTCGTCGCAGAAATGTTTTGTCGCGAATAAAATGGCATAACTTTAACTTGCGACAAGTTTTTTTATCTATTGCATTATATCGAAAATTCAAGCACGGCAAGAAAGATAACTAGACTATGTGTTAGGCCATATTGCACTCAAATGATAAATACAATCAAGTCGATTATCGCAAATTTCGAGTTTAGCATACAAACCTGTATTCCTAGGTCATGTGCACCCTCGGTAACATAGTTGTTCCATGGGTGCAAAAATGGCCTTATCAAAAAAAATACATACATTTGCCTCTACATTGGTAGTTAATAAGGACTAGTTACATTAAATATTTATATTATGGATTCATGTGCAAAACAACTTTGTTAAAGAAAAATATGGCCAGCCCTAAAATGAGTCAACTTTCTGTCACACAAATCGTCTCTTTAGTAAATAATTCGTTGTTTTATGACCCCGTCCTTCAAAATCTTTATTCGTTATTCTTTAATACCTTTCTAATGGCCCTCTGTTCAATTCGGAATAATGATTATGGCCCAAGAAGAGTATGCGATCATGTTCTGCGTGTGCAGCGGCGAATCGCTGAAGGGCATGGCTTTCAAATTCCGCACCTCGTGTATAGCGATTTTTCTTATGGCTTCCTAAAACTAAATCCGATGATAGCGGTTTCTTCAAGGCCTTGTTGGCTTGTGCGCCATTCTCTTTTACTGATGCAGGATTGTCGTTTCTTCTCAAAAGCCATCTAACGTTGCCTTTACTAAAAACTGCAGTTCAGCTAAATACACTGCAACAGACATTATCAAGGAAAACACTAATTGCAGCGTTCTTTAAGTCACTTTTGGCTGCCAGTGGTGTTCTCAGATACAGGAACAATATACTCAACGAATTAAGTATCATGATATTCAATTTTGATAAAAATATTTCTAGTTTTCCTATAATTTATCTAGAAAAGAATTCATATATTCAATAAACTAAAAAAAGGAGCCTTATAAACGCAAGTATTCTTTTACTGCAGAACCCCATTCACCAGCCTTCTTGTAATGAGCGACCTCTTCTGGTAAAGAATCTATGGCCCTAATCAACTCATCACCCAAACCTTCTTCTTTAATTTGCTTGATAGAAGTCAAATATGTCCGTACTGTCAAAACAAGGGTCTCTGATTTGGGTAACCTAAGCAAACATTGTCTTTCTACTCTTAAAAAACATGAATCTTCAAAGTTGATTTCATCCTTATCAAGTGCTTCGACTACTTCACCTTCTCTTGCATGATTTGACTCAGTGACAAAAAAATTGGAATGTGTTTGAATACCCCAGTTGGTTCTCATCCACAAATCCTTTGCATTCACCTTTTTAAAAAAGTTGGCTAATGGTGATTTCAAACGAGCCTTATATTGGGGCACTTTTGAGTGAATTTCGGATACAGGTTTACGTATATAAGCACTTGGATCAAACCCAGCAGGAAATTCAAAAAGAGCAGCTTTAGTTTTCCAATTTCCGGGGTCATCTCCTTCATCTGGAGCAATCATAACAAAATCTTCTTCCATGACCCCAACCAAACGATGCATTAGTTCTCTTGCATCGCCAGAGCTAGATGAACGAGGAAACAGCTCGTCAGTAATCTTGTTATGGACTGTACCGGCCTTTAACACAAAGTATTGTGGGTATCTTTTTAAGAAAAACTCGATAATAAGATCATATAATTCACTCACAGCATCTTCCATTCGAGGGTCTGAATCATCAATTAAAATACACAGGTCTTTATGCTTCCGTATGATTTCTTTTCTCAATTCAATTTGTTTCAAATATGTGTCTTCAATAAGCAACCAGTCATAAGGTGTCTTTCCGATATTTTTGACATTCATTTGAACATTGAAGTTCTTTTGCTTTGCAAATGGACGGATTACACGTTGCTTTTCATTTTTCCAATCCCAATTCTTATCGACAGCTTCTATATTCGATTTATCTATAGCTGATATTGGATACTTCTTTCTTGTAGAAAGATATATGGTAATTGATGCGGCAATGAATAACAATAAGCAATAGATGATCATCCTTGGTTAATCAAACATAGCATTTAAAAAATATGATGAATTTAAAGCATATTTATAGTTGATACTCAAAGGTCGTAAATTGGACAGATTTGGAAGCATTGGCAGATCATATTATAAAATATGTATAACCCACTAAGCATCTAACCGCGATAATACTAAAAAAATTTGAGACAATAAAAGATCTGCCCGAAGGTGATTGAGGGGAAATTAGGTAATCCAAAATAACAAGATAACGGAATCAATACCACGAGGGGCTCAAATTGAATGTTTCAACAAATTTAAAGGGTTGGAAATTGACAGGGATAAGATAAGGACTAAAATACGCAGAACATATTGCCTCTTGTCTTTGATGAAATCTATCCGCTTATTTGCCGCAAACAAAGCATAAAGTGCAATTTGATACAAACAGAAAAATATGTCATCAGTATCATACCTGCATATTAACGATTGTGATTGATAAACAATACGAACATTGATATTGTAGTATTGATCGGTCTAATTGATTAGGTTATTTAGACAAATAAGGTAGTGACTCTAATTTTCATTTTTGATTCCACGCAGTTCCGCTAACAATAAGAACAGTTCAATTACTGTAGTATGCCGTTTTTAGAAACAGCGGAAAAATTCCGCCAATTTTTTTATGCTAAAACACATTCCAACGAGAATTGTGCGTTACTTTTCCACCTAGTTAATAAAACTGCTCGTCATGTAAGCCACCTTGATTTGAAACGTTCGATTTTGGAGATTATTTGCCTTGAAAAATTGATCATTCAAAAAAAAAAGCCAAGCACCATAATTTGGAATGAATGATTTTTTTCAAATTTAGTTATCGAATCCATCGTGTAAGCGAGAGAGAACTGTTTTGTGTAGATGACAAGCAAGGTTTCACCTTTAAAATCGAAAGCAGGTTTCATCTACCACAAAAACGGTTTCTGTACCTTTATTCTCCAGCTCCAGAGTCCACGCCCGATTGGGATAAATTGTATATCTAGATGCGCGGTTCAAATGAGACAAAGGCAAAAGTGCAATTTATCAAATATCGCACTGCAACAACGCATGTGAATATTTTCGTTATTATCACAAAGCTAGTGACTAACAATTAAAGAAAGAAAAGTCCAAAATTGTGGTGGGCAAGAATAATCTATTTAGTAGATCTATATCTAAAATTGGTTCTGCTTAAAAAGATAATCGCCCTCGAATGTGTAGTCTTTTCCCAATTAGTATAAACGCCAAATCTCGAGGCACGTAAAACAATCCACATCTCGGCAAGAAAAAAAAGAAAAAAGTTAACACGCGCCCTGTGATAAAATAAAATGCAATTCTTTACATCAAATTTTCCTGATTTGATTAATTATAATTTCGTAACCTTCATTAAAAATTCTATAGAATACACACAGAAAATTGTAGATAAAAAAAATGATGAAAATGAATTGAGCTCAAGACCAAGAACCCGATCTCAAACTAAGCAAGTTTTGTGCAACAGCTTCTTTCTTAATTGCTGCATTAGAATTTATCTCTGCTAATGGCTTTCTTTCTTGCAGTATAAATTTAAGATTCTGATTCTTGGTAGATACTTCTTTGTTTTCCTTGTCCAAGGCAACCAACTTTTCCTTGATTTTCGAAGAGTTATTTGGCATTAACTTAAATGTCATTGTACTTGTAGTATTAGAATTCAAAAACAATGGTTGCTTTTTTCTTGTTTCATTCAAAACCAAGATCGAATCATCAACAGAAGAGTCTGCATCGTTTTGTGGCGAATGAACTATAGGAGTCGAGTCGTAAGAATGTGATTTGGTGAATTGTGGCTTGATAGGAGTTGATGATATAAGATCTATTGGTGGGAACATGACTGAAACAACTGAAGCAGGTGCCAGCACCGGAGCTGGAATAGATGAAGTGATTGGAAGAGGAACAGAAACTGGAAAAGGAGTTGGTAATAATTCTGTAACTTCTTTTTCTTGACTTGATTGCTTTCTCAAAGATTGTCTCTTATTTTGAAACCAAATCTGAATGGCCTTTTCGGTCATATTCACTTTCTTTGCAATTTCCAATCTACGCAATTTATTTGGAGTTGATCCCAATTCGAATTCATTATTCAAAATCGCCAATTCATTTGGAGAAGTTCTTCTGCGTTTACGACGAGCCAATGGAGCATTATCAATATTTGGTTGTTGAGATGGGAATGTGGCAGGTGAGTGTGAAATGAAAGCATAAGATTTATCGATAGAAGTATTTGATGTAGTAATGACAGGAGTCGTAGTAGAAGGAGATACCTTTTCAGATGATGACGATGAAGATGATGATGATGATTTGCGTTTTCTGATTTCATTGATGTTAACATTGGGAACATCTCTGTACACATGTGTATTAGAATTTATTGGAGTATTAGAAGCATCTCTATAAACACTTGTATTGGAACTTATTGGAGTGTTGGCGGCATGTGGAGTAGGGTAAGTTCTTGAATAGATATCCAGTATCGAAGGCAATTTGGTGAAACCATTGGCATTCAAGATCAGTGACAATGGAGGCAAGCTTGGCTTGGTGTGTGAAGGAGTTGGTGGAAGAGCTGGTCTCTTTGGAGTTTGAAGGAACATAATGAATGACTAGAGTTAATTGTAAGTGTTGTAGATCAAGTGTTTAAACAAAAAAAAAGAGAGAATCAGAACTCTATATATATATAAATATATATAATCAAAAGTATTAAAAAATAAATGCGTAATTTAAATATGCGTGTATGTTTAGATTCAAAGATGGAATATTTCGCCTGCTTCTGTTTTTATTTATTCAGAAGGTGTTATGAGGTACATGAATTTATTCATGATACGCGATGTAATTCATATAAGGCTATTATTGTGGTAAATTATCGCGAAACTGAACAAAAGAAGAAATATGTGCCTTTCCGAAAAGGAGACCATTGCCTCAAAGAGAAAGCGACAATGCATGAAGCAAAAGCGAATTCACGTAAACGTATATTTGAAATGAAAAATGATACAATGAAATTGAATAAGGACATGCGCCAAATTATAAACAACACAGACACTATAACATACATTATATACTGCAATTACAACACCCAAAAAGGAAATATCACGATACATTAACTTGATTTAAAATCTTTTGTTTTGAAAAGGAGTCAAAATTTTATGCCGACGCGACTTTATAAATAAATGTAAATAATAACACAAATTTTTGATTTCTTCTGTGTCCTTAAATTCTGTACTTTAAATAGAAATTAAATAATGTAATATTCTACTTTAGGTAATATACTTGCCTGTAGTGTTTATGCTCGCCATTAATTTAACGATTCGAGCCATTAAAGGTGCATAAAGTTTATTTACATTTTATTTTACTTGTTTATGTGTTGCTCATCCCTCCAGCCCTTTAATTTCGCTACCTTTCTCGCCCCACTTCCCCCTGTCTTGTTTGATAAATTTGATAAAGAAAAGGATCTTTATTCTTTTTTCACCATTGTGCATGTGCACGTGCACTATCAAGAACTGATTATCGAGGAGACGGAAAAAAGTAATGAGATTCTACAACTTTAAAGTTATAAACCTATAATTTATCAATGAGTAAATTTGGGCTGTTATCAATTGTCCCAATATTTGCAATTGCTGCATTTTTATTTGTGTTTTCGAATCATCAAGTGTCTAATTTATTGGATAGTTTATCATTATATAAACAACAATCTATAATAATCTCTTCGGCAGATCTTCCCCTTAATGAAAAGCAGATAAAAGAATTAAAGAAATTAGGTCTTCTGGTTAAGAATCCTGTCAGAATCGTAACCAGAGAAGGTGATATTGAACAAGAGCAGGTCATTCATGGAAGATTTTTACACATCACAGATCTCCATCCGGATCCATATTACCTTGAAGGTTCGAGCCCCGATGAGCAATGTCATAGTGGTGGAGAAGATGGTATCAAAGCCGGCAAGTATGGTGATGCAATCTTAGGTTGTGATAGTCCACTTATCTTGGTCAATGACACAATCAATTGGGTTGCTGAAAACTTGAAGGATAAAATCGACTTTATTGTTTGGACCGGTGATAATGTCAGACATGATAATGACCGTCGTATCCCAAGAACTGAGCAAGTGATTTTCGATTTGAATGAACAAGTGAGTGGATTACTATATGAAACTTTCAAAAATACAAATGCTCTGAATATGAGAAGTATGGATGTCGATTTGATACCTTCTTTGGGGAATAATGATGTTTATCCTCATAACTTATTTTCTCCAGGTCCAACATTACAAACAAGAGAATTATTTAAGATTTGGAAAAATTTCATTCCTCAACCACAATTGCATGTTTTCAGTAAAGGTGCTTATTATTTCCAAGAAGTAATTCCTAATCATTTGGCTGTTTTATCACTAAATACTCTTTATCTTTTCCAATCGAATCCCCTTGTTGATAATTGTGATTCGAAAAAGCAACCTGGGTATCAATTATTCGAATGGTTGGGTTTTGTTTTAAAGGAAATGAGAGCTAGAAACATGAAGGTATGGTTGCTGGGTCATGTTCCTCCAAATGGGAAAAACTACGATGAATCTTGCTTACGTAAATATATTGTTTGGTCTTATGAATATAGAGATGTGATTATTGGTGGACTTTTTGGTCATATGAATATGGACCATTTTTTACCATTGGATAGTGTTGCTGCATATAAATCTATTCGTAATTCTCAAAGTATCAAACTGGAAGATTTTTCTGTATTTGAATTTGATGAAGGTGAAGATGAAGATAGTTTGAAAGAAATGATGGCATTTGGTGATGAGGAAATTAGAATTATGGGTGGCATCCCAAAGAATAAAGTTAGATATATGGAATCACTTCGTGAAACCGTATATGCAAACATCAAGGGTAAAAAGAAATCACGCAAATATGCCGAAAGATATTCCATTGCGCATGTTTCTGCAAGTGTGGTTCCAACATTTAACCCTGGATTGCGTGTCTGGGAATATAATATCACTGGTTTAAAGGAACAGGCCGAATTTAATGCCAAATATCATTTCACTCCATGGAATCAATTCTTCACCGGATTGGAGAGATTACTTACTACTTTCGAAACCTATGATATCGCTGATAAGGATACGATAACCATTATGAAAAAAGACAATACATTCCCGCCAAAGATGCCAAAGCGTTTAGGTTTGGGACCTGCTTATATTCCTCAAACGTTTACACCTGAAAGATATGTTCAATATTTTGCTGATTTAAAACAGATTAATGAAGGTAAAAAGAAATTCGATTATGAGATTCAATATTCTACTGATGATAAACTTTATGGTTTGAAAGATTTGACAGTTCTGGAATGGATTAAATTTGGAAGAAAGTTGGCAAAGCCGATTAAGAAAAACATTAAGAAGATAAATGAAGCTGAAAAATTGAACAAAATATGGAAGAACTATTTGAGAAATACATTTATTAACTCTGACTACGAAATTTTAGGATATGGTTAATATTTAGTTGTATAAATAAAGATATAGATTTCCAAATACAGTAATATTGCTGCAAAATTTTGGTTAAAAAAAATAGATAATTTATAGAAAAAACTCCAATTTTTGAAATATTATTAAAAAAAACTTTAAATAAATTTATAAAAGCAAGCATTTTGAAATTATCACTACATAATACTGCCTTGTTGTAGTGCTGTTTTAAGAAGTGATGGAAACTTGTGACAGATGATGTTATGTAGGAAAATAGATCGAATCGTGTAAATAGCAAATTGCTTGATAAATACCCATCAAGATTAAATGCTTTCATCATTTCATCGAATTGTATAGCAGTTAGCTTTATCCATCAAGATTAAATACTTTCCTCGTATTGTATAGCAGTTAGCTTTATAGAGGACAAATTCTACCGATGAGCTCTGTCAAGCCGAATTTTACTACCTATCCAGGCCATTTCGTGCTGGCCCTTCCCTTAATCTTTAATGTTTATATTATTTCAAAAGGGCCCAAGCCCTGAAATTATCACAGCACGTGACAATTTTTTCTTTGTTTTTCTTTGTTTTTGGTTGTACCGTCCTGAAAAATTGAGATCGTATCGCTGCCTCACCACCAATCTCGAGAAAAAAAAGTTTTCACATTCCCCTTCCTTTTCCTATATTATCAATATAACTATTGGACCATTAAAAATTCCTATCGTCAGTTAATTAACAGTAAATAAAGTCGAAATGGGTGGTACACGTGAAAAGAAGGTCGAATACTTCGCCAAGTTAAGAGAATTGTTGGAACAATACAAGTCCATCTTCGTTGTTGGTGTTGACAATGTTTCTTCCCAACAAATGCACGAAATCAGAAAGAGTTTGAGAAAGGACGCTGTCGTCTTGATGGGTAAGAACACCATGGTTAGAAGAGCTGTCAGAGGTTTCTTGGCTGACTTGCCAGAATATGAAAAGTTGTTGCCTTTCATCAGAGGTAATGTCGGTTTCATCTTCACCAACAGTGACTTGAAGGAAATCAGAGACGTTATTGTTTCCAACGTTGTTGCTGCTCCAGCCAGAGCCGGTGCCGTTGCTCCAGGTGATGTCTGGATTCCAGCCGGTAACACTGGTATGGAACCAGGTAAGACCTCTTTCTTCCAAGCTCTTGGTGTCCCAACCAAGATTGCCAGAGGTACTATTGAAATTGTCTCTGACGTTAAGGTTGTCGAAAAGGATGCTAAGGTTGGTCCATCTGAAGCTACCTTGTTGAACATGTTGAACATCTCTCCATTCACCTACGGTATGACTGTTGTTCAAGTTTACGACAATGGTCAAGTCTTCCCATCCTCTATCTTGGATATCACCGATGACGAATTGGTTGGTCACTTTGTTTCCGCCATCAACACCATCGCTTCGATCTCTTTGGCTGTCGGTTACCCAACCTTGCCATCTGTTGGTCACTCTGTTGTCAACCACTACAAGAACGTCTTGGCTTTGTCTATTGCCACTGACTACACCTTCGAAGGTTCTGAATCTATCAAGGACAGATTGGCTAACCCAGAAGCTTACGCTGCTGCTGCTCCAGTTGCTGCTGCCTCTTCTTCTGCTGCTGCTGAAGAAGCTGCTCCAGCTGAAGAAGAAGAAGAATCCGATGATGACATGGGTATGGGTTTGTTCGACTAAATGTAGCAACCAGTCTATATATAGTATAATTAACAATTCTCGATCTTTCGATTTTATTTTGTAGTCTATTTGTGCACTCAATTGCAGTAATTTAAATTTCTGATTTTTTTCGCAGCAATTGATAAAAGAATTGGCTTTAATGAGTACCACAGAAAACACATATACAAGTCGTTATTGGTCCATTGGCACGATAGCACTTTCGGGGAAATGCACAGTTGCGGCTGAAAAGAAGCTCTCGTTGAGTTTGGCCCGCTTGGAACTACTTATAAGTGATTTCAATCAAAGGAATTATGAAGTTGTACTACAAGCACTTGAAATATTGATTGAATTGAACCAATTGACTGCTCAACATGTAGACTTGCATTTGGAATATGTTTCTTTCTTTACCGAGGGCCGGATACATAAGATAGTCGAGAACTTGGTTTTGCCACTGCTCAGAGAATCTAGAAGAGGACTAGAACCGGTGGGTGATTTATTGACCCATCTTTGCAGGTTAGCACCCAACCTGAAATCATTCCATTCGTTAGAGAGGTTGATTGCTCAAACCAACCTCCATTTGTTCAATAAAACGGTCGTTTTTCAACCCAATGTTCCTGATTCTCCGCAGGTTGGAAACTACAAGTACCACTTAAATTGGCAACCTCCTTGGATCGATCTTTTTGATCAATCAACGGATGCTTCGAACCCCACTGATACATCCAAGAGTGGGCACCCTTGCAAATTAACTTTTCTCCAGAAGCTTACAAGATGGACAAATAAATGGAAAATACGTATTAGATATATATACAAGTATCGATGAATGTCGGGAATTCTATGCTTTTCTTTCTTATCTCATTCTGTAGAGCTGTCTTGGGTCTTCTTCGACCGTCTTTCTCTGTTGAACAACCGGTTGATTCACGTGCTGTGACAACTTGCTTGGTTTTGGCCAGTCTTCGGGTAAGAGTCCGGCTCTTTTGAACAAAAATCCAACACGATCGCTAATATCGGCTCCAACACCAATCCAGTACTTAGATCTATCGAAGTCGAGTTGTACGTCCTTGAATGGCTTGACACCAAGTGCCTTTTCAGTTGGAGTCAACGGAACAGCTATTGGGTTGTAAGTACCTAAAACCTCGATCGGTAATCTGTCACGAGCCGTGCTTTTTTTGCTGACAACAATATTGTATATTGGAGAGTGCTTTCTGCCGAAACGGGCCAATCTTATCTTCAAAGGAGACTTCAAGGCAGACATTATATTAGGTGTTGTGAGATGATGTGCCTTACGTTTTGGTGATATTAAATCGCTAAAATTTTTTCGAGTACTTTTTTTTTGCTTCACACACGACCTGATATCGAAATATCATCTACGCAATAATTATCAAAACTTTTATCTAAATATACACGGTTAGAGCTTCTTTCTGGCCTTAAACTTCTGCTTTGGCTTCGAGACTCTGGATTTGCTGGTGTTGCCAGACTTTTTAGTTTTTGGAGCTTCATCATCGGACCAGTCTTCATTGTCCTTCTTATTTCCCTTTGCCCATTTCAACTTGTTTCTTTGACCTCTAACAGGAGCCTGTTTGACAGCATCCAAGTAGGCATCGACACCTGAGCCCTTTCCAGACAATGGATCTTCACTTTCTTTACCTTCACTGAAAACGATCTTGCCGTTCTTTGTCTTAAAGTCAGCAGCCTTGTTCTTAATATCGGACTTGGTTGCCTTCTTAGGTTTGGAAGAAGAAATATGCGATAACATTTGACGGTCCAACAAGTTCAATGGCTCATCACCAGTATCCAAAATAAACTGGTTCGATTTTTTATTCTTTCTCTTGTTTGAGTCATTGTCTTCTTCCGCTTCATCGTCGGAAACATCTGAATCATAAAGAGCTTCTTCATAAGCAGAAACAAACTTCTTTTCGGAAGCGGAAGCTGGTTTCTTCTCAGAGGAATCATCTTCTTCTTGCTTTCTCTTTGCTCTATTTCTAGTCTTTTTGATATTTGCAACTAACTTTCTGTCTTCTTCTGGAATTGCGAGTTCAACTTCTTCAACACCGAATTTTCTAATAAGTCTTTCAACAATATGCTTCACCTTTGATTTAAAATGACCTTTGTGTTCATGTGACCATCTCATCAATTTTCCTAATAATTCCTTCAAATTTGCTTTGACCATTTCTTCAGGTAAAGATAAAACTTCAACTTTGACGAAACCAATTGCAGACTTTGCAATTTCTCTCGAATTATGAGTCAAGAATAATTCCACTGTCAGGGCAATTTCGACAAGAGTTTCAATTGGCAATTGATCCTTGAATTCAAATACCAAACAGGAAACGGCAGTGATTGTAGCCGACACCATATGAGGGGTTTGAGCAGCCAAACCGGCACTAACCATAGTGAAATATTCAGTCAAAGAAGCTTCAGAAGATGGAGCATCGGCTTCAAAACCAGGAACCTTGCTGTTTTCAATTACACCACCAGCAGCCATCTTGTAACCCATTTTGTTCAACACTTGGTATGATAAGGATCTACTTCTTTCGTTGGTATCTTTGGTCGACATAATGACTTCTTGTAAAAGAGCTGGAATCAAGTACAAGTCTGAAGAAGGTAACAAGTCCAAAACTAAGTCGATAGCGGTCAATCTGGAAGCACGAGCGGAAACGTGAGTTTCTTCACTGGTAGATATCAAAACGGTTTCGATATCGCCAATGAATTGCAACATTGAGTTCTTTCCTTCTTCTGTTTCGGCAAGACGAGAAAGAATTCTATAAGATCTCTTTTGCAAAAGGGCACTACCTTTTAAGGTCAGAGAGAAGATGGCAAAAAGAGCATTATGAGATGAATTTGGAACATATTTGGCCATGGCAACAATCAAGTCCATCATTGTTGAAGACAATTTTTGTTCATTGTCGGCCTTTTCAGAATCCATAGCTTGTTTCAATAAACCACAAACTTTATTGAAAGTGGTTTCCAAATCTGATTTTGGAGTGATTTGCAAGTATGTATCTATTGTTTCCAATACAAACCCACGAGAGTCAGGCATAGTAGATGAAAAAACATTAAACAAGACGGATAAGACGTTTGATGCCTTAGAGGCCAAATAATTCAAGTTGACCTTTGAATCTTCAATAGTGAATTCCTCTTGAATCAACAAGTCATCAGCCAAAGCACCTTCACTATAAGCAAGATTCGATTCGACCAAAAGACGCAAAGCGTGACAAATAGGAACACGCAAATCGACCTTGGAATACATCAAATCGGATAAACTTGCAGCAAAAGCATCATCAAAAGCGGTGGTTAAATCGCGAGGCAAGTCACAAAAGTGAGGCATCAAAGACCAAATTTGATCGACAATCGTTTGAAAGATTTTGGAGTGAAGAGCACTAGATAAATGGATCTTCTTTTTGAAAAACTCAACCAAAGGCAATATTTCGCTTTTATAATAAGCCAATTCTGCGAATCTCACGTTATCTCTCAAAAGAGGCAAGAGCCATGCACGGCCTTCACCAGAAGCGCCGCCAGTCAAGTTCAAAGGCAAGACACTCAACACTACTTTTGGACCCATAGTGCTTATGGCAGCTGCAATCACATCTTCGGCTTCTTTATTATGAGCAAAGGAATCCGTTTCGCTTGTCCTCCATTGACCAACAACTTCAACGATGCTTAAAAAGTCTGGATTAGAACGTGTTCTTAACTTCAAGATTGTAGCACTAACAAACTCCAAGATCTCTTTGAATGCTGGCTGGTATTTAACTGAAAGAAGCTCGTTAGAAATATGTTCGCTTAAAAAAGTGATTGTTTCATCAACCAATTCGTAGATTTCACCCGAGATTCCATTTGTTTGGGTTGGTTGTAACAAGAAGTTATCAGGCAAAGTTTGACTCACTATAGCAATCAAGCATTGAGAAGAAGAAATGTATATGTCTTTTGATTCGGAACCCAAGAAGCTCAGAACAACAGGAATGATTGTTGGTAACTTTTGAAGACAAACGGTAGGGGCCAAAGTGGCATAACTTTCCAAAGCTTTAGCAACGACGGCCAACCAAGAAGCAGCCAAATGGGTATCGTTCATCGAAGGCTTCAAGTCAAAGATAATATCCAATACTTTTGAAAATCTGTCAACATCTATAATGTTTGACATAGACTCGAATAAGCCTTCAAAAGCACCAAATGCAGAAGAAACCAAAAATTGGTCAGAAGTTTTCGAAATTTCAAGTAAAATATCACACAAGTCTTCGATTTTGGTCGAAGGCCACAGGTTTGCCGAGGTGATAGAAGTAATCAACTGGAGGCAATGAATGATCTGAGTATTGAGTTCCTTATTCTTAGACAGCTGTTTCTTATCTCTGGCGGAGTGCAAAAGCGATTTCAATTTATTCAAAGAAACGTCACCAGCAAGCAGAGAAGCCACGTGAATTGGCGATGGTGATGTTGGAGGGTTACTCAAGACCTTATTGACAGCATCTTGGGCTCTTCTTCTCACTTTTGGTCTTGGATCAAACGATAATTCAAGTAAACCCATAATTGCTCTTTTTGGCGAGATATTAGCATTGGAAACCCATTGTTGATGGTCTTGTGCTAAAAGTAACGACTCCAAGGCACCAATAGTCGATCTCACCAAAGGAGCTTCAGCCTGCGAACTAAGAGAAGGTGCTAATTTGGTCAAAATATCGGCGAATTTGCTCTTGAGTAATGGCTTTGGAGTAAAAGGGAAAACTAAATCCAAAAAGTATGTTGCAGTAGTGGCTAATCCGGCATCAGCAATAGTCTCATTTTGGACAGCCTGGTCCAAAAGTGAGAGGAATGATACGAAATATGCAACAGGTGTCTTTTCATTCTTTTGTTCTTCGATGTTTTCTTCAACGGCAGATAAAATGATTGCCAAATGTTTCTGGTTATCCAATTTCGAGTTGATCTGACTTCTGATCTTGGTCAACTTGTCATCGAGCTCGAACGCATCGATCGACAAACCGCCGTCTGGATTACTCATGTTTGTTGTTTGATTGAAAAGAGCGATGAGATAGTTTTTCTAAAAGTATATGCGATGCGAAGACCTAAAATTTTTATTCGTAAAACGTACTTTGCAGCCGTCACCAATATGCAGGAACACATAACAATATTATTGATTAACGATTTAATTCAAGTTGTTTCAGTAAACTATTACTTTAAGTGAAAGCTATAAGAGAATCAAAAACCTGAATCGACCGTTAAGAAATTTATAGAAAAGAAAATTTAGCTTTATCTTCCATTTTTAATGTCTTGCTTATCTTAGTATCTTGTCTTTATCAAAATACTTATCTACCGGTAATAATTGTCTATAATTGTGTTTCTATACTTTTGTTTACATGTTGCTAATTATCTAGCCATTATGCATCCAACAGTAACTCTTCGAGCAAGCTATCGATCATCGCAATGTCATTGTTGTAGCGTGCAATTGCATGCTTCATAACCTTGATATCCCCGAGCTCGATACCGTCGTTCTCCATTCCAAACTCATTGCCCGGATCAAACTGCTCGAATTCTGTATGATCCCGAACAGAGTGTTTTTTCCCCAAAAAGTACCGTATGTCGTCAACAACTTCGATCGTGTCGGTGTCTTGTCTTTCAAGAATACGGCCAGCACTTTCTCTAATCAAATCAAGCAAACAATGCCTTGCTTCACGATTGTTGAATATATGTGTCAAATTATGCGCAATCATCTTTGTTATATGCTGTTCCAACTTATCACATCTTGTCTGCCATGCAACTCGGATAAGATCGAACCCGTTGTAACCGATTTCAGCCTCGAGGCGGTCGAAATCTGCCAGAATGAAGCCAAATTGCGACGAAATATTAACGGCACACATCGTTTTCAAACGGTCCAAAAACAATTCTTCGGCCGCAAAAAGCAACTCGCAAGTGTGTGATAACGGGAGGTGAGGCAAATCGTCGTGGTATAAGTAAGAAAGAACCAACTCGGCCGTAACACTACTCGAACAGCTCGAGGCCAATCGGATCACCGGAAGGTTGTCTATTGTTACTTTTGGTCTATCAATGATCGAGATATTGGATGTTTTGGCATAGTCTTGAAATAAGGGAAGCTCAACCTGAGAAGTTTCGAAAATGTCCGATTTGAACATTGTATCAAAATATTCGGATCGAGAGAGAATCGACTTGTGTACCGGGTAATATACAACACAGTCTGTTTGAGTATCAATCACTGCCACAATAACGTCTGGAACAGCCTTTCCAACCAAAGCTTCGAACTTGGTTTCTTGTGGCAATTCTGCGACAACGTCAATGTCTTCAAAGTCAACTTCATCGGTCACTTTGAAATTCATTTTATGTGCAATGACGTCTTCGTTCAAAAACAATGCCAAATCGGCCCTGGCCTTTTCGACGAACTTATATGAATAATCGTGCTTGAGTTTGGATGCCTGTTTCGGATCTGCGCTCCTCATTTTATCAACAAACTCGGCCAAATCAGCGAGTTTGAGCTTTGTAGCAAATTGGTACACTGCCTCTTGTACATGTGATTGCAACTTATCTATCGGAAGTGAATCTGTACGCAAATATATATAATCGACAATGATCTTGAATGCTGTGGGGTCCGAAGTAATTGGCATTTCAACCACATTTCGTGAGCTCCAAACACCTCCAAGTTTGGCTTTGAAATAATCACTTCTGGAGCTCAATAAGAACCGATTAAGACGGAACGATTGTAATTGACGCGTTAATGTACTTCCATCAACCTGTCTAAAGTGGAAAGATATGTCCTTATTGGCCTGCGCGGCAAGAAGCGAACTGATGTGACTCGCAAAAGGCTGCGACGCATCAACTGCTTTGGAGACGTCAAAACTTACTAATAAATCTCGAATAGTATCATTTAAGGCACCGTAAATACACCGTGCACCTTGAAAAGTATCTCTATCGCACACAGCTCCTCTTTTAAGTAGCAATTCGACTATTTTCAAGTGGCCACAGAGCGACAGTAATATCAACGGTGAATAGTCCCACTCATCAACTTGATTTATATCGAGATTTGGAGTTGAAAGTAACGAATCAACAACGTCAAGGTCGCCAGAACGGCATGCAATACATAGATCGGTGAATGCTTTTTTCAATCCTGCTTCTTCTTTTTCCGAATGGGCGTGGCCATCGCCGTTTTCAGCACCTCTTCCAAAACCTCTTCTTATTCTTTCTGGAACTTCAGCAGATGGCATGTTTGTGTAATTCATCGGTAAGTCAAGATGTACTTCCTCGGTATCCGACATTTCTATTTGATTTCCTCTCTTCTGTTTATCTTCTTTCAAAGCTTGATGATATTTTAAAAGATAACGATTTTTCAATTCTTATATACAGGCTCCAGCCAGATATCCCCACATAACTTGGATTAAATGTATATCAATTGTACTACAGAAGAAGAGCATTTTCATTCAACCCTTATTTTATTTCATAGTGACTATGTATTTATGTAGTATTTAATCATCAACTATTCTTTTCATGTTTATCTTTTCAATGACTGGCTGGTTATGGAATATTGCTACTCTCTTACGTAATCCAAACGGTTATTTTTTATTTTTATTTACAAATGGGTGCAAAATTAACTTTACAATTTCTTAACGAATTTGCTTAACATTAAAATCTAGACATATAGAGAATTTCGGACCTTCTGAAAATAATGAAATCACCTATCATACGAATTGATGAACAATTTGAACATCTTTTCTTTAAACCTGCTACTTTTCTTCTGCTTCTTTTGCGATTCCAAATTCTTTTGTTCCATTTCTTCTTGTTGAGGAACAATAACAAAGTCTCCATTGGAATCAGAAATCGGCATCGATTCGGCTTGCGTTATTGGAGCAGTGGTAGCATATACAGCAGGCGAGCCTACGTTTTTTGTGACAGGCAGCTTAGCATTTTGAACAGCAATATGGTTATTTGGGTCGGTAAAAGCGGTTGAATTGGTTAATTGATCGCTCCCATGAGTGCTGATCGTTGGTGAATTCGCCTCACGTGGTGATTCACTTTGTGGATGCGGCTGATCAAATGAATGAGGGTGAGAAATAAGCACTTCTTTGACAAGTTCTGGATCCAGTGTAGGGGCAGAATTAACCTGAGGTATGGCCGGATGAATATCTTGTAATTCCAGTTTTGGAAGTTCTTCTCGCCCTGCGTCTGCTTTCGATATATCAAGATATGAAAGATCGGTGGCAACCACTGGCGCAGTGTTCGGCAATACTGCATAAAAGCCTTGATTATTTTCAGGGGCCAAAAGTTTATCTGCTGCAAATCTAGAAGAGTATGTTTGAGTATTTAAAGCATCAGGGGCCTCCGGAGAAGGTTCTGGTGTCTGTGGAAAAATATTTTGACTTTCCAGGGAGACTTCCGAATTTTTGAGAGTAGGATTCTCTGGCCCCAATATTTGAGGTTCAGGCAAGCCAGGTTCAAGTGCGGCATCCTTAGAGTGAATGTTATCAACTTCAGGCACCTCTTCTTTCAGGCTAAATCCTTCATCTTCAACATTCAATGCGCTATCATTCTCAACAGGATTACCTAGGTCATCAACATCCTTTAAGGTTGGGTGAATAGGTTTAGGCAAATCGTCCGTTACACTACGACGATGTAAGACGTCAGAAGGTGGTATAGCAATCACCGGAATCTGAACAGCAACTGGATCAGCTGGGATTTGGGAGGCTTTAGAAAGTTCAGCATCAGTAGAAACGACTGTATCAATTGGAGTTTGAACAATCTCAGGAACAGCTGGACCTTGAGCAACAATTGGATGGATAGGAGCTTGAACGATTGCTGGATCAAGTGAACTTTGTGCGATGACTGGATTGATTGGATTTTTAGCAAGAACCGAAGGTTCAATTTCAGTTGAAGGATAGTTCGACTCCTTTGACGGCTGTGTCGGAGCGAATTGGTGGCGCATTGATGGATCCAATATTTTATGTGGCTCTTCACGAGCAACAGGTGATAATTCAGAGGATATTTGACGATAATTCTCCGTTACTATAGGAATTTCTGAAACATTGTCAGGAGAGGCAGAAATGGATATAGCATTTCCGTTACTTGGCATATTATCAACCTGCCTTGTGAAGCTCGAGCCCAATGATGTTCTTCCTGGATGCTCAAAACTACCATCTCTAATGCTTGAAGGTGACTCAGCGTTAACAGAATCACCAGCGATTGCTTGGTCTTGAGATTTCCTCTTTTTGAAAAGCGAAAAACCTGTAGACTTTCTGTTCTTCTTTTCTTCCTTCTTTGCATTTTTGGCTTCTTTTTCGGCCAATTTTTGCTGCAACCTGACTTCTTTGGAAGCATTTTTTTCTTGCAATTCGAGATCTTTAAGTAAATGACGTTCATCACGCGCACGTTCCTTACGCAGACTTTGCTTTGGAATAGGTTCACGAAGAGAGTGGTTTGCAAAATCTCTATGATGCCCATGATATTTGAAATTGGAATCAACACCACCAACTTCGGCTAAAGTCTTATCCTTCAAAGGCTCCGAGTTCTGTAAAGAGACAGCAATTGCATAAGCTTGTGCTTCTGTAGTCGGTAAAGCCGGTGGAGCATCAGCAATATCGTCATGGTGGTAATTTCCAGAAACTGGGCTGAAAAAGCCCTTCCTTGGACTTCTTTGTGCCTCTTGTTGTACCAAATGAGATAAATCTTCAGGTGCTTGTCCATATACTTTCTTGTATGCTGCTTCCATCGCAGCTGCATAAAAATCAGGAGTGGCTTCCGTTGGATTAATTTTTTTTGTTACCAGTATGGTATTTCTTTTGTTCGATGGAATGTGAATAGTTTCAACCCTATCGTCAAACTTGATCGATCCTGACGAAGAAACATTAGAAACGTTCAGAAGTATATCTTCATTTGCAGATCTTGAACGTGCGTGTTCATTTTGTCTACGAGTAGGCAGTTTTGGACTTAAATGATGTTCAGGCAGAGGTTTCCCAGAAGAAGCAGGGATGATTTTGACAGGAGACTCGCTAGCCTTTATCTTTGGTGGTTTTGCCAAATTCTCACGGCCGGATAAGCCCATGTATGGATGGGAATTGGCAGCGCTAGTCGCAGCAACAGCAGCAACAGCCGCTCTTGTATCATTATCGGCATCCAAATTGTCCAAAGCGTCTTTGAACTCCTCTTCAGAAGGTGAACCGTTCATTTTCAAGATCGAACGAAGGGTTTTCTCACCTGAAGATGACCTCTGTTCTGCCTGTTCTTCTGCCTCCTTTTCTCTCAATCTATGTTCCCTTTGGAGCTGTCGTCTTTGTTCAATTTGCTGTGCAAGTTCACGCTCTTTTTGACGCAATAATTTTTCATTCTGCTCTTCCGTATTCAAGGTAAGTTGAGGACCATCCAATTCGTAGTTGTACTCAAAGTCGTGCAAATCATTCTCATCAATCTTATTCAAATGGTTATTAGGAGTGTTTGATGATAAGGAGGACGTTCTTCCATTGGATGCTTGTGTGACAGAAGAGAGCGAATTGTTACGAGATGTTTGTCGAGAGTTATTGCGAGATATGTTCTTTGTAGTTGTCTCTATGATGTTCGACCCATCTGGTAAGGTTTTTATCGTTTGGGTTGTAATCGACTGTGTCCGACCATGCGAATCAACCACTTTTGTTGTTTTGGACGTAATTACAATATTTTCGTCGTCTTCATGTAATTCGTCCATAAAATGATGATGTTGCAACGAGTTTCGGCGAACCAGCAGCGAGTTCAAAGAATTCAGTCTTCTACCCGTCCCAGCACCGTTTGTTGTCAAGGAATTATATCTTCTAGGAGCGGCACCAGACGTTACTGGCTGATACGAGGGCTTTGGATTGTATATGACCTGTCTCATAGGCCTTGATGAGGTATTGTTTAAGGAAAGTGTCCTTGCGTTTGGTTGCTTTTGGGGATTTAGTTTTTGCAGTTTCGATTCATGCAATCGGAGAGCGGCCAGAGCGGCCAGTCCAGCGCCGCTCATCGACTGTGTTCTCCCAGAGGGCGAATTCTGAGAATACTGAGGGAGCCCAGTTACCCCTATAGCTCCTGTATTGCCATAGTTGTGGTCATATCTGTGAATAAGCTCGTTATACTTGGCAAAGCCTTGCTGTTGTTCTACCTTTCGCTGATTTTGTTAGTATTGGTCGATCCCATAATTCGATTAGTGAACTTATGCATACGCGTGAGGAAAACAAACCCATGTTACGTGGCGTCTGATTGAATAATTTGAAATGTTGATTTGATAAAAATTAACTTTTCTATTTTTGCGGGAAACGCCCTAAATAAATAAAAATAATAGTCGCACAAATTGAAATTTCAGGGACATAATAGCAACGAAAGAGGCAATGAGATAAGCAATTGTAGTCAGAAATGCTTAGGAATGAAGTGATTTAGACAAGAAATAGCGAGAGAGAATATCGGTGATATAGAACAACTTATGACAGGCTTGGAATAATTAATATGCCACGTCTCCACCCCACGAAATCTAGATAACGTTTAAGTATTGCTAGCCGTTCGTTGGATTCTCGGAAAATGTATGACATTTATTTTTCGAATGTTTTGAGCAAGCATATGAGCTCTTAACAATAGATGTATTGTTGATTTGCTGTATCATGCTCACTCGCACGTGGAATATACTGAAAGCGAAAAACCGCTTCTGCACCGAATTTGTTTACTGTCATGTTCGCATATTAATCGTTGTGATAAGCTCTCGCTAATTACCTGACACCGGAAACTTACTAGTTGTGAAGAACATAAATGAGGTGTTACTATATATCTTAAGGTAAAGCTCTTGGGATCTCTTTTATAAAAACTACTCGAAAATACTTAGAAAGAACAATAAATTGGGGAGTCACCGCAACTTTGAGTACACACAATAGCACTCTTAGGCATATGATATTTTTTTCAAAAACGAGTAAATTAACAAGAGAAATTATTCACAAATCAGCAATCAAATGTAGATTTGCTTTGATTGTTTTCTGTATAAGTATTTTGCATCCTATAGCAGAAGCAAAATAATTATTACAAAAACCGTTTCGCGATAGTGCCGATTCATGCTATTTCGCAGTTTCACTTATAGGTGGCTGCAAGAGCAGAAAATCAAGAACTATCCAGTGTTAACGCAAATTTTCTGCTTGGATAGATAAAGATACACTAATCTCTACATTTTTGGTTGTTAATTTTTCACTTATCTTTTATATTTCTATGCAATTATCTATTTACTTCAACAAATCGGTTAAAGTGGATTTGATTTCCTTTTCACTCAAGCCTTCCAAAGGAGTCTTTACTTCTCTTCCCTTTTCGAACCTGGCAATCAATGTAGGGGGCACACCATAACTTTCTCTGATCAAGACAGGTAACTTGTATTGTGTGTCTTTCTTTAAGGTCTGGTAGTTGTTCTTGAGGAACAGTCTCAATGGGACAGAGGCCTCACCAGTCTGCGAGAGATGGAATCTCAACTCTCTTAATGCCTGTGGAATAACAAATTTTGCGGACATATTTAATATGTATGTGAAATTATCAAGACTAACTGTTGGCTTACATAAATTTTCGTTGTTTTTTGTCGATTCTGACTGGTTAATTTTTCAGATTTTTTCGTGCGCAGAGCAATTTTGAAATAAGGAAACAACCGCGAGTTCGAGCCTGTATGTCGTACTTCTAGCTGAAAAATTACCGCCACTCCTTTTTTTTTTACAGCGGTGCACAAGAATATCTGTCAAATAAAGTGGCGATTGCCACAATAATTGCACAAAAAAAGTAATAAACTTGAAATCGGAGATGCGACTCTTTTTGTCCGTTGAGCCTTACGATTACACGCAATATAAGATCTAATCATTTTCGTACCTAAATCATTGCATTACACTATGAATCATTGGTCCCGAAGTCATAGGAACATTAATGAGATGGTTGCGCAAAATTACACATCTGTACTGATACTAAAAAATAATTATATCGTTAATTTCCGTATTTTCATCCGTTTGTTAGATGTTCTCTTATCATCCCTTTTTTCTCCACTTCAATTTTATCTTTCAACGAGTGGCGTTTTAAGTACAAAATGATTATAAATAGTACACAATAGCCGCTCTTGATTATAAAATCTAATTATTTACTTCTTTTTAAATCTTATTCATTCACACTAAAGACTGCTCATATGAAATTAGATACTTTTAGATTAGAACGTATCGAGAGAGTCATCAAAGAGAAACCTCCTTATCAAAGGAGACTCATTTTCCTTTTACCTGTTTTTTTGATTGCATTTATTTATGTATGTATCGACGGGCCCTTATCGAACCTTTCGGCTTGGCCAAACTTTTTACCAGGCTATTATGGTGATGGTGGTATTCACATTCCAGGTCATAACTATTTTGGTGGTTGGAAAGGATTTATCCGCCGCAGTGGTCAATTCAGTGAACTTGGACCAAGTGTTAGTTCAAACTTGGAATCGGTTTCCCTTTTTGAACATGCTCCATTGTCTGAAGATGGATTGAAAACCCAATTGGCTTCTTTTAAAAATGAAGGCAATGGCGAGGCATTTCTTACCTTGAACACCTTTAGTAAGAGCAGAGAAGAAGGCAAGTACGCCGTGATTGAAATCAGTATAGACGGTGTTGTTCTTGTTAGAAGTTCGACCGTCGCAACTCAAAACAATAAAGATACACGCAGTAAGGTCGTCATCAATATCTCCGATTATGTCTCCGTTGTTGAAAAAGGTGGTGATGTCGATGTCAAGGTTTTGGATGGCAAGTTTGATGATATTGACATCTCATTGAAATTGCACGTTGGTAAATCCACAAATGGTCGTAAAAATCACAGTGACCTGATTTTCAATACCCATAATGTTGTTCCATCGAGCGTGAGTGCTTTACATTCTTCTGACTGGACTTATTCTTTACCTAGTTTCAACCATAAAACTCATGCTGCCAAATTGAACTTTTTTATCACCCCAATCAAACACATTGATTATTTTTATGAAGAAGTTCCATACTTCAACGTCTTTATTGATGACTTGTATGTTGGAAGTGTATCTCCTAAATCCACCTTGTACCATGAGGAAACTATATCTCCCGGTCTCGCTAATGTGGCTTTCAATCCAATTGTCTCACATGGCCAATTTAGCGGCTTTGTATATGAAATTGATGTGACTCCTTTCTTGCCATTACTTTGGAGTTCTGAAACCAAGTTATCTGTTGGGATCTCACAACCATTTAACCCATTGACAGTTAACCCCGATCTTCATTACAGAAGCAAACCGGTTAAAGGTGATTTCTCAGATGAATGGTTACTTTCTACCAACTTGTTGTCCTGGGAATCTCTGAATATTGCTCAAGCCAGTGGTAAAATCACTTACACCAATCTTTCTGAAATTACCAAAGCTGAAGATAGATTCCATGGTAAATTCAAAAATGAGATAAAAGGATCTGATTACAACATTACTTTGAGTGCCAATTATACTACTTCTGTCACTTTCAAGCTAGACAATGGTAAAACCCAAGAATATGAGTTGAAGCACCATATTGAAGGCTTTTATTCAATCGCCAAAGCGATCCAAATTCGTAACAGAGATGTAGAAGGTAAGAATATCAACGACGATTTTGCTTTACTGAATAATTACAGATCAAAGACTCTGATCAGTGGCCATGAAAAACTCACCAGAGATTCATTTGCTAAATTCAGTCTTGCTTTGGCGATTGAATCTACCCGGAGAGGTGATACACTTGTTCCATACAAAGTGGTTATCGCTCAGGACTCCAAATATTCGAGAGATACAGGCGCTGATGTCAAAGCTCTGGAAGCTGTGGTAAGAGACAAGAACATTGTTGGTAATTTTGAATACAAGTCTGGCAAGGATAAGCTTCTGACAAGTATTGTTGGCGATATGATTATTGGCGGGTATTAGAAATACAATTTTGAGAAATTTTCAGTTTACTTTGAGAATGTGATATGAAGCATTTTTACTAAATACGAAATTGAATAATTTATAGTAATATATGAAATGAAATATCAGTTATTGATAGCCAAGATCTCTAAAGTCGCTACATTCGAACTTTCGAAAGACGCATAGACGACTAAATATGATATTTTGCCGTATGTAATCTCCATGAAATTAGCGCCGATCTCCTTTAAGGTTGCTAGCAGATATATACCCGGAGCCCCGATTTTAAAATTTTATATTTTTTGTTCTTTTCTAGAAAATCAAATATACGAAGCCTCTTGTGTGGCTCCACAAAAAAAAACCATCGCGGAATGCCGATCTTTATCAAAAAGACCCTTCTTACACTATCCTTTTTTTTTGGCATTTCATATATATATACACTTTTGTCCCCTGAAAATGAGCCATAGATACTTCAATTTTTAGAATTCAGTTGATTGTTAAAATGAAGGTGGAATCACTTAAAACTCCAAATTGGGTTCAACAAGACCAACCGAAAAAGAGCATTCCTAAATACCGTTATGTGATTGCTCTTTTTGTTTTGGGTTGTTTCTATCTCCCCGCCTTACTTAAAACTTTTGGTCTTCTTCAAGCAAATATCTCTTTTTGGGGACTTGAAGATATTTTCGATGGAATCATTGGTGATAATGATTCTGTCGATGACAAAGTCTACTATGAATTGCAACCAAACTATTCAATTGCAGGTGCTAGTCATGTTCCACTTTTTGAAAGTTCTGCTTTGATAGATGGTTTGAAGACCAACCTTAAATTGCATAATTCTACTTACGTTCAAGGTTCCCTTAGTTTGAACATCACTAACAAAAAGTTTGCTGCTGATGAATCGGTTTTAATTGAAGTTTCAGTTGGAAACGTTCCTATTTTACGCTCTTCTGGTGCTCAAACTGATTTGAACGTATACACCTCGAGTGAGACTCATTTCAATATCACTTCTTTCTTGCCTTTGATTAATTCTCAAAAGAGTAAATGGACCGTTTCAGTTTTGGAGGGTGATGCCAAAAATGTCGAGATTTCTTTAAGCTTGGGCTTATCCAAGGCTTCTTCTGCTTCTCCAAAGTCTGAAGAATTGGATCTCTTTAATAATGACAGAATCCCAGATACGATTCTTCCATTGGCTTTAAGCCCCGATTGGAGTTTTGATATTCCTCAGGTTTCTGCTAACACAACCCTGGCTGTTCTTAACTTGTTTGTATCTGCCAGCCAAGCAGCTGCCTCTTATTGGAGAGAAGAAGTCAGATATTTTAACATTTTCATCGATGACTTGTATGTTGGCACTGTTGGTCCAAAAGCTACTTTGCACCATTCTGAAACCCTCAATATCAATGAAAACTTCAAACCAGTTGTTCCATTTGGCCAATTCACTGGTTTATCTTACCCAGTCGATTTGTCTACTTTCTTGCCATTGCTTTGGAAAGCAAAGTCTTCTAAGTTGACGATTGGCATTTCTGTTCCTGAAACGGGAAAGATTGTCAGACCAATCACCACTGGTGTTGTCGATACCAACTGGTTTGTTTCCGGTAGCATTGCATTTTGGGAATCCAAAGCCGTTTCTAAGTCTCGTGGTTCGGTTTCTGTAGGTACTGCACCAGTCGAATCTATTAAAGCCGAAGCTTCTCGTGGTAGAAATTACAGTCCTTGGGCTCCTATCCTCAACCTTACGGATTACAAGGCCGAATTGTCTGCCGAGTATTCTTCTATCTTTGAGCTTACCTTGGTCAACAATGCCACTTTCACATATACTTTAACTCAGTCTCTTGACAATACGTTGAAGTTGTCTACCTCAGCAAAGGAAAGAAACGAGCATGGTCCTTACAGTGATGCTTCTCTCATTGATACTGATGTTTCTTTGAAGACTCAAGTTTCATCTAATGTCAAGATTTTTGATAATTTCGCAAAAACATCTGTGTCCAAAAGCAGTAATAATCTTACATTCAAACTTTCGTTTACCGAAAACTCCCGTAAGGTTAAAAAGACCGGGGCCATCACATTAACTGGTGTTATTGCTGACCTCAAGTCCGAGATCAACCAAAAAGATAATACAATCATTGCTAAGGAAGCTTTTGTCAACAAAAATACGATTATCAGCGATCTTAAATATCAAAACAATGATTTTAAGAGGTCGGTTTCGATCGCACTTCCAAAGTAATTTATTTTATAATTATTTATTAGTTTAATTGAAAATTTCTATAGGTTTTATATTACTTGTATCTTCGACAAATTCAGGAACTCCATTTTCAATCGAGCGTACCACTGCATCGATGCATAATAAAGCAGACATACCATCTTCACCTGTACAATATGGCTCGCAGTTTCCTTTTATAACTTCGACAAAATGTTTCATTTGCAAGTCGAATGGAAGTGTATTGTATAGTTTACTATGATCTTGAACGACAGATTCACGAACTATGGGTTTCAACCATGAAGGCTCTTTTTCTTCTGGCTGATGGAATAAGGTGAGATCAGGAACAGATAAAGTACCGCGTGAACCAAAGATACGATAAACCCCTTCTAAGTCACGAACCAACGGAATAGTTGGATTCTCACCTGTAGAACTCTCGAAATTGAAAGGAGATGTGATGTTATCAGAACATATAAAAGTCCCTATTAATCCAGATTTAAATTTGATGGTAAGTGCTGCACCTTCATCAACATCCGGGTATTGCTTTCTTTGCTTTTTCAAAAGCTCGGCATGAATACGTTCTATAGGACCAAATAAAAATTGAAGCAAGTCCAAATCATGCACCAAATTAATAAGCAAAACACCACCTCCAGTAGCAAAATCCGTTCTCCAAGGGGCCTCGTCAAAGTACTTTTGAGGTTTCTTTAATGTCCAACTTCCTTGTACCGCGATGATTTCGCCAAGTTTATGTAAATTGCGCTTCGCTTCAACTATAAATGGGTTGAAACGTCTATGATGTCCGACAAGCAATTTAACTCCAACTTCTTTAATATACTTATTAAGTGCAGCTGCTTCTCTTGGATTACTACTAAGCGGTTTTTCAACAAGCAAGTTTATACCATGTGATGCCAACTCGGTTGCAACTTTTATGTGAGTATGGTTTGGAGTGCAAACAATAGCACCATCTGGCTTACTAATTCCTCGTTCGGTACAGTAATTGACCATCTGTAAAATCAGTTCGAAATACATGGTACCAAAATCTTTTGCCACTGTAATCGCATTTGCCAGTGGGTCTATAATAGCGAACAACCGACAGTTTGGGTTGGAAAGTACATGTTGTGCATGGCGGGGCCCGATTAGTCCAGCACCAACAACCACTATGTTAAGAATTTCTGGTGCAGTCATTATTAAAATCGAAGTATTCTTGGATTATGATTAAGATGATATGAATTGTTTTAAATTTTTTATGTGTATTTGCATTGCAAATTTTTCATCTGGGGTAATCTCGGTATATTAATGGCACAAATTTGAAAAAAGCAATTTCTATTTGAGTCATCGGAAGACCTTTTTTTTGCACCTTTCGGAGATCTCCACAAGCTAGCCAAATAGATAGGGGGAAGCGATTAATTTAACTCACTGTTCAAATAACAGTAATCTGTGGTTTGTTTACCTATACTTTGTTGTAGCTTGTATGTATTAAGATTAGGTCTTCAAGGACACTCATATAACATTAAATAGGTTCTCGCTTGTGTTCCGATGCCAGAACTCATACAATTCAAAAAGAATTGTTAGATATTAGTTAGCTATGTACTTCATAAGACACTCCACTAGTCTTCTCTGAGTATCTTTGTCTCTCTTTATGATATAATTTGCGATGCACTTTCAAACTGCCATTTCTCGGGAGTGCATACAAAATGACTCCATTATTGATTGTCAGAAAAAATTCGAGTCCCCACAATACCGATGAACTGTTGAAAATCGCCCCGGATCAATAGCCATCACACTAAAAAATCATGTCTTTTGACATTAACTGGGAGAAACTAACGTCCGACAATTTGATCAATGACTCGATCAAAGAGTTTTTAGACTATCAATTCAAGAATATTTCGTTACCGTCATATATTGCAAATCTATCGGTGACCGATTTCAGCTTGGGTGATCAACCGCCAGATTTCATCATCAGATACATAGGGGACCCATTTGATGACTTTTATGAAGAAGATGAGGAAGGAACAGAGCTGTCCAAGGCAAAAAATCAAGTTTATAGATCTGAAACAGAAGAGGAAGCGAAGCAAGAAGAGGAAGAGGAGGAAGAAGAAGCTAGAAGACCATTGACAGATGATGACGAAGAAGATGAAGAACCACGCAAAACAGAGAAAAGAGGCGATGGAAATGAAAGTGGAGATGACCATGATGTTTCGACAATAAACGATGACATAAATTCAATAAATTTGAATATAAAGCCACCAGTACCGACCCAAGAACCTTCTGTATCATCTGAAAGTTCAAGTACTCTGATTGTTCCACCTCAAGCACCGCCTTTGGAAAGATTGAGAACATCTCTGGACTCAATTTCTCTCATGTTGGGAAACAATACTTTGAATTATTTGCCAAACTACAATTCAAATAATATTATTGGTTTAGGTCCAAATGGTCGCTCCGAATCCCCTATAAATAGACTTAGACCACCCAATGAGCCGAGAATCAAGTCAAGGAAAACATCGTTGAACTCATCATATACTAAAGAAACAAACGATGACAATGCCGATGATATTCAATTTATCATGGAACTCAAATATTCAGGAAATTTACATATGGAAGTTACAGTTAATTTACTCGTCAACTATCCGTCACCCAATTTCATATCTTTACCCATAAAATTGCATATTACAGAATTAAATATCCATTCGATAGTTACGGTGGCATATTTGAAAAAATCGGTTTATTTTTCCTTTTTATGTGATATCAATGATTATGGTTCTGATTACTTCTCATCAGCTGGCACAACGGATCAAAGTGGCGAAATAAGTGGGCTCTCTCGGTCAACCTCCACATCAACCTTAGGTACACCACCACCAATGAATAGTGGCGGAAACTTTGTTGATTATTTTTCACGTACGAATAATAGGGAAAGAATAGATATCATCAAAAAGATTAGGATCGAATCTGAAATCGGAGAAGTTGAAAATAATGTTCTTAGAAATGTTGGTAAGGTTGAAAAATTCATAGTTGATCAACTTAGAAATATTATTAGAGACGAGGTTGCATGGCCAAGCTGGGTCTGTTTAGATTTGAATGGAGATGATGAAGAAGAAGACGAAAGTTCAACTGAAGATGGGTCTTCCAGTTGAGAGAGTTAATAAAATAATGAGTCAAATTAGTTTATATGAGTAGTCTTGATCGTATATGTAAGACAAGGTAAGTTAAAATATATCAATTGAAATCAGAGTTTTTAACGATAGTAAGCCTCTTAACTTGACTGGCCAATCGAAGGCAAAAAAAAATTGAAATAAAAGAAACAAGAAGCTGAACCCAGCTGTAGTATAAACAATTAACATATTCGTCTCGATCGAACAACTAAAAAGTGGGTGGTGAATTTCTAGTATATATCAAGCGAAGCTCATATATCCTGCATATTACTGACGGCTATAATTTTAATAGATTTCATTTTTGCAATTTTGAATAAACCAAAACCATGCCGATACAAGAACTCATTAAAAAGTTTGAATTTGTCAAAGTTTTGGCCTCAGATCCACAAATCAAGTCCATTGCACTTTTAGGTAAAATCGAATCTCAAGATGCCATTATAAGTATTGAAAAGTCACATTTTATTGTTTCAGATGATAGCTTTGACGTTGATAAGAATTTAAGTGATATTAATACAATTGACCATAATGACGTGTATTATTGGTCCTCGGTGTTATTAAAACAAAACTTGGACGGTTTGCCTGGTGCCAAGCTCAATTTGATTTATCCAGCTACAGAAACCCATCTCCGTAAATTCGAAGTACAAAAATACCATTTTATTAAAGAGACCCCAGAAATGTATAAGCAATATGTCGCTCCATATATTGAAACAATGAAAGGTGATAGGATTAAATGGGTTTATAACATTTTATTCGAAGGTAAGGAATCAGAGACTTTTGTTCATCATGATACCGATTTGAAACTGGGGTTTGTTCTTTTACCAGATATGAAATGGGATAGAGTCAATATGGATTCTCTTTATCTTTGTTGTATCATCAATAGAACGGATATCTCTAGTATTAGAGACCTTAATGAATCACACTTGTCGTTTTTGATTGAATTAAATGATAAGATTAAACAAATCACAAGCGATAAATTTGAAATTGAACAAGATCAATTAAGATTGTTTGTTCATTATCAACCTTCATACTATCATTTCCATATTCATATTGTCAATATTAAACATCAGGGCCTTAAGGACGGGATAAACATCGGTAAGGCTATTCTTTTGGATGATGTTATTGAAAACATCAAGTTAATTGGTGATTATTACCAAAGAAGAACAATTGGCTATTTAATAGGTGAAAATCATGGTCTTTGGCAAATAGAGAGTTTCAAAAAGTCTCATTTAACTACATTAACTAATAAATGACTTTAAAGATTATAATATACAAAGTTTAGTATACACACAACTTAATAGTTGAATTCGTCTGAAATAGATTTAACAGCCATTTTGGCCATACGTAACATCTTCTTTCTTGGATCTTCCTTTTTGACCCTGGGAGCACCGACATTCGAATCTTTTGCACCAACAGATTTACCCAATTTCTTTGGAGTTTCTCTTAAACCAAAAGCTTTAGCCAAATGACCCAAATGCAACAACTTAACGTTGAAAAAAGTTCTTTCGGAAGATAAATGGGTGGCATATGCTCTGACATGAGAAGTAAAAGCTTGAACGGCCTTATCATGAGCAGCAGTATCTTCCAACAACCATCTTTCAACTTCTAAATGCCAAGTAGTGGCATGGATATCCCATTTACCATCTCTTTTCTTTGGATCAACAACCTTGTTCTTTTTAGTTGGAGGTTGAAGATCTGTTTGAACACTTTCTGCAAACCCGCTTTTTAAAATGTTTTCATAATCATTAATTCTTAAATTACCCTTATTAGGATGTACCACTTTCAATTTACCGTCGACATAACCTTCTTCGATACCTGGCAATAAGAATAAAGTGGCACTACCTTCTTTACCCACTCTGGCCGATCTACCAATTCTATGCAAATGATCATCAATTGTGAATGGAGGATCATATTCAATGACAGTCGAAATGTTTGGTAAATCTAACCCACGAGATGCAACATCTGTACAGAATAAAATTGCATGGTTTGTTGTAGTACTTTGTATAAATGATTGTAAAGTTGAAGTACGGGTTTGTTGAGTTAAGGAACCATGAAGCTTAAAAATAGTTGTATGATTACCCAATGTAGGAGCTGTCAAAACTCCCATTTCTTCTATTTCTTCATCATTTTCTTCATCAACAGGTAATTGAGTTTCTACTAATTTCCCAGTCTCTTCATTCTTTATTTTTTTCAATTTATAACCACCTTTTGTGAAAACATCAAAATGAAAGTTAACAGAATCAGAACATGAAAAGAAAACAATTGTTTTACTATTTTGACCGCTTTTATTAATATCTTTAGTTAATTTCTTAAGCATTGCAGCCAATGAAACTAATCTTAATTTTGGTGGGACAACAACAACATTTTGAATTAATTGATCTGGGGCAGTTTGTTCCTTTGATTCGGTCTGTTCATGGAAAAGAACGGTTCCTGTAATATCTTTTGAATCAACGCTAATCATCTCTGCATTGTTTAATATAATACTACCCAATTTCTTAACATTATTTTGCATGGTGGCAGAACATAATACATTAACTCTTTTGGAAGGTAATCCTTGCCAATCATTCATAGTATCCATGATTTTAGAACTTTTAGAAATCATATCTGTAATCTTTGTGATTGTTTCTTCAAAGCCTAATTCGACCAATTTATCACCTTCATCCAAGATTAACCATCTTAATTGACTAGTATCTAAAGATGTTGTATTTTCCATATGATCAGCAAGTCTACCAGGTGTAGCCACTAATATGTTGACACCTTTTCTCAATCTTGCCTTTTCTGATTTCTTCTTTTCACCACCAATAACAATTCCAGGAACAATATGATGATAACATCTGGTTAAAGTTTCCATCACACTATAAATCTGATTGGCTAATTCTCTTGTTGGTGTTAAAATAATAGCAAATAATCCTGAATCACGAGTAATTTTATTTTTATTCTCCATCATTAATTTATGAAAAATTGGTAAAAGAAATGATAAGGTTTTACCAGACCCAGTTTGGGCCTTAACAAATAAATCTCTTTCTTCACTGAGCATCTTTGGAATAACGGCTCTTTGAACCTTTGTTGGTTTCTTGAATCTAAGTGTTTCAACCAAATGTTTACTCATTCTATCATTGATACCTAATCCTTCAAAATTAGTGGCATCTTTCAATGGAGCATTTGAAGGTAAATATGTCAATTCTGATTTTTCGGTAGGAATCAATTGAGCACTCGATTCATTCGATGTGAATAATGATGAAACATAAGAGTTATTTAACCCACCGTGTTCACCATTTGATTCTTGATATTTGATCGATTTGGCAGTTGGTCCAAATGGTTGTCTTCTAATTGGTACTGAACCATCTTCATTTTTTCTTTTTTCACCTTTTGGAGCAGGTCTTTCACGTCTGGGAGCCTCACGTCTATCTGATCTATCCAATCTTGAGTTTGTGATTAAGGAATTATTGGTTCCAGTTACTGGAACCGGGGTTTTACCTTGTAAAGATAACTGTAATTTCCGCCTTTCTCTCCATGTACCTCCAAAAACTTTAGCGGCTCTCTTGGGTGCTGGTGCTTCAGTGCTAGAGCTGGCAGTTGGAACTGCAAAGTTCAACAACATCCCATCATCGTCGTCCATTATGTATAAAACTATGTATGTAATTAAATCTTTCTAATCATTAAACTTATCGCAAAAAAGCTGCAATAGATCGCGAAAAAATGCGAAGAGGTCGATGAGCTCACGTGAAAAAATCTTTAAAGATTAAAGTTATTAGACTTTTATTATACAGGAGATATATATATTATGCACTTGTCAAGTCGTTTAAATATTCGTCAAATGTAGTCTTTGTCGATAATTTCATACCATCAGCACCGGTTATGATCTCATTTTTAATATTTGATGCATTGTCATCAGTGGTTGTTTTCCACTTCAAATCGCACCATTCCTCTTCATTGAATTTCTTGATATGTCTCAAGGATTCACCAAGGGCATTACCAAACCCACCTTCGCTATTGGCAGCCTGTGCGTTGGCCTTGGCAGACGTTTGTAAGATTTGGATGTTGCTGTTTGCCTTATTTTCAGCGATTTCGGCTTTTCTTTGATTCTGTGCCAATTGATCCAAATCATCCAAATATTTGAATGATGATCTTAATTGTGCTGTACTATCGATTGGAACTAAAACACATTTTTTGGACCCATCTTCTTCTTTGAACATTTGACCAACATACATCCCACCTTCGGTTTTATCCAAGACACCTTGTAACCCTTGTTCTCCTATGCTATCACCCCAAGTTTCCACTTTCCTTGTATCGAAGAATTTACTAACATCCAAAGGAACCCTAACTTCCAAATAATTCGATTCTTGTTTGATCGAAGCTTTATATTGACTTCCAGTCAATGGACGGGTCTTAGGTCTACCCGGATATTGTAGTATATGTAATGTTTGAGTTGCTCTGTTTGGTAATGTGTTTAATACAAGGGGAATTGAATCTATTATCGGATCATCGTCTTCTTCTTCTATATTATTTCTACTTGAATCTTCTTCAGCATGATAGAACCCATGTTCTTCTTGCATTTCTTCATCTTCTTCTTCAACAAAGAGCTGTTCCTTGTCCGGTGTGCTCATGGTTTTGTCTGTGAATATTGGGTGTGATATAAGATTTGTTGTTCTGATCAAAATTTTAAATTTTTAATATCCGGTCTCTTTTTTTAAATTTAAATTTTGATATCCGGTCATTTTTGAATTCCGAGGGAAGAAAAATCGAATTATTTTGCATTAATTTTTCGCAACGATTCTTCTAATCAAACAATATTCAAAAGCACAAGATGTCCAATGCCGACTTTGATATAACAAGCACATACCTCAGGTTCTTAGAAGAAGACAAGGACATGACGATGCCGATTGCGGCAATCGAGTCTTTAGTCACTATGTTAAGAGTCAAACAACCTTCGACTTCATCTGAATTGATCAACTTAGTTAAGGATAATATCGACCGTTTAAAATCTTCAATCTCAAATGCCATCTCCCTTTCTGCTGGTTGTGATTTGTTTATGAGATTTGTAATGAGAAATACTAATTTATATTCAGATTGGGAATCATGTAAGAAAAATTTGGTTGAAAATGGTGAATTATTTGTACAAAGGGCTAAAGATTCAAGAAATAAAAGTGCTGAATTTGGTGTTCCATTTATTAAAGATGATGATATTATATTAGTACATTCATTTTCACGTGTCGTATATCTTTTACTTTTAAAGGCAAAGACTGAAAAATTGGTACGTTTTAGAGTAATGGTTACTGAATCAAGACCAACAGAAAAAGGGTATCATATGGCTAAATTGTTGAGAGCAGCAGGAATACCCGTTGAAGTAATTGTTGATAATGCCGTTGGGTTTGTCATCCATAAAGTCGATAAGATTTTGGTTGGTGCCGAAGGTGTGGCTGAAACGGGTGGTATCATAAATCATATTGGATCTTATCAAATCGGATGTTTGGCACAAGTAAATCATAAACCATTCTACGTTGTTACAGAATCGCATAAGTTCGTTAGATTATATCCTTTGGCTCCTAATGACTTACCACTGGCAATCAGTGGACAAGATAGTTCTGTTCCTCCAAGTGATAATAATGATGAAAGTTTGTTAAAGACTCAATTAATTGATTTCACACCACATGAATATATTACAGCTTTGATCACGGATTTGGGTGTTTTAACTCCTTCTGCTGTTTCAGAAGAATTAATCAAGATTTGGTATGATTAAATTTTTATAAAGTTAATTCTTTTAATTTTGTTTGTAAATCATTTTTATCATAATATTCGGTTCCATTCAATTTTTCAACTTGAATACATGTAATTCCATATAATTCTAAAGCTTTTTTATCGACTTCAATCATCAGATCTTTCATATAAATCAAATGAGTGATGAAATGTGTCCATGGTATATTTTGAATTGGACTTGTTGTTGTTGAATTGATTGAATATAGAGCCAGCTCTACAATCACTCTAATGAAATCAATGGCAGTCATTCCAAAAGTCTCTCTATCAAGACATCCATTCAAAAGTAACACTTTTTTGTGACTTTCATTCATATAAATGGCCTTACCAACGCCTTTAAGAATAACAATAGGTACGATCGACGTCATCAAGGACCCAATCGAATAAACCAAAACCTTTGATTTGGCAATCGTTGAAACTACTTTGGTATCTGCTGTCGGGCAAATCTCTTGTCCATATGGAGATACATAAAATACTCTTCTTATAGGAGAAAGTAAAGGTTCAATATTTTCAGATTTTGTAAAATGTAATTGAGATTTTTTCAAATCTGGATGAGTATATTGTGGTACACTTCCAGATTCTTCTTCTTCTTCTTCAACTTCTTCAAAGTATCCATTACGATTATCAAATTCTTTTGAAGGGGTCGAAGGCCTTGTTTTATGAATTGGTGGAGGATAAACATCAGCTGCAGAAGGATGAGAAATCTGTGATTGACCTGTAATAATCAATTCATTCTCCAATATAGCACCAATATGGTATGTAAAATTGGTATTAATACAAGGTAAAACAGACATTTGAGGACGAATCCCTGTCAATTTCATAAATAATTCAATTGCAGAATCTAAAGATCCAAGAAAGAGTCGAACTCCTGTCAAAAATAAATTACCAACATTGGCCAATTCATGTCTAAATTGTTTTTGTTTATTATATGATTTGGATCTTTTTAATAATTCAACATTAAGATGAATCAAAAATGATCTAAAAATCTCTTTTGTTGAACTATTAATTGGATCCCATAATTTATGAGTACCTTCAACCAAATCATTCCATTGGGTTTTGGCCTCAATTGGATCCAGCAGTAAGCGGAAACTAAGCAAGTTCCGCAAAGCTTCTTGTTCTGGTGGTATAAGTCTTGTTAATCTTGATCTAATATCTCCAATTGCAGGTCCACCAATGATTCGGATTAATTCTGATGTCGAACCACCATTGTCCGATATCGGTAAAATATAAGATACATTCGGAGAAAGCGTTTCAAAGAGAGTGACAAGTTCATTCGTAGCTGTTCCGCCACTGATGATGGTTATTGTATCATCTGCAGGCATATCAATTGATTATGAATTTTGAAATGTTATTGTTTACCCCATGTTTTTTGCAGTAAATCGAATAACGTGTTATCGAGACCTGCATATAGCTCGGCAGAAAAAACAGTCACCAGTTGATGTGTAATTCCGAGTCCGTTCACAAAGTATATTTCAGTACAGTCTTTTTTTTCGCGCTCTGCACTGAAATTTATGCTTACATAATCGATGATCTATTATTTTTCATACAGAGGAAAAAAAATTTTCCTTTCAAGCTTAGTGATTCCAAATCGTGAAAAATTTTATTTAATATACTTTAATTTTGGTACGGTTTCTTTTTCTTTTCACATACCAAATTTCACGCCATGTCTGATCAAGAAGTTTTAGTTTTGAGAGGTACCTTAGAAGGTCACAACGGTTGGGTTACTTCCCTTGCCACCACCCCAGCTCACCCAGACTTATTATTGTCCGGTTCTAGAGACAAGACTTTAATCAAGTGGAAGTTGACTGGTGGTGAAGACTCCCAATACGGTGTTGCCAAGAAGTCTTTCCAAGGTCACTCTCACATTGTTCAAGATGTCACTATCTCTGCTGACGGTGCTTACGCTTTGTCTGCTTCTTGGGATAAGACCTTGAGATTGTGGGACTTGGAATCCGGTCAATGTACCAAGAGATTCGTCGGTCACACCTCCGATGTTTTGTCTGTTTCTATCTCCAAGAACTTGAGACAAATTGTTTCTGCTTCCAGAGACAAGACCGTCAAGGTCTGGAACACCATTGGTGAATGTATGGCCACCTTGAACTCTCACTCCGATTGGGTTTCTGCCGTCAGAATCTCCCCATCCGACAACAGTGCTTCTGTTATCTCTGCTTCTTGGGATAAGACTGTTAAGGTATGTTTTTTGATTTTTTTTGAATTATGTTTTTTTTTCCATTTCTAGATGATGTTCAACCATATTTGCTACTTCAGACGTGTTCAGCACGAATGAGACATACCATTATCACCAAGATCTCTGATACTTGAAATTGAAAAAGCATAAAAATTTTAAAAGTTTATTTTACTAACAAATTATAGTCCTGGGACTTGAACGACTACTCTGTCACTGCTGACTTCATTGGTCACACCGGTTACATCTCCTGTATCACCTTGTCTCCAGATGGATCTTTGTGTGCCTCTGCTGGTAAGGATGGTGTCATCATCTTGTGGGACTTGAACTCAAACACCACCTTGTACACCTTGAACGCCACTTCTGAAGTTCACGCTTTGGCTTTCTCTCCAAACAGATACTGGTTGGCTGCTGCCACCACCACTGGTATTAAGATCTTCAAGTTGCAAGAAAGAACCTTGTTGGATGAATTGAAGCCAGAATTTGCCACTGGTGCCAAGGCCAAGGACCCAGAAGCTGTCTCTTTGGCTTGGTCTGCTGACGGTCAAAACTTGTTTGCTGGTTACACTGATAACGTCATCAGAGTTTGGCAAGTTATGACCCCATCCGCTTAAATTATATAATTTATAGGGTTGGAAATAAAAATTTAATAGTATTGTACATTAGAATTTAAATATTTGTATTTTTCTATTCAAAAAGGTAAATTTTACCACTAGCAGATCCACCAACAACCCAATTCTTTGTTGGATGCAAAACAGCAACTGCAGGAACAGCACCAACATTTTCAGATAAATGTGCTAATATTTGACCATTTTGATCATATATATCTAATCCACGATTCATATTTGCAATAACAAATTTTTGTATTGAATCTGCTGGTTTTGATTGCCATTTGGCTTTTAAAATAGATACCCAACGACCTGTTTGACAATTATGCTTTATTTTATTTATTGGCTTGAAATTTTCAATAATATCACCTTCTTCTTCAACTGGTTTTCCCTTTGGTTCAAAATTTGATTTCCAATTAGTTACTATTTGTGGAATTTCTTTTGTACCATTCAAATTAAAAATATTGATTGAATCATCATAACCATTACATACCAATCTGTTGTCTTGATTCCAATCGACACATGAAATCGAAAGCCGCGATCTATAACTTCCATATGCATGTGGACTTTGTTGTGACTCATAGTCGGACCAAGTCAGCAAACTTGTTTTACGTAAATCCCATATTCTTAATGTTCTATCGAGTGAACTGGTTGCAATTTGATGTGCTGCATTAGGATTTATAGAAAACCCACCAATCTTCTTATCATGTAATCTAAGTAGTTCACCTTGCTTAAAAGGTGTTCTTGTGTCGTATTGATAGAAATTTCCTGATAAGGTAGTCATGTATAAATTGAAACCATCCAAGTTTATATCTGAAATTCCTAATTCAACATTATCATATGGGTCGCTTAAAAATGCCAATTCAGATGATTCAAGTTTATTCAAATCTAATTCACGAATAGATCCATCGTAGGAACTTGTATAAATCTTGGAGAAATTGAATGAAGGACTCAAGATTTTTGAAATCGATTTCCCATGTGGTTTCAAAATAGTGATTGAAGGTGATTCTTCTTCATAATCATTTGGTGTATCATCCACTGTCCATATGCCGACATTACCATTTGTATCACCTCCCATTACAACTCTATTATCGATTGAAGGGTGGAAATTCATGGTTGTGATTCTATAATGGGTCAATTTAATATCCAATGGATCATATTTCTGGTAGATTTGTAATTGATCAAACTCCTTCCGCTTTGATTCAAGTATTTTATCGTCATATTCGACTTTTTGCTTAGATCTAATTAAATCATAAAAATCACCAGCTGAAAATTTGTCACCCAAAGTCTTTAATAATTCTAAGGCCTTATTGTCTTTTTCGATTTCTGCATCATCTGGAATCTCTTCTAATTTAAATTCATCTTTAATCTCTTCTGATTCATTTTTGATGACTTTATTTTCAAATTTAAGATTCCCCAGTTTCTTATCGGTTACTAAATCAATTAAATTAAAATCTCCGAAAAGTCTTGTTCTTTTTAGTTTTTCAATTTCTTGTTTCTTTCTTTCCTTTTCTTCCAATTCCTCTTGTTGTTTTCTATATTCCTCGGGGTTTTCTTCTTCGGTCTTGATACCAGCGATTCTACGAGACTTTCTTACTGGTTCCACAGGTTCAGACTTTTTCTTTTTGGTTGCAGTCGTGCTTCGCGTTCTCTTGGGCTTGGGCTTCTCAACCTCTTGCGGAATCTCTTTCTTGATCGAATTGGAAATCGATTCCAAATTGAGCAGTTTTAAAAGCTCTCTGTTCCTTTGAATGTTTTCCTGTCTTTGTTTTTCAAACTCCGAAAGTGCCATTATACCTCGTTGGTTATCGTATTAAACGCGTCTCCAGTTTTTTTTTTTCAAAACTTCATTTCGCGTTTTAACAATCAACTGAAAATTATGCTATCAATTATATATTGTGGTCTTTATGACACTAATATATCATACTCTATATACATCGACAGTACTTTACTGCCACTCGATTGATCTTAAAACATCCGCACATAAGTAAAGACTTCCACAAACAACAACAGGCCTTTTATCGTTGTGTTTGGATTTGTATTCAAAAACATTCTTGAGTACCGTACTGATATCAGGCTCACTTTGCGAAAGTTGAACATCAACATCATCTATAAACGGCTCTGCATCCGCCTGTAATTTACCGACATCGGAACATGTGATCCAGGGCATTTGATCCGGTTTGCTAAAAGATGTGAATATAACCTTGTCTTTCGATTTATTAAATATATGTTTGAACAAGTTGGAAGGTGATTTTGTACTTGTGAGTGCAATAACAAATATGATACCCGAATCTTCATATTCACTTTTAAGGAATTTACGCAATTCTATTGCTGCACTTTCATTATGAGCACCATCCAATAATAATTCTCCATCTTTAACTTGAACTTTTTGTAATCTTGCAGCCCAATTTGTCTTTTGAATCCCATTTTTGATTGTATCATCTGTAATATTTGGAAAGTATTTGTTTTTTATAATGTCGATAACTTTCAATGCAATACTTAAATTTTGTCTTTGGTATTCACCTTTTAAAGGAGTTAACTTGAGCAAATCATCAAAGCCCCGCTCTGATCCATCAACTTCAAAGACTGTAGAGTCGACTTCTTTCGCTTTTGAAGAAACCACTTTCAATACTCTAGGGTCATTCGTTTTATCAATAACACAAGGAGTGTTTTGTTTCATTATACCTGCCTTCTCAAATGCAATTTTCTCGAGAGTGTCTCCTAAGAAACTTTCATGATCAAGTCCGATTTTTGTGATTGCAGTTGCAATTACACCATTTGAATGGTCCTCCATTGGTTCCAAAACATTTGTTGCATCCAATCTTCCTCCGAGTCCAACTTCAATAAGTGCCACATCAACTTTTTCAATCTCAAAAATCTTAAATGCAGTAATTGTAAGTAATTCAAATTCCGTACAATTCAAATTTAATTTATGATTTTCATTTTTTACCAATTGATTAATTTGATTAAATTTGGTCAATGGATAAATTTCGTTATTTATAGTGACACAATCATTATAATAAAGCATATGAGGTGAAGTGAATTTACCATTTCGTATTTTTGCTTGTGTAAGTATAGATGCAATGTATGAGACCGTCAGACCTTTCCCATTGGTTCCAGCAACATGAACCGATTTGTATACGGATTTATGTGGATTCTTTAAATGGCTCAATAACCTTGAAACTCTTGAAAGTCCTAAATCAATCGGCATTTTATTAAGTTGAATATGATTTATTTTTTTATTTGTCTTGATATTTTGCGATTTTAAATATTAAACTTTATTATGAAGGAGAAAGAAATGGAAAAAGCTGATACGTATATACAACAGAGGCTCGACTCGCTCCATTCGATCGACTACAAGATTGTTTCTCTCCTTGAGAATATATCTCAGATGTTTGAGACTTTCCAAGCAAAAGATGAACAAAAAGAGAAGTTTACCAAACACTTGACCCAGGTTTATCAAGACTTGAGTAAAGTTGCGATCGATTTACGTAAAGAAGTCAAGCTAATGGATGATAATATTGGTGTTTATGATAAAAACGAAGATGGTGTGATGATTTTACCAATCAGTGTTGATCAAAAGAATACAACTTTGGGGAAACAAAAGATGGATGAAGAATTACAAGCATTGACAAAGTTAATAGGGGAACCTGAAAAGAAACCGGAATCGATAAAACTGGAGCCACAAATTGAAAAAAAACCTGATACTCCAAAAGTTAAAGAAGAAATAGAAGATTCAGAATTGATAGAGGAAACAAAAGTTGAAGAACCAAAAGATATAGAAATGGAAGATGGAGAAGACGTGAAGGAGCAACCCGAATCAAATGGTCCTGCTGATGAGTCAAGTCAACCTAAAGACAATGATATAAATCGAGAAGAAGACGTTAAAGAGAAAGAACTAACGATAGAGTCCGAATCGAAAGAATCTCCAGAAAAAGGTACTGAGTCGAAAGATAGCGACCTTGATATGTTCGATGATGATTTATTCTAATATATATACTTTTACAATTCTTCCAAGTAACCCTGCTGTATCAAACGCTCCACATCCGACTTTCGCACGTAGAACTGTGAGTCCTTGATTAAATTGAACGAACCATACTCTGTCTGAACCTCACCGCCGTCTTTCAAGACTCTGACATCGATAAATATGTTTTTGGGGGGCTCTAAATCACCACTTAAATCGAGATCAGGATAATTGGTTTTATAATCCATGATCAATTCCTTATAATTCTTATAATAATCTTCCTCGGCATGGTTCAAATTATTAAGTGTAAGATTTGTAGTATAATTTGAATAAATAGGGTTTTCTGTAGTGTTATTCAGAGTCAGATTGATAGTTATCCCATTTCCACCTTCTGAGATATCCTCAACAACGGGATCAATATTTAGCCATGAAAACTCATTTACTTTATTTGCCCTCAATCTTTCATACGCTAGAAGACATCTCTTGTTCCTGCGCATACACAAGTGTGTCACAAATAACTGACACTGTCTGATTTTTAATTCTTCGTCACTCACCTCTTCATCTGCTTGTAATTCACTTTGTTCCTCCAAGAATTGTACATCTTTGTATAAGTCGTTCACCTCTTTAACGATTTCTTTGACCAAGTCTGTTTGATAAAGCGATACTTCGGCCAAGTTCGACGTACGTTTTGCGTCCAATATGAGTTTATTAGCCAAGTCTCCGTACATTATAACAGTAATGTATAAAAAAGAGTTGATACGCGTATTTTTTACGAGGTTTTTTTTTCGGATTCCAGATTTTTAATATTTTGCGAAAAGATTGAATTTTTCGCAACCATTAAGTTTCTTAGTTTAATCAGTCTCTGGTTTCTCGACAGTGTTATAGAAAAGGCGTTTCATTAGTTGGTTTTAGAGCAATAGTAGTGATCTCGCAACATCTGATTTTTTGTCACCATTTCCTAGTGAAGGATCAGGATCCTAGTGACTTGATGCTAGTAACTTGATGTGAGTGACTTGATGCCACCTTATTGAGTCTGCTTGAAAATAATAGCGAGAGTTAATGATTCTTTTGTAACCCTTTTAGATCCATCACTGAAAGAAAGATCCATCTTCGAAGAAAAGATCCATCTTTGAAGAAGAGCCGTTTTGAAAAATTTGACCAATTTTTACAGAAATATATGTAAATCTGCAAGAATTTCAAGATACAAAACGTATGCACATTATCGCATTTGAATTCATACTTTTCTGGGTCACTAAAAAGCAAGGAATGCGAATGATTCTACTCGAGTTGAGACTCTAAATTAATGCATGGTTGGAACTACTATACAGAAGTTATTTTCTAATTTTTTTTACAAAACAGAATGCCACTTCTATACGGTTTTAACTACTAAGCAATCTTTTTATGAAGAATATAAAGACAACAAGGCGAATTTATATTACTCAGTGACGTTTTGTTTTTTTAAATATTGAATTGAATTACTATTCTATATATAATTGATTTATGTAATAATGAAGAAAGAAAATGTGCATTTATACACACCTGCTGGTTTCGGGTAGTATGGTAAAAGTTAAAGTCTACCCACTAAAACCTCCTTGTTTTAATTGTTGTCCCATCTTGTGTGTGATTGCCATTTCAAGTAGAGGTTGATGCGAGGCCCTCGGGGTGAATTAAAACTTGATTCACTCTCCTCTCCTTCAACATATGGGCATATTATAGATTGTATAATTCCAATTGTAAATCTTGTTTGAGCCAGAGCGCTTGGTCTCTATGCAACCTAAAAGATGTTGGATTTTATGGAATTTTGAGGTTTGTGAATCAAAATTTTGGAGACATAGCATACATTTGAGGTCCTTTCCAAATTGATGAAAAGGAGGTCCTAAATTGTAATAATGAAGCATTTCTACCGAATTGGGATAATTCTAATGAGCTCCTATTGAATATTCCCAAGCGTGTACCACAGCATAAAAGCCAAACCACACACTTATACCTGCAGTCATAAATGCCACCATGTAAGATATAGCAGGGTGGCCAGGAATGGATACTAAGCGAAAAAACAACAGCATTGAAATGGGTGCAAAACCTCCCGAAATACCGCTACAAATTATCGGGATCCATATTTTACCTCCATTATCAATAAACATTCCAGGTTTCAAACCAAGTGAATCTGACGTATAATACAAAAACCTTGGAAGTGTAGCGAACAAAAACCCCATGAAAATGGTAATCCCCGTAATCTTGTATTTGCGCAACTGAATGTTATTATCAATGGCTGTGTTATTGACATGTGGATCACGTGTGTCACTACATTGGTCGCTGCAACTCTTTTCAACGTCAGACATTTAAGTGAATATACTTGATTTATTTTTGATAAACCATTTTAAAGTGTCATAATATCGGTTCTTACACTATCAAAAAATATTTTAAGCGGCTTATTCCGAATTGAGAATCAAAGTTAGTATGATTGAGTGAACTCGAGTGATTCAAAAGAATTAATAAGAAATAGACGTTTGACTTTGTATTCAGTAGTGTCCACAAAAGCTTTTTTATATTACAATGTATTGCATTCTATAGATAATTTTTTTTTTTGACTTTAGTATACTCTATAAACTCCGTTCTGCACTCAATTCGAGCGGAGCGAGATTTGAGTCGTTGTCTCTCCCACTCAATCCTAGCACTATTTCGTTCTTTTCCACTCAAATCTCGCTAGGCTCGATTTGAGTGTGTATTTCATATTATACAAATTCAATATTTTTTCAACCAGAAGCTGGTATGGCGCAGTGGTAGCGCAGCAGATTGCAAATCTGTTGGTCCTTAGTTCGAACCTGAGTGCTAGCTTCAATTTTTCTGTTTTTGTAATTTTTCGTCTCAATTTTGAATTTTAATTTTTGTTATCAAAAACTTGTTTTTTTCTTTTCTTTTAACACGTACAAAATTTCATATTTTTTCCTTTGTAAAGTCGTTTGACTTATCTTTAAACTTTAATATTGGTCAGATTCTTTAAAAAACAAGTGGCGTATTCTATACAAAGACATTAACCAACCATTAGTGTGTTACTTTGTATATATAGAGAAAACAGAAAAAAAAATCAAAAAGCCGAGGTCAACATATGAAAATGGACGAATCTCCATCTACACACTGTTTCATTTCTAATAATAAATTTCATTGTGTCCCAATAGCGGCATCAGAAGCTACAACAATACATTATATTGCTACTAGTGATTATGCTGATTTCACTCCTGATAAGTTGTACCTCAAGAACAAAAATTTGTTATACAGTTTAAATAACCCATCTTGTGATGAAATAAATGGAAATATTATCAATGGCAATATCTCAAGAAGTCCAAGTCCAAGTCCAAGTCCAAGTATAGCACTGGAAGATTCATCCTTGATTAATGGTAATAATCATGCCATATATTTCCCCAAACTAATCATTAATTTATCAGATGATTTACTGAACAAATTTCAAGAATTAAGATCATTACTTTCTAAGGTTTTCCCCACATGGATTGATCTGAACAATATTAATTTTAAAAAATTGACTGGTGGCATAACAAATATGTTATTAGCTGCTTCATATCCTGATTCTCCAAGTGTTTTAATAAGGGTTTATGGACATGGTACTAATTTAATTATAGATAGACATCGTGAATTCATTCTGCATCTTGTTCTTAATTCACTTAATTTGGCACCTGCAATACATTCAAGATTTAAAAATGGGGTTATTTATGGATTTTTACCTGGTAGATCATTACAATCTGAAGATTTGAGTAATCCAAATTTATACCCTTTAATAGCACAACAATTAGGAAATTGGCATAAACAAATAGACTATAAACAAATCGAACATGGTATTGAAAAATTGAGAGCTTATTCAGTTCTGTTAAGACGTAATTCATTATCACTTCTGAGAACAACTTCATTATCAAATTCTAAAAAAAAAAAATTTATTTCAAATATTTATGAACTTATTGAAGATTGGATAAATATTGTTCCAATAAATCCAAATTTAATAAAAACTTTTAGTAAACATTTAAAAAATTTTAATGTTACTGAAGATAATTTAAAAGATATAATTAAAACAGAATTTCAATGGTTAAAAAAAGTTTTAGAAAAATCAAATTCACCAATTGTATCATGTCATGCAGATTTACTTTCTGGAAATATTATTGTTCCTGAAGATTTAAATCAAGAATTTATAAAATTACCTATAATTAAAGATAATTGTATTAAATTTATTGATTATGAATATATGTTACCAGCACCAAGAGCATTTGATATTGCAAATCATTTAGCTGAATGGCAAGGATTTAATTGTGATAGACTGTCTATACCAGAACCAACAAGAGATAATCCAATATTAAGAAAATGGTGTAAAGGTTATTTAAATGATATGAATTGTCCAAATGAAAAAGTTGATCAATTAATTGATGAAATTCAAACATTTTATGGATTACCTGGATTTTATTGGGGAATTTGGGCAATGATTCAAAGTGAAATTTCAAATATCGATTTTAATTATGCAAATTATGGTGAATTAAGATTACAAGAATATTGGGATTGGAAATCAAGTTATATTAAAAAAAATGGCGGGGCCATTTAAAATTGTCATGTTATTTATTACAAGACCTTTTTTTATATATTTTAATGGACCAATTATAGATTAATTAATAATTTTTTTTTACCTTTCTAAATCAACTATGGTAGTTTTTTTGATTTTTGGTGAATTTAAAATTGCCCATTTTTGACCTTTTAAAGATTCTTTCATTAATGAATTATAAATATTCAATGCAAAACTACGTGGAATATTATTAGCTGCAAAAATGATTTTTTTTAACCATTCTTCTTGTTGATGAATCGAAGTAATTGCAATCATATCTAAAACTTCTTCACTAACATCAACTGATAAAATTGTTGAAGTTGAAATATTTTTAATAAATTCAGCAGATCCAATTTTACTATCATTTTCTAATTCCCATTTTTCTTTCTTTTTACTATTTTTACGACCTCTTGGAGCTTCATTTGGTACAATAATAACTTTTTGATCAATATCAACAGAATATAATGGACTTAATTCATCAATTGAAGAATTAGATACCCCATCATTTTGTTCAATATCATCATTTGATATGGTGTCATTACCACCATTTTCAAATTCTCGATTTCTTTCTTCAATTTCAGATTTAAGTATATTACATAAATCTTGATAATCAACATCAATATCTTTATTTGACATCAAATTTTTTATTTTGATTGGTTTATAATTTTTATTATTCTTTTTATTCTTTTTATTAATTGAAGAATGTGATTGTTTAATATTAATAATCCAATTAGCACGACTAATTCTACCATTTTGATTAATTTCTTCTTGTGAAGTTGAAGTTACTAAATCACAACTAATATTATTCTCCCATAATAATTTTAAAATATAATAACCACTTTCTTTTAAATTAATTTCATTTGTACTTGTAACTAAAACATCACATCTAATTCCACTCCATTTATTTAAATTAACATCAGTTTTTGTTTTACGAGTTAAAATATTCTTCATTAATTTGAAAATTCCTCCAGATGATAATGAAAATCCAACCCCAAATGGAGTATCTAATTTACTAATCCCTCTATTAGTAAATGATGATATCATTAAATCATATCTACCACCAAATCCAATCCGAATTGTTTGTTCTGATTTTTCATATTTAAAAACTGCTTGAAACATAAATCCATTTATATAATATTTTGCATTATAATTACTTAATGGACTTAATAAAATTTTAGTTTTAACTCCTAATTTTTTTAAAATCATTAAAATATTCAGAATATGATTAAAAGCATTTTCAATTTTTAATAAATATGGAGAATCAACCATTAATTTTTTTAATTTTTGCTTTGCAATTTCAAATTCTAAACTAAAACCAAATCCAGTTATCAATTCTTTAATAATTGTATGTGGAATACCTTCTTTTCTAAGAATCGTTTCAACTTCTTTATCACTATTATCAACTCCTAATAATGAAAAGATTTCCATTATTTGAAATCTTTTCAGTTCATCAACTTTTGAAGCTCTAAAAACATGTAATATAATTGAATTTAAAATATCAAAATGATTTATCAATATAAAAGTCTTTGATTCATAACTACTGAAACATGGTAATTCTTGTAAAATTTCATCTATAATTTTAAGACATTCAGCATCTTGAATCAAACGTTGATTAGATAAATGACTTGTTAAATCAAATGATATCGAACTATATTTATTAGGAGCTCCACCACCTCGATTATTTGGTCTGTAAACAAATTGATGTCTATAAAGTTTGGGAATTGTAACATTTGATCTACTTAATAATCTTGCAATAGGTAAAACCAGATCATATGGTAAAGTTAAAACAGAACCTCTTTTATCCAAAACTTCATAAACATTGGTATTATGTTGAACATTAGCTTTTGGAAGTAAAACATTAGTATTTAAATCTTCAATAGCTCCATGATTTTGAAAAATTCGAAAAATTTCTCGAATTATTTTATCAAATAATAAATAATCTCGAACTGAGTAATCTAATTGATGAGAATTTGGATATTTATCAAATAATGAATCATTTGCTAATTGATAAGGTTGATTAAACAATGCTTCTCGAACTTGTTTTTGCCAACGTGAAGCTGGATTTGTTAAAGATTCTAATGCTTTTTGAATCACTAATTCTTGATGTTCTAATGGAAGTAATTTACTTTCTAATAATTCTTTTGCACTTGGTCTTTTTTTTGGATCATGTTCTAATAGCAGTTTAATCAATTTTTTTTCTGTTATATTTTTAAAATCATTGGGGAATGTAATTGATTCTAATCGAAGTTGATTTAATGTCATTATTCTTTCTGATCCTGTAAATAAAGGATAAACCATTTCAAAAAAAATTATCCCAAGTGAATACATATCGACTTTTTCATTATATTCACCTGTTGCAACTTCCTTTGCTGTATATATGGCAGTACCAACAACAGTTGAAAAATCCTTCCCATTAGCACTTGTTGCTACTTGATTATTATCCAGTAAAATTGAAGAAAAATGTGAATTCTTTGCAAGTCCAAAATCTCCAACTTTTACATTATTTGATTTATCAATGAAAATATTCATTGGTTTTAAATCTCTATGAATAAAACCTTCATTATGAATATATGAAACAGCTTCTAAAAGTTGTCTAAATAATCTCCAATATTCCTTTTGATTATTTGGAAGCCCTTGTTCAATCAAATTATGTAAAGTATTATTCTCACAAAATTCCATTTGAATATATAAAATTGAACTTGTTTGTACATTTGATTGTGAATTGACATTTTTAACTTTAATTGGTAAAGAATCTTCTTCATCAGATTCACTTTCTTCATTACTATCACTCCATTCACTTATTGTTTTTGTCAGTTTATCAGAATATCCAAAGACAAAATTATCATCATCATCACTTTCAGAAAGATTATCAAAATCCATTTGAGAGTTTGAAACGTAATCAACTTGAAATGAATTTGTTCGATCTTGTAAATATGGAGGTGGAATCGTATCAATTTGAGGAAATGTATCCTTTGATTCTGAATCTTGTTCAGATTCTGAATCTTCTTCTTCACTAGATTCAATGGCCGAAGTCTCGGTGATTTCTTCAACCCAAGTACCATAATATCTCACGATATATTGATGATTCAATCTGGCCAAAGAAAGAACTTCACTAAGTAATGATTCTAATTTATTTGCTTTATGTTTAATTTTTTTAATGGCATAATATGTACCTTCCATTCTATTTCTCGCCTTAACAACTTCACCAAACCCACCTTTACCAAGTCTTCCAACTTCTTCAAAATCCCTTTCATATCTTCCCATATTTGGACTTCTTGTTGAATTAGTCAATTCACCCAAATATGGGTTTTTATTTTGATTAGAATATCGTCTTCTAGCTAATGTCTGACCTGTACCTTGCGGTATAAGATGAGTATTAAATTCTTCTGGTTGAAATAAAATTTCATCATTTTTAATTCTTGATGAAAAATTGGGTGCAAAATCTTGAGGTTGCAAATAATTAAAAGAATCAGTATTTCTTTTTGGAGATATCATAACTGGACCATCTCTAATGAATTTGACGGCATTAAGTTCTAAGGGACTTGGACGTTTGGAATACTTATATTGTAACATTTTACATAACATATCATGAACCAAAAATGCATATTCTTCTGCACCTTGATATTCATCACTATTGAAATTATCATGAAATTCTTTGGGGGTTTTATATGTTTCCATAAGGCAATTATAATCCAACATAACTCTTACAAATAAAGTACCCAAATCCCAAATGTCTGTTTTATTATTATATTCTATTTCACTTGTGTTTTTTAATTCGGGAGCTATCCAATTTTCAGGAATAAATGCTTTTGAAAATAATTTTAATTGTGAATGATTTAAATCTGAATTTGGATTTGGATGTGATTTCATCATATTAATTAATCTATAACCATATGATGGATGACTTAATTTAACCCTTTTAACAGACATTATTTCAGAATTTGAAGTATCGATTGAATCTTCAGAATAATTCTGATATTCATTTCCATGTTCATAAAGAAGTACCGTTAATGGACAAATATATTTATGCATAAAGCCCGCATTATGTAAAGCTTCAAGACCTTGTAAAATTTGAATCAACCAAACTCTTGCAATAGCCCAATTAATGAATTGAGCAGTTGGTAAAATGTCTTGTAATGATTCACAAGTTAATGAGAATTCTGTTAATAAACGTACTTTCCAACCTTTTGTTTTATCTATTTGGAATCCATATAATTTATTTATATTAACTGAATCAATACTCATGATCAATTGTAATTCTCTTTCAAGATTTTGAATATCTCTCATACCTGAATCCGAATTCCAATAAACATTTTCCAATTCGATTTCAGTAAGTAAATATGAGATTTGATTATTAACACCAACTTTTTCCAATAATTTAGGTGATAAATAAGGTTTGACAATATATTGACATCCAATCAATGAGAGTAAATCCTTCTTATCATACTTAATGAATCCCAGTATTGCTCTAAATTTATATTTATTTCGAGTTCCTGGAAGTTCTGCTATTATTGGATTATCAAATATAAAATATTGATTATCATGTTCCGGTAAAAGATCATTATCATCAACACTAATATTTTTCTTTATTTTTGAAGTTTTATTACTTGAATCATCTAAATAATCACCTTGAATTCTTAATATTTGTTCATTTAATTCTTTATTTTGTTTTAAATCAGCAATTTCTTGTTCATGTTTTCTTTTTGCTTCCAATTCTTCAAACTCAAGTCTTTCTTTCTTTAATCTTAATTCACGTTCTTCTTCGAGTGATAAGACTTTTTCAGTTACCAATTGAAATTCATCAAGAATGATTTTGACTTCTGATATAATTGTAAAGGCAACTTCTTCTTCTCGATATTCTTTTATCAAATCTTTGATTTTATTCTGTATTGCTTCTATTCGATTTTTCAAAACATTCTTAGGATTCAAAATCTTAACTATAGGTGGAGATAATGGATAAGTTTGAGTGAATTCAATATCTAAAGTTAATGAAATTGTGGGGCAATCTGGGTTTTCTGATGATTCAAGAAAGATTTGAAAATGGGGCGAAGGTTTCTTATTCCAAACCATTCCACTTGATGGAATTATCTCTTTAAAAATGTCGCCATAGATCGATTCAATGCTATTTACTTCATCTTGTTGTCGGTGCTCCAAGTCCAGAGACACCGAAATCTCTTTCATTATTTGGTGTTTGTTGTAAAAAACAATATAATTTCTTTGATCCCTGACATAATCAATACTGAAAAAAAAAAAGAGTGGCTAACGCGAGACTCTTTAATTAGATCAAACAATGAGACTATGGGATTGGTTGAAGCAATTGAACAGGGTCCAGATACGATAAGCATCTTGCTCACTACGGATAATCATGTGGGATACAATGAAAACGATCCTATACGAGGAGATGACGCGTGGAAAACATTTGATGAGATAGTTCAGATTGCTAAACAAAGAGATGTTGATATGATAGTTCAAGGTGGTGATTTATTTCATATCAACAAACCTACCAAAAAATCGATGTTTCATGTGATGAAGTCATTAAGAGAGCATTGTATGGGTGATAGACCTTGTGAATTAGAAATGTTGAGTGATCCAGCAATTGGACTTTCAAATGGTTTAGGAAGTGTTAATTATGAAGATCCAAATTTAAATATTTCAATACCAGTTTTTGCTATTAGTGGGAATCATGATGATGCTACTGGTGATGGGTTTTTATCACCATTGGATTTATTATCAATGTCAGGATTAATAAATCATTTTGGTAAAGTTAAAGATAATGAAAATATCATCATATCTCCTTTACTTTTTCAAAAAGGTTATTCAAAACTTGCATTATATGGATTAGCCAATATTAGAGATGAAAGATTACATAGGAGTTTTAGAGATGGATTGGTTAAGTTCCAAAGACCAAAACAAGATACAAATGAATGGTTCAATTTATTTACAATTCATCAAAATCATGCACAACATACCTTTACTTCATGTATTCCAGAAAATTTCCTACCAAATTTTCTTGATTTTATATTATGGGGTCATGAACATGAATGTATACCATATCCTGCAAATAATCCAGAAATGGGATTTAATGTATTACAAGGTGGTTCTTCAATAGCTACTTCTCTTTCAGAAGGTGAACTTTCTGAAAAATGTACATTTATTCTTAATATTAAAAGAAATGATTATTCAATTGAGCCAATCAAATTAAAATCGGTTAGACAATTTGTTATGAAGGATATTTCATTACTGAAAACAAATTTAATACCTGGAGCTGTTTCCAAAAATGATGTAATTACTTATCTTATTGAAGAAGTTGAAAACTTGATACTTGTTGCAAATGAAAAATATAAAGAAATTAACCCAGATAATTCAGATATACCATTACCTTTGGTGAGGTTAAAAGTTGAATATAGTGGTGGTTATGAAATCGAAAATGCAAGAAGATTTTCAAATAGATTTGTAGGAAAAATCGCCAATGTGAATGATGTTATTCAATTCTATAAAAAGAGAGGTGGTAATTTAAATTCTACAAGTTTGGTTAAAAAGACAAAATTCGTTGATACTGATTTATTTAAAGATGGTGAGAATAATAAAAAATCGGTTGAAATACAATTAAAAGATATAATGGATGAATTTTTACAACAAGCAGAATTAACTTTAATTCCAGAATCTGGATTTAATAATGCAGTTCAAAAGTTTGTTGAAAATGAAGACAAACATGTACTTGATCAATTTATAAAGAAAGAAATTAAAAATGAATGTAATATGTTGTTAAATATTGATATTGACGATGAAGAGTTTCATGGTGATAATGAAAATCATACTATGAATGCTTTTAAGCATGTTTTGGCTTTGGTTAAAAAGGAAAACAGGTTAAATACCGATTCTACCGAAGAGGTTAAATCAAGTGGAAAACGTGGCATAAAGAGTAAACGTACGGTAGAAGCACAAGAAGATGATTTTGAAGATACGCCAGCAAGAGTACGGCCATCAAGGTCAAGCAAGCCTCGAGCAACTCAGAAAAATAAAGATATAGTTGTTGATAGCGAGGAAGACGATGAATTTTATCAAGAGATCCAGAATTCAAAACCAAAGTCCAAGTATCGTGGGAAATCAAACAGCTTAAAAGATGATATAATGAACTTTTAAAAGAGTTCTATTTAATAAATAATTTATAACCAATCATTCGAAACTAGTAGCTTCTTTAATTAAGGCCTCTATATCAAAGGATTGATCTCCAATAGTGAAATTCTTCAATATTTCCAATCTTCTACGATTAGCTTCAGCATCAGTACTTATACCACCATAGAATCTTTGGATGTTCAAGACAAGCAATTGAGCTTCATCCATAGTTAATGAGGCTTCGACTTCAACTTGACCATTCATCAAAATCAAGTCTTTTTCTTGAGATAAGTCTTGATGGAACATCAATGTGGTATGTGGTTTGGCATACTCCTTGTGGAGCTTATACTCGGCAACCGTAGTCAACATGCAGTGCGTGGTGTGTGGACCAACAAAGGACCATTGTACAAAATGCATTTCATAACCTTGATCAGTCTTTGGCAAAGGCAATATGAAACTGGAATTTTTAAATGCATTGGCATATATCTTGGAAAATTGTAAAGTATCCATTACTGCATGCAAACTACGTTGTTTATTTTGGAAGCGTGCTTTCCATAAGAATTCAATATCTTTTGAATCAAGTTGTTTGATTTTTTCAACCTCCAAATATGAATTTAAATTTTTGTATGGAAGTTTTGGAGTATCTGGTTTGATTGGACTTCTAACTTTGATTAATGTTGAGTCTTGACCCTTTTCATTTGCAATTTCTTCTGCTTGTCTTCTTTCATATTCTTCAAGCTCTTTTAACGGATCGACCGCATTAAATTCCTTCTTCTTTTGTTCAATCTCATCTTTTAATTTAACTTTTAATTCTTCAGCATTCGATAATCCTAATTGTTTGGCTTTACTTTCTAGTTTCGCTTTATACTGTTCGATAATAGTCGAATTAAATCTTACGCTCGATATCAGACCTCTAAAACAGGCGAGCCTACTCTGTGATTGAATTAATGTTCTTAACATTGTAGTGATTGATTTTTTTTGTGAATTTTTCATTTTTTTTCTGTCATAAACACTATATATACAAGAATCTACATTAATTAGGAAAGTCACTAAAGTCATTATTTGCTTTCTGGCAACCTTTTAAGATCTTCTTCTTGATCTTTTTTCTTGAACTCTTCTGGTGCATCCTTTGCGTAATGACCAAGGGTTTCTCTCAAACTTTCGGGGATATCTTCGAAAACCAAGTCGTTTGTATCAGTAGCAACAGACTCACCCTTTGCTTTCATGACTTGTTCCAAGTTGAAGTTATTGTCTTTAAATATCTTCAAGTTATCAGCAATAAGGTGTCTTCCTTTGCACCCAGGACATTGTATAAGAACCGAACCTTTATAGTAGGCTTGTCTCGAAAAGGTATGTGACGATCTAGTATCGCACTTCTTGCATGTGAATGCAATCATTAATTGTGGGTTATCAGCTTTAAAACTGGCGGTGTTATCTGAAGTATTGCTATGATGGCGAATCCCACGAAATGGTTGCGAAAGCAAAGGTGCTCTTATTCTAACTAAGGGCGATCTTGCCACCATCGGCAATCTCCTTATTACACTTCTAATTGTGGTTGAAATCATCTTGTCTTTTCAGTAATGGCAAAAGATATTAGTTGATAAATTTTTTTTTCCTTTAATCAATTTAAATAAATCATTAACCACAGGTTATTTAAACATGTCGCGTCGGTCTTTAAAGAACCTACCTGAACACTTGCAATTAGCAATCAGGATATATGAGAAAGAGCTGATAAAAAGCGGGGCTATACAAAACAAACAGATTTTACTGTATTTAGAAAAGACATCTGATGAGTACATAAATTTTTCAGCCAATAAATTGCTACGTTCAAATGTATATAATCCACATGATTTCCCATTATTGGTTGGTAAATTGATTTCACCTATATTTGAAAGTCCTTTGAAAGTAGATAAGATGGACCGGTTAAGTACTGATGACCTATTTAAAAAAGATGTTTTATCATCATCAGATTCTATTACATCTGAATATCAAAGAAATCCAAAACATACAACCGATTATGCTGCACGAATAATAACATCATTCCAGGCAGTGTATCAACCATTTTCATTTGTGCCCAAGAGGCCGACATTTAAAAAAGTATACGAATGGTTTATCAAACTTTTATTCAATACTCCGGTGGTACTAGTTCTTAAGCAAAGAAATAAGTTGATGAACAATTCGTCAATTTTACAAATTAACAAGCCATATGATGACTTGAAAGATGAAATATCCAAGTTGTGTAGGTCACAGTATGCTTATTCGCCCGATAGAAACTACCATTTGACCCAACTAGCAGCTCTTGATTTGTTTAATTTAGCAATCAAATCACAATCGCATTTCTCCAATGATTTGAATGATTTTGAATTTATCTTATCAAAAATAAATTGGGCTCTGGTAAATCGTAAGGAGGACAAGTTATCGAATACACTTGTTAATAAGAAAGATATACACTTTATCAAAAATGGCAATGAACGAGTCAATGATGCAGAAGTCGAGCAATATGTCTCTAAACATACATCTGAAAAGCTCATTTCTGAATTACTGCGATCACTGATCGATCTGGTATTCCCCTACGATGTCTCATACAATGACTATTACATTTTATGCATAGAATCGCCTGTTTTGGCTCAGAATGATCATTCTGCACTTCTTAATTTGGTCCAGAACTCCGGTTTTGACTTAATTGCAGCCAGATTTTCATTGAAGAATGAATTTTTGAATAGCTTTTTCTTAAAACATCAAGATGAGACCACTATCAAGCCGACTTATGATCAATTGATGCTGATGGTCAAACCAAACCAATCTGAAGGTGCTGATTCGGATGCAAATTTGAAGGTTTTATTGAAGAAATTAGGGTCAATGGGGTTGGTTGCCGTGGAAGAAGGATGTGACAAAAACTGTATATATTTATTAGGGGAGCATTAGGTGTGTATACTACTTGGGGAGCACTAGGTGTGTATACTACTTGGGGAGCATTAATAGAAAAAGACTGCGGTGTGCATACTACTGAAGGAACACTAGCTATTGTGTATACTACTTGGGGATTTATAGAATATAGCATCGATTGTAAATATCTCACAATGTAAATCTATTAAACTTGCTAATAAAAGTTAATTTCCTTATCGAGATAAATTTTTGCAACTTTTATTTCGATAATTTTGACAGAAAAATTTGTGGTATTTCTCCTCAAATATCTTTTCCTTTACTTAACAAGTTACGAAACCATTATGTATATCAATGGATGGCAAGTGAACCCAGTACAGGTTGCTTCGGGATTCATTGCTGTTATATTTTTATACTATCTATTATTGTCAAATTCGGATGAAGAACTGATCCAATTATCGCAACTTCAAAAACAAATTAATGATAACAAACATCAAAAACAAGTCCAAGTTGATCAAAAGTTTCTTCATCATATGGACGACCATACTGGTAGAAAATGTCCGGACTATGTTGAATATCTGAAAAAACCTCATTTACCACTTTCTGAAGGTGATCATCAATATCCTTATATGAGACCAGCTCCAAAATGCCGTACATTTAAATCAGAAGCTGTTGAAAAATTGATTGAAGATTTAAAATCAAAGATAGAAGATCCAGATCTTGTTAGATTGGTTGAAAATTGTTTACCAAACACTTTAGATACAACGATTTTATGGCATGTCGATAATAATAGGCAATTGGAACTGTTTGTAGTTACCGGTGATATTCATGCTGAATGGCTTCGTGATGCTGCCAGACAATTGTCTGTATATCAGCCATTGATCAAGCATGATCCAAAGTTGCAGAAGTTGATCCTCGGTGCAATCAATACACAAGCCAATTACATTGTGGTTGCTCCGTATTGTAACGCATTCCATCCTCCACCATCCTCTGGTGTTAAAAGGGGTGAAACTGCTATGGATCAAGTGTTTCCTCGTCCTGATTGGAGATATGCATTCGAATGCAAATATGAAATCGATTCGCTTGCTTCTTTTCTCACTTTAAGTAACGAATATTTTAAGAATTCAGGTGGTGATACTTCATTTATTAATGATAATTGGATTGCAGCATATCATAAAGTGCTTATATTACTTACTAGAGAATCTCAAGCAAGTTTCGATGAAGAAACAGGACAAGCACGTCAACATTACTATTCATTCCAAAGACAAACAAACATTGGTTCAGAAACTTTACCATTATCTGGTGTTGGTAATCCTGTCAATTATGGGACCGGTCTTATTAGAAGTGCCTTTAGACCAAGTGATGATGCCACAATTTTGCAATTTTTCATTCCTGGTAATATTCATATGTTGACCGAATTAAAACAAGCTCGTGAAACCTTTTTAAATGAAAAATTGATAAAGAATTCTCTTTTAATCGAATCAACAGACAAATTTATTGAAGATTTGACCCGTGGGATTGAGATGTATGGTATCATTGAACATCCTATTTATGGCAAGGTTTATGCATATGAAGTTGATGGGTATGGAAGTGCCACTTTTATGGATGATGCCAATATTCCTTCTCTTTTATCGATTCCAGATCTTGGATTCAAACCGGTTGATGATTTCATTTATCAAAATACAAGAAAAATGGTATTGGAGAAACTGGGTAATCCATATTGGTTACAAGGCAAATTTTTTGAAGGTATTGGTGGACCACACATTGGTATTTTACATGCATGGCCCATGTCACTTCTTATGCGTATCAGGACCACCGATGATGATGAAGAAATCAAGCACAACTTGAAGCTTTTGATGGATACGACTGCTGGCTTAGGGTTGATGCATGAATCAGTTCATGTAAATCTGAATGGTGGACATGATTATACTCGTTCATGGTTTGCTTGGTGTAACTCCGAATTTGGTAAAACGATTTTACATTTGGCTAAATATAAGCCACATTTGATCTTCAAAGAAAGGTACGCTACAATTGGATATGATATAGATCTGATTTTTTTAGATTAATATAAATTTAACGTCTTATATACTGAGCTATATTTTCTGCAGTTTGTGAAGATACAATTTTACCAGTTGATTCAAAAGCTTGTTGATAACGTGATTGTAGATCGGCATCAGTACTTGAATTTACTTCTGAGCTTCTATCTTCAGGGAAAGTATATTCTCTTTCTGGTTCATCTTCATCTCTCAAGACTTCACCTTGATTTTCTTCATCTGAGCTATCTTCATAGTCTGATAAAACTTCAGAATCACCCAATTTCTTATCATCTTTAAGATTAATATCTTTCATCAATTTATTTAATGAGTTTGCTTGTCTCTTTTTTTCATCATCATCCTTTTTCTTTAAAATACGATCTCTTTCAGCTTTATAAAATTCATTATATTCATCAACTTTATTATCAACTGCTTGTAAAAATTCATCGAAACCATCACCAGTATAAGAACTAACAGCAGCAATATCAAGTTGTGAATAAAATTCTTCCAACATAAGAGACATTGAATTCACAAGAGAACTCATATAACCAGAAGAAGTACCTGTTTCACCATTCAATTCTTGATCTTGTTTTAAAGCCAGTTGGAAAGCTTCAAAGTCGGTCATCCATTCTTTGACAAAATCTGCTTTTTTAACATCGGTTTTATTAAAAACAATAATCATTGGTAATTTAGTTTTATACAAAATTGAACAAGCATATAACATATTTGAAATAAATGTTGTTGGTGATGAGTTTCTTGGAGTATCGACAATATATGCAATCACAGTAGGGAATGTCAGTGCGAATGCTTCAGTAATGATAGATCCACTTGCTGACCAAATAAAACATTCGATTTGACCAGGAGTATCAATGATTATATTATCGATTTTATCTGCTCTTTTTTCAGCCAATTGAATAACTTGATCAATTTTGGTCAGAAATAAGTTAAGTGAAGTCACAATAGCACCATTTGGACCTAAATTATATTCTTCCATAACTTTTTTATACTTTATTGAATCACGAATATCGATATTTGCACCAAATGGAACTTTTAAAACTGCTGGATCTAAATTGATTACATATGGTGGTTTTTTTTTAGAATGAAGGTGTGAATTAAGTCTTTGCATAAAAGTGGTTTTACCAGATCCGGCCATACCGATACATATTACTGTTGTAGGAGGCATTGTTGAAGATTATGCTTATTAATTTAAGTGATGATCAATTTAAAGATGCGAAAGTTTAAGATTAAAAAATTATATTTACAAAACACAAACGACAATGTCGTATTCTATTTAAATGAATTAATTACTCTATCAACAATTCCATCAAAAATCGACTCATGTGACAAGATTTGTATGTTTTCTGCTTCTGCATTAAATACTTTAGAAGCATCTGGTCCGCCAGGACCACCGATTTGAGGCATTTGTTGTTGTTGTTGTTGTTGGTTCATCAACGCATCGGCTTGTTTAGTACCCATGATCAATGAATAGATAGGTCTCAAACCAAATAAATTTACAAAGTACCATGAGATTGAAGAAACATATCTTACATTCAAATCGGGTGTAGCAATCCCATTTTGTAGCATTTGCTTGAATCCTTGTGTAAGAGGAAATGGTAACTTCATCACAACGAATCCAACAAAAAAATAATTGACCCATGCCATGATAAGTGTTTGAGGAATATAATTCATCAAATTTCCCTTTGCCATATTCATTAATGCATCATTACTACCCAATTGACTCAATTGGGCAAAAGGGTCTTTATCTTCTGGAGTTGGTTGCTTTGCATAAAAGTCGGTTGATTGAAGCAGTTTTATGAAATATTGTTGTCTTTCTTCGAATTCTTCTTTTGTTAAGATATCATTATTTGTCTTGAAACAATGTGCTCTATTCAAAAATTGACGTTCCTTCAATACCTTGAAATCTTCCAATTTGGGTGCTGGTTCAATCAAATAAGTCACGTTTGATCTGATCAATCCAACAAGAACCATTGCGATCGAGATGGGAACGAGAACCCAATACTTTAGAAGTGGGTCTAATATTAAATCTGGTGTTGCCATTTTGCTGTAAGTTTTTGATTTAAATTTTCGTGGAGTTTTGAGAATTTATAAGCGAGTTGAATTCGGAATTAGCGGGCGACGAAATTTTCAATTTGACGGCTTTGTTTGAATTTGAAGTGGTTGTTGCAAAGATATAGAGTGTCTCTATCTAAATATCTAGTCAGATTTACTAAATTCTTTAATTTTGTATCAGAATTAATACCATATATGTTGGTGTCTATGTACTGCGGTATGGATCTTTCACCGAGTATCAAATCATTTTTTTTTCATCCAATTTAGTAGAGTATTTTCTTTTAATTACGATAAAATGGGCTGGTTTGGCGGAGCAAGTTCTGCAAAAGTGTCGAGTGTGAGCGAGGCAAAGCCGACTCAGACCTTCTTAGAAGACTTGCCTCCCAAGTTCGATGATACAAAAGCTCCACAAAGGCGTGCTCCACCAAAGGAAAGAGAAGCTACTTTGATAGATGCGGCACGTACCATTCTGATTTCAGATTTCACACTTGACCGTTTCATAGGAATGCCATGTTTTAGAGAAGCAATGATCACTGGTTTCCAAGCGATGGGGGTTTTGGGAACGGTGACTTTCTTAATCCACAAAAACCCTACTAAATCGCTTAATTGGTCGGTTTGTGGATTTTTTTTAGGTAATATTGTTGGATGGGAACAATGTCGGTCTCTTCGTAGGCGTTCATTCCTTTTGATGGAAAAGGCCAGACAAGTTAACCAAGAGAAGAACCAAAAGAAATGGAATCAAAAAGAGACAAACGATGATAAGCTAAAGGAGTTTGAAGATTTTAATAAGAGATAGATTTTAGATTTGAATTTTCAAAGGGGAAGGATTGACTGTATATATAATGATTACGATGTAAGTTTTTAAAAATTTTAAAAGCAGCGCTACCAAGTCGCGCTACCAACGGGCCCAATAGTGGGGGAAATCAATAACCTCGGCGTGTGAAAAATCCGGAGTCAACGTATTTATACCGCTTGATTTCCAGTTCCCCATATAAAATCTTTAAACATTAATTATGGATAATCACAAGGTTAGCGTCAAGTACGCACAATCCAAAAACAACTTGGTTAGCTTGCCGTCTCATATTGTAAATACCTTACACCATGCAAGTGTCATGTCTCAGAATGTTATCGTTGAAATAGTCGGTACATCTGGTAAAGCATATGCTGGCTGGGATGGGTTAATACTGAAATCTCCACAAACAATCGATTTGGATTCGATTTTCGCACAATCACTTGGTTTCTCTGAGAATCAAAATGTGACTATTAATCTTAAACTTAAAAATATTATTACCAACAAGTTTAGTTTGGATCCTTTGACCAGTTCCGATTGGGAATTGGTCCAATTACATGCTGATCACATTGAAGATAGACTTATCAATCAAACCAGATGTGTTGCTTTGAACCAAATCCTCGTTGTATATCCTACTCATACTACAAGTGTCAAATTGATGGTGACTGATTTGGGTACTAATGAGTCCAACTATGCATTGATTTCACCATATGCGGAAGTCGCCATTGCACCAAAGGAGAAAAAGCAGCAAAGTTCTCAACAACCCGTCAAGAATATTAAGGCCGATTATACCGATTCTCCAACTGTTTTGAGAAGAGGAATTGCTTTACCTCATAAATTGTTTGCAACTATACAGAATAAGAATCGTTACGAGGTTTACGTGCAGGACACAGCATCTCTTGGGTTTGCTAATGTCGATTATGTTGCAGTTTCGTTAGTTTCTGGGCCTGGAAATGACAAAACAAAGATCAATGGTGAAAAAGATACAAATGAAATCAAAGAAAACAAGAGGATAATTGCTCGTATTGTCAACCATATCCAATGTCCACCTAATACCGTTGGGTTGTCTCATTCCTTGAGTGTTGCACTCAATTCGGAGTATTTGATTGGATCGATTGTTGCACTTAAGCCAGCAATCAAGAACTTGGCTAAAAGACCAATGACTTTTATAGTACATCCTTACATCACTCAAACCAAAGGTAAGAATCAAATTACTTTAAATTCGAATGAAAAAAAAGAAATTTTGACCAGATTATCAACACAATTGACCAAACACTTTTACTCGTCAGAAAGACCATTATCGGGTACTTGCATTACTAATTTCACCAAGATTCCTATTATCCCATTGATATTACCTCAAGGTGGCTTACTCAAGTTCAAGAAGAACGATGATACCAACAGTTGGATCAAGCCGTATAGTTTAGATGGTAAGAAACCAATCCGTATTGAGATCGGCGACGAATTGTTGCGGACATCGAGCTTTATTGAAGAACAGAAACAAAAGGAAGACCCTGAGCTTGTTGGTGCAATTGGTCTTGACTCCAAAATTGATGATCTTGTTGAATCCTTTGTTTGTCTGAAGAATACAGGGACTTTAGTATATGGTAATTCAGGTAGTGGGAAATCACTTGTTCTTAAATTGGTTAGTGAAAAAATGGCTCAAGAATATGGTTATCATATTAAATATGTTCAGTGTGAGACATTGATGAATGAAAATTTCACTTCATTACTGAAAAATCACATCACTAAATGGTTACAGACTTGTGCATGGCATAAACCAGCATTGCTTGTTTTGGACAATTTGGATAAGATCTTGAGTGCTGAAATGGACAATGTCGATTCATCAAAAGCAAATCAACTAAGTGAGTTTTTCATCTTACAATTAGAAAAGATATACAATCAAAACAATAGTAATTTATCGATTCTTCTTTCTGCTAATTCAAAGGAATCACTTAATAAACTTTTAACCACTTGTCATTTAATTGAAAACTTTGAACATTTAAATGCTCCAGATAAGAATTCTCGATTTGAGATTTTGAATGAATATATCACCACTCAACTTGGATGTTCAATTGATTTTGATATCATGGACATGGTAACTGAAACCGAAGGGTATTTACCCAACGATTTGAAGGTCTTGAGTGATCGACTTTATCATGAAGCGTTGTTCCAAGCTGCCGATTCAAATGATAAATCCGTTAAAGTCACCAAAAAATATTTGATAAAGGCATTGGAAGGATATACACCTTCGAATTTACGTGGTGTCAAATTACAAAAATCATCTATTAGTTGGTGTGATATTGGAGGTTTAAAAGAGCCCAAGAATATTTTACTTGAGACTTTGGAATGGCCCACCAAATACGCTCCAATTTTTGCTGATTGTCCATTGAGATTAAGATCTGGTATCTTACTTTATGGGTATCCCGGTTGTGGTAAAACCCTTTTGGCATCAGCTGTTGCCGGACAATGTGGTCTTAATTTCATCTCGATAAAAGGTCCCGAAATCTTAAATAAATATATCGGTGCTTCCGAACAATCTGTACGTGAATTATTTGAAAGAGCACAAGCAGCAAAACCATGTATATTATTTTTTGATGAATTCGATTCAATTGCTCCAAAAAGAGGACATGATTCTACAGGTGTTACAGATAGAGTTGTCAACCAGATGTTGACTCAAATGGATGGTGCCGAAGGTTTGGATGGTGTTTATGTTCTTGCTGCAACAAGTAGACCTGATTTGATTGATTCGGCATTGTTAAGACCCGGTAGATTGGATAAGAGTGTTATTTGTGACATGCCTAGTTATGAAGATAGATTAGATATTTTACAAAGTATAACCGAAAAGATGGAATTACATTCTGATGTTAATTTGAAAGAAATTGCACAACAAACTGGTGGATTTAGTGGTGCTGATATGCAAGGATTAGGGTATAATGCTTATTTAAAAGCAGTTCATATTAAATTGGCACAAGATGAAGCTAAAATGGGTTCTGAGATTCAGGATGAAACAAACAAGGATGTAATGCAGTTTATACGTGTTAGCTCTGCTAAGTCAAGCATAAGTCTGGCTGAAAGAATCAAGATTGTTCAAGAGATCCAACAAATTTTGAACAATAATAACGATACTTTGAATGATGAAGAAGTAGAAAAAAAGAAGCAAAATAGGGATACTACTGTTTATATTACACACGATAATTTTGTTGAATCACTTAAGGAAACAAAGCCATCGATTTCATTAAGTGAAAAACGGAAATTAGAGGCTATCTATAGACAATTTGTTAGTGGTCGTGACGGGAATATGCCCGATGGTAGTGCCAGCACTGAAATCGGTGGAAGAACAAGTCTTATGTAATTGATAGATAAAATATGTAAATTAATATAGAATCTATATCAAACTTCTTCTGGTAAACTTTCATACACTTCAGAACTCTCTTCATTTTCAGTAATTAGCAAATATTTTGGTATATATGGTTGTTGAGCATTTAAAGATGGGAACAATCGGAAATAAGACCAAATTGCAATCCACAGTCCAATCACACCACCAATAAAAATATCAATAAAGTGATGTCTATAATCTTCTGTTCTACTGAGTGCAATAAGTACAGCACCAAAAGTAGGTAAACCAGCAATAACAACACGCCAACTACCAGTAAAAGCATCTATGGCAACCAACTGAGCAGTCAAGTAGAGTGAACAATAAAGCAAACCGGCAAAACTAATCAGTGAATGACCCAGTGGAGTTGTTCTAAAACCATCATATAATCGATCCCAATTTTCGGTAGTGCATACATCTTTTGCATAAACCAAAACATTAATTACAGTACCTTCTGCTGGTTCACAACGCTCCAAAAAATCTGGTCTAAGTCTTCCAATATAATTCTTAAGAAGATCGGTCAAATCACTTGTAATCAATACCGAAAGAGATAATCCAACAAGAGACACATAAGCATGATAAACTTTATACTTTGGTTCTGTTAAAATCAAGCTGACGACAAGGATCAATACTGCAGGAGCAACATAAGCATAATAAACCAACTGCCAACCCGTAACACGTTCATGCTCTGCAAAAGGATGAGAAATAGACAAATCACCCAAATAAAACTGGCGTTCAAAAGGCTTCATTTTCCATATGACCCTTATTAGGACAAAAAGAATAAGAATGAGTATTGAATCTGTTATTCTCCATTTGATCACCCATGACTTGGACAGTAATCTTAGGGTTGCTCGGTTCAAGCCGTTTCTGTGGAAGTAATCAAGCATACGAAAAGTGATAAGGTTCCGTATATAGTCCAGAGATAATTGACAATACAGTAAAGGCAATTAAGTATTGTGTTTCAGAAGAGTGGTTATTGTACCAGAAATTGGAAGTTGGTGGAGTAAATCATTACCGCAGTATAAACGAATTTTGGAACCGATTCACGTGATACCTCTTCGCTGTTTAGGAAAAATACCGTTTGCGAGGATAGATAAGCATTTTTTTCAAGTCACACAAATAGAATAAAGAATTGAAAACATACAAGATAAGAAAGTCAAAACTTTATAGCATACCTAGAATAGAAGACATATGACTAACCAATGAAGGGCGATGATTTAGAATTGATGCTGGCCCCTCATCACCATCATCATCATGCAGCCTTGGACATTGCCCCGCCTTTTCACAAGTCGACCAAACGATCGTCACTGTCATCGAATGACTTGGTTTATGAAAGAGATAGGTTTAGGGCAAGGCATCAAAACCTCAATGTGAATGAAGAGAAAATCAGTGTATCTTCAAGTTGTGAAGTTTGTGATCGAATTGGATTGAAAACAACAAAATTGAATATTTCAGCTTATGAAGAAGAACAATCAAAAAATTCACCTTTAGATCCTACAAGTTCATTTTTCATGAAATTATCTGAAACAAATCAAGATCTGTCTCCTATAATTAAAGATATATCACTGGTGCAACTCTCATTAATATTCAGATGGTATTTCAACCAACCATTGCCACAAACAAACACAATGTTTCCCTGGCTTCATGGACTTAATGATGAGAACTTGGCACAAAAGCTGTTTTTTCTTTATCAAGTTAATAAAACCAATCAACCAAATTGGAATCTGAAAAAACCAAGTGATATTCGATTTTTAATGTGTATAAATACACTGGGGAATCTTAAACATTTTTCAAGTTCAAATTTAAATGATGATATTTCTCCATATAAGTTATTAAAGAATACAATCAAGATTACTGAGATTTTACAAAAAATAGATGTTTTTAAATCAGAAGTTTATAATACACTCGATGATATTTTAAACAAAATTAATATTGATCCTTCAAGTTCTTTGGCACAAACTTTAAGACAAGATTGTATAGAATTAAATTTGTTTCCAATTTTTATTAATTTAGATCCCAAAACTGGGATTTCACTTCGGAATTTCCATATTCAAGTTTCTAAACTTGCTAGTTGTTCTGATTTCATTGTATATTCAACAGAACATAAGCTTGAAGATATAGATAGATATTCGCGTGTATTATGGTTGGCTCAAAGATATGAAGCCTTTCTTCAAGGTTCAAAAGAATGTATCTATAATGTATTTGCATTGAAATCATATGAATTTGAAAAAAGATCGATGTTAAGATTAGATGCAAAAGATGTTTATTATAGAAGAAAATATGAAGGTAAAATTAAAGATGAATCTTTTGAAAAATTATCCGATATGTTATGTTGGTCAAATGATTATCTGTTAAAAGAAAAAATCGAAACTTCAAAGATGTCAACAGCAACAAAAATAAGTAAGCATCAACAAGTTTGGGTTGGAAATCTTTGGGATTTTCAAATTATGATGTCATTTTTAAATGAAGGAAATTTATCATATCAATCAAATATTGGTCCAAGTTTAGGTCATATTTTTTGTGATCCAAACAATTCAATTGTTACATTCAAAGGAAATTTAATATCGGGATTACCAATGCCAAGATCTAACTGGAGACTTTTTGTCAATTGTCGTAATGGAGCTAGCTTCCCCAGTTCTTCTTCTCTTGCCGATTCCCTTTTCAAATATTCTCTTGCTTCACATTTATTAAATGAAGATAGTGATGATGATGAATTTCATTGTATGGAATTTCCTCCTTCAGGATCAATTGGGATAGGTGATTGTCAAAAAGTTAATATTCTTTCAATTGTCAATACTTGTAAATTGATTTATTTGTTTTCTGCATCATCTGATCCAAAAGCTCAAAGTACATTGATTTATTGTTCTGATGGATATACCGAACTGTCACTTTTAATCTTATGTTATTTGATGTATGTACATGATATTGGATTACAACAAGCAATGATTCAATTACATAAAAGATATGGTAGACCATCTTATATTTTTAATAGTGATGTGATGATTTTAATTAAATTAGAACCATTCATGCGTCATTTTAGTCCAAAGAAAGGTAAGATTGATTGGGCAAAATTTGAAACAATGGATGATCATAAAATTAATGAAATGCTTTTAGGATATATGCCTCAAAAAGTTAAGAAATCAATGAGATTAGGTTATATTGAGAATTCAGAAGATGAAGAAGAAGAAAATGAAGAAGAAAAAATTTCTCAAGTTCATAATACTTGGGTTAGTAAAGTTGAAGGACTGCTTCCATCTCGGGTTTTACCTTATATATACCTTGGATCTCTTATCCATGCCAATTGTTTACCTCTTTTAGAAGATTTGGGGATTAATAAAATCATATCTGTTGGTGAACAATTGGATTGGCTTTGTGGAAACAACTTTAAGAAAAACAATATTGAATCTATTACAACTATCGATCAAGGTAATATTGAAATATTCAATCTTCGTGATTGTTGTATTAATCAGGTGATGAAAGTTAATAATCTTCAAGATGATGGGATTGATGAATTGGCAAAATCATTACCTAAAATTCTTTCATTTATTGATGAAGAATATAAAGTTAAAGGTAATGAAGCAAAGATTCTTGTTCATTGCCGTGTTGGTGTTAGTAGGTCTGCAACCGTTGTTATTGCCGAGGTTATCCGACGCTTGGGTATCTCTCTTCCAGATGCATACTTGTATGTACGTGTTCGCAGGCTTAATATCATTATTCAACCCAATTTACGATTCATGTATGAATTATTTAAATGGAATGAAGTTGAAAAACTGGCCAAAAATAACCAAGATTCAATCTCTTTGACGTTGAGAGAAATCGATTGGTTCATGATGTGTCGTGAGATCATGAAGCTTAACATCCCTTACTTGAAGGGGTGTTGAAGATTTGTATGTGACCTGATGAATGTACTATATGGGTGTATTATAAAGAAATCAGAGTAGGTGTATGGGTTAAGGTGTGCTATAGGTTATCGTGTATGGGTGTGTAGGGGTTATCGTATATGGTGTGTACGGGTTATCGTGTATGGGTATGTACGGTAACTCTACGGATCACCGAGGGATCGACTATATGAATTACGTTCTGTACTATACTATTACTTGTAGACTAATTTTCTGGTTTCTCAATTTCCTCTTTATCTACAAACTGATTGATAGATTTTCGCAGACTTTATTTAGTCAATTTTTGGGGTCAACAAAAGGAGAAAAAAATTTTATATCACTTCTTTTCTTCTTTAAATACAATAATCAATCATAATCAGTGGAATTGCTAATAATACATTGGATGGAATTGCTTTAATAGATATCATCAAACATAATAAGTGAATTATCAGATTAACGAAAAGAAAGATAGTGAAAATTAATCAATTGAAAAAAAAAATTTACAGCAAAATGGATCAATCGATTTTAAACGATCCATCGATCATCCAAATCAATTCAGAGAATCATGGCTCAAATATCGAAAGTCGTGGGTCTGCACTTGATCTTAAACCTGGAAATGCATTATCTAAATTACTAGATTCGGCAATGGCAAAGGCTGCCAAAGAAACATCTCCTGAATTGGAACCAAAATCAAATACAAATACTTTAGGAAATACAGAATATACCCAGTCTTTTGCAATGGGGCATAATACAATCAGATATACGATCGATTACTTATTGAAATTAAGAGATTCTCCATATAATGAAGATTTTAAAAATTCAGATAGATTGCCAGAAAAGTCATTTTGGAGACGAGACAATCCTAGACAAAAAACCTTGAATGGACAACAGGGAGATTATAACAATAAAAAGAAAAGAGAAAGTGGTTATTCAAGAAGGGCACATTCTACTGGTTCGAACCTGCATCATTTCAATGATACTTGGGAAAGAAAAGCTTCTTTTAAATCGAATGATTTAGATGGATTATCAACAGATAAAATCTCTCAATTACTTGGAGAAGCTGCAGATGAAATTTTACCCGAATGGGATTCTGCCGATTTGGGTCCATCTCGTGATCAACCTTTGAGTAGTATGAATATGGGCCAAACAGTAGAGGATTTTGAAAAATGGAAATCGCGTATGAAACTGGAAGAACGTAAAAGAAATGGGGTGGAAGATTTCACTTCTGAAGCAATGATGCATGACTTTTCTGAAAAAACAGGGAATGATGTAGATGATTTCTTTTCATTTGCCAAACCAAAGGATATCCAACAACAATATCAGCAACCAGAAGTATCACTGCCACAACAGGTTGCACCTCAGAACTCGAGTCCTAGTCAAACTGGATCGAATTTGGAAGCTCCAAATAAGAGCTCTCGATTCTCTTCTTTCTTTAATCCTCCAGTTAAGGATTCGATTCAACAGCCTCAACGACCAACATCGTCTCAACCATCAGCACCAATATCAAGACAAGGTTCAGAAAGCAAAGATCCAGGAGCTCCACCTGGTCTTTCAAGATTTTTCAGCGGTGGCTCAACTCCACAAATGCAACATCCACAACACGAACAACAAGTCCCAATCACTCAAATTCCACCTCACTTACTTACACAACAACAAGCTCATCGTATACAAACACAAGAAGCGAGTGGAAAACCACCAGCTGCCAATGATTCGTTTTTCATGTCGTTATTGAATAAAAAAGAAACTAAAGATGGTGATTCTTCCGGTAGCACTCCAAACAGTGGAATGGCTGCATTGTTTGCCAAGGCTCCTGAAAAGAAGGAAATTAAGCAATCTAAGTTACAGCAACAATTACCTCCACATCTCCAGAAACAGATGCACATGAGTAGCCCTAATAGTTCACAGGGACAAACTCCAAATAATGCTCCAAATACTCCAAACGGTCCAAACGGTCCCAACGTTCCAAACGGTCCAAACAGTCCACATGGTGTTCCAAATGGTGCTCCAAATAATGGCCCAAATAATGGCCCAAATAATGGCCCAAATAATGGTCCAAATGGCCTTCCAAATGGTCCACAAAAACTCCCACCATGGATGAAGCAGTTCCCTAATGGAATCCCACCTCCACCTCATGGAGTTCCTCCACATCTTCAATTTGCACAAGGTCCTCCAATGGGATATATGGGTGGTCCCGGTAATCCCGGCACCCCAAATGGTCCACCACCTGGTATGTTCCCTAACGGGTTTGTACCACCTCCTCCAGGCCACAGAGGTATTCCACCACCACACATGCAAGGACCTCCTCAATTCAATGCAAATGGCCAATTTATACCTCCTCCTCAATTCATGGGGTACCCACCAGGAGTTCAACCACCACCACACTTGCAATATCAACAACAACAGAATCAACAACATACTCAACAGAATCAACAACAAAATCGTTGATTCGAATGCTCAAATTTGTCTACTATTTTAATCAAATCTTTACGTAAGAGGTGAATATCTTATATATTGGTTATATACTCTTTTTTCATAATGCATTAGCAATTTGTAGGCACAAATTCAACAACTGAATATGTTCATCAGTTCCGTTGTTTAAACGTTTATCAATTTCAAAGAAAATTCTAGAAATTTTATTCTTAATGGCTGAATTCAAGGAATCGTTCAAAATAAGTTTTTCATGTAATTGATCAAGTAATTGTTGTGCACTATAACCTGAAAAAATCATTTCATTAACTTGGTTCAATATTTGTGGTTGTGATTTCAGCTCGACTGTTGAGTATAATTTGTCAAGCAATAATGGTGAAATCACCCCTGCAATATCCTCTATTAAGGCAATTGAAATGCCTTCTTTTTGATCTTCTACTACTTGAATATCTCCATCAGAATCAACAACACTAGTCAATTTATTCAATTTGGCAGCCGATTGTAAAAATGTGATAGCCTTTCTTAAATCACCTCCTGATATTTCTAATACTTGCTCTAAAACAGGTTCATTTTTTTGAAGTACAATCTCTTCTTCTTGAGCTATATATTGCAATCTATTCAATGCATTTTGATTATTCAATGGTTTGAATCTAAATTTGGAACATCTCAGTGCCAAAGGATCAATAATACGAGTGATATAATTACAAATAAGACAGAATCTGGTTACACCTGAATAATTTTCGATTGTTCTTCTCAAGGCTGATTGGGCATCATTTGTCATTGAATCTGCTTCATCCAAAATAATGATCTTATAAGGGGGGCATGGATAATCACGTAAGTCGGCTTCACTTGCATTTGATACGGTTAAACGTGCAAAATTTTTGATCTTTTGTCTTACAATCGAAATACCTCTTTCATCAGAAGCATTCAATTCCAACACTCTTGACTTATAAAGATTAGGGCCATATAACTGTTTGGCCAAAGCCAAAATAGTGGAAGTTTTCCCAGTACCTGGAGGGCCATAGAATAACATGTGTGGTAAATTCGAGCTTTCAATCGTTTTCCTTAATACTTTGACTGCATGGTCTTGGGACGCCACATCGTCGAGAGATTTTGGACGATATTTCTCAACCCACGGTGTGTGCTGTAATTTCTCGCGTTCGTACTGGTCGAGCTTTGCGCTCTTCATTATGAGGGATGTCATTAGGTGGTTGGTTAACTTGAAAAGTAGAGTTGAATTTTTTTTTGATTTTTTAACGCGTTTGTCGCGCTACCAAATTAGAAAAATAAAGAGCTTGATAAAGAGGTCAATATTTACCCTTTATATATTAACTATATTTAATAAAAAGCTTTTTAAAATTAGTATTCAAATACTAAAATGATCTTCTTGAGGATCATGTGATTAACAGGATAGTTTTCCTATTTAAAGAAATGAATAACGATATTTTTAAAATTCAATTACTGAATACCGACAACAGATAATTCCAATGTCCACACACGTCTAATGTGAACTTTGACCTTGACATTACCCAGTTTTCCATTCAATACGACTTCAACGGTTTGATTTGACCACCAACATTTTCTTGCTGGTTTACGCCAGAACAATAAAAGTTTACTTGGGTTGTTATTTTCAGATTTATTTCTAGATTTTGATAAAGATCTTGAAGCAGCTCTCAGGGCACTTGTAGCCAATGAAGCAATACGAGATCTCGACCTTGATCTTGAGGATGTTGAAGCATTTGAAGCAACGGGGGCCAAAGAAGGAGATCCAGGTGGAGTATGAGCAGCACTTGGAGCTTGACTACCATTTGTATTAAGACGTACCAACAGTAAAGACAGAATCACACATTTGGAAGGTTCCAAGACTCTATTACCCCATAAACCTCTTGAATCAAATCCTGAAGTACATAACATATCAAATAAATGTTGTTCTGCAGAACCCAAAACTTGGGTCACGTGATTGGGTAATTCTGGATTAAATCCTAATCCACTAAAAATCAGTTGATTTCTTAAAAGTTCATTAGCAACTTCCAATTTAAGTTGTTTGATTTGATCAATATTTAATCCTGAAACTGGAGGTATCACATAATAATCAAGATCTTCTCTTAACACAATAATAGCAGGTTTATTTTGCAAGACATTTTCTTGTTGTTGACGTTGTGCTTGTTGTCCATGAGAATAAGTTGGGGATAAAAGTGAGGTGTTGGAAGTAATTTCAGTCAAATCATGTTGTGCATCACTAAAAACATCCAATATATATTGGAAACAAGCAGGGTCATAATTAACAGAAACAATATCATCCTCTGTCAAATTAGTGATAACTTGTCCATTCATATCCAAAAAAACACCATTAGGAAAAAGACATAATAAAATACTTTCAGGTAAGCTCATCAATTCATCTCTTGTGATGACAAAATCAGAACCTCTTACATTAAGATATATCTTTGAATTATAATCAATGTTGCTATTGGAGTCAGGATTGCCGCTGTAGTTTGTTGGAACATATGATGGTGATTCTTCCACTTGAGTAATAATATTTGAAGCCATGTTTATTGTCTTGCTTCTTATATATGTCTATTTTCTAGATGACTTTTTAATATAGGTTACCAGCACCTATTTGATTTCTGAATATGTTGTGATTATTGGAGCGGATTATCTTTTTGTATATTTTTCAACGCTTTAGGAGCAGCACTAATTGTATTATATATATTTTTAATCTATGTTTATGATGCTTTTATTTCGACAAATTGAATACGTTTTGATAAGGATTAAAATTGTTCAATAGTTATTTATTTTCATTTGAAAGATTTTCGTTTGTGTTGAGGTCGTGTTTAAACCAGATAGATAACAACGACATTTAAATGTCGCGATTTCCAGAAATTTTTAAATTTATAACTAGTAACCAGCCATCCAAAAATATGGCATGTCAAGATAAATGTGCATGCAAATCTAATGATGATATACAGCTTAGTAAAGTGAATTCAAATTCTAGTTTGAACAACGACGACATCTGGGGTGATGATGATCAAGAAGAACTCTCAATTACTAATGCTGATATTAAACGTAGTCATGAAAAACAAGGTTATTTAGATGGAATTGAAAATTCTAAAACTACTGGGTTACAACTTGGATTCGATACTGCATTTCCACAAGGTGCAAAGCTTGGTATTAAAGTGGGAGAAATACTTAGTAAGATATATATTAAAGGTAATGACGAACTTTTTAAACAAGCAGTTTTAGAATTGAACATTACAAAAGTATTAAATAAACAATATTTCGATTCAGATTTAAATCTTGTTAAACATCATGAACTTTTAATGAAATGGAATGAAATTAGTGATCAATAAATTTACTAAAGGGGTCAATTCATCTATTCAATGGCATTTCATTAATAATTTGACCATTTATTGTCTCATGTAATCCAACCAATTTTTCCTGAAATTTCAACCGACCTTTTGACCAATCGATCCATAATTCACTTACAAGATATTGAGTTTCTTGAAACATAAGGAATTCTTCAAAACAACAATGTTTAATCAACCAATCAGTATTTAATTGTCTAAAAATCTCTTGTTTATCATTGAAAATTACTTGACGTAATTTAGCTAAATCACTTGCTTTAATATCTGCATCTTCAATACTAAGTTTATTCAATTTTTGTTGATTATCATGAATTTTTTTTTCTAAATTTTCAATATCATTAATAGACAATTTTTTTGTTCTTTCAAATAACTCTTGTAATGAATATAAATAATCCAAATAATTTTTAAATTTTTCCAAAATAGACATATTTATTGAATAACTTTCATCAACTAATAATTGACTCAGTTTTGTAAAAAATTCATTTAAATTTGAAAATGTATCATTAATTGAATTAATATCTTCTTTATTATTATCACCAATTATACTTTTTGGATTATTTGGATATAAATTTATATTTCCAGATTTAAAAATATTCATTATTTCAACAAATTTATTATTATCATAACTAATTTGTTGTTGTCTCTTTTCATATCTTTCAATAAGAAGAACAATTCGAGTCCATGATTCAATTAATTTATTAATTGATTTTTGAGCATTAGACCAATTATCAAGAAATTCAGTACCAATTGTTGGCCAAATCGAATTTATAAAATTAGTTTGAATTTTTTGACCTTTAAATTCAATTGAATAATCTATTTTAGCTTGTTTTTTCCAATTTGACATATCTGTCGGTACACTTAAAAATGTGATGACTACTGGTTCTTCTTTCAATATAGGATGTTTGATCAATTGATTCAAAAATCTATGTAATCCACGACGACGTCTTTGTAAAAATTGAGAATCGGGTGATGAACCTACTATAAAAATTAGTATTTGTATTTTAACAAAAAATTTCGAAATTTACATACCAGAAAACTTCTTTGGAGGTAAACCTGGGATAATTCTAAATGGATATTTTTGTAATAAAAATTCCATTAACCTGTTAATGTTAGTAAGTTGAAATTTTTTTCTTTTTCTTTCATTATACATACCAAATAAAATCAGAATAACGTCTAATGACTTGTTTTGTACCACCATGACTATTCATACCTAGTTTCAAATCATGAGTAATGTAATAATTTATATGCTTAAACAACAAGCCTTCCTTTTCTGGAACCTCCTTGATTTTAATTCCCTCGCTCGAGTTGATCAATGGCTTGAATCTATCACGTATACTATTGATATAATTTTTAATTTCCCTATTGTCTATAGGTTCAACCTCTTCATTAGGAATGATTGGATCTGACACTTTGTTTTTTTTAAGTAAAGTCGAACTATGATCTGTTAAAATTGGATTTACTTCATCAAGAGATGTATTTGATAATTGTGAAGTCAATGGATCGATAAAAGTTTCTGTTGATTTCGAGAAATGGGTGATTAAACTACTTGGTAAACTTGGTAAATCACTCATGTGTAATGTAACAAAATCCCCAGTTCCTGGAGAATTAATTTCCAATGCAATTAATCCGGCAAGTTGACCAAAATTCTTTTCGATAGATGCAGGTAATAAATTATGATTAATTACTGTATCAATAATCCTTGTCTTTTGAGATTTGGACAAGTAATTCAATTCGATCAATTTATCGAGCAAGATTGTTTCAACTTGACTTTGAGTATCCAACTGTTTACCAATCACATCATATAATGCTTTATAAGATTCCAATACTTGTTGTTGTGGTTCGTTATCGTCAAACGAATTATTCTGTAACAATTGAGACGAAGTCAAATAGGTTGAGGCTGCATTGCGATTGTCGTTTTCTGCCCATCCATTTTCCCATGGATCTTCTGATCCAAAGATTCCATTATTCATTGTGTAGCGTGTAGTGAGAAGTTTGAATGATAAGAAGTTAAGAAATTGTTGTGACTGAGAAATTGTTGTAAGAAAATTGAGAAGTAGTGACAAGAAATTAGTGGGAAATTACTGAGAAATTAGCGAGAAATTACTGAGAAAGTAGTGGAAATTAGCGAGAAATTACTGAGAAAGTAGTGGAAATTAGTGAGAAATTACTGAGAAAGTAGTGGAAATTACTGAGAAATTAGCGAGAAATTACTGGGAAATTAGTGAGAAATTACTGAGAAAGTAGTGGAAATTAGTGAGAAATTAGCGAGAAATTACTGAGAAATTACTGAGAAATTACTGAGAAATTGTTGAAATTACTGAGAAATTGTTCAAATAGTCAAATTAATCAAATAGTCAAACTACAAGTTACTTCAAACTAGGTACCGTAAATTAAACTGTATACTTATTTAACAATTTTAAAGCCTCTTCCTTTGTATCTTCTTGATCACAATCACTTAAATCCTTTAAAATATCAAGACAAACTTGTTTAACAGGAGGACGATACATTATAAGAAATTGTAAAGATAAAAATCCGATTTTTGATCTAACAGGATCTAAAATAAGTGATTTTATTCGATTTACTAAATCAGAATTTAAATATGGTAAATCACTTAATAAACGAATGAAAATTTTACGATCATTTGGTTCCAAAAATGGAATCATTGCATCTAAAACTTTCCCAGCCCATTTAATATATATTGGAGTATTTTTATCATGATTTAATTGTTCATTAAATACTTTTTCACTATACCATTCTTCATTTAACCATTCAATAATTAAATCAATTCTTGAATGAATATTATCTAAGAAATAATCAAAAATTGAATTTCTAATCATATCACTCATTTCTTCATTATTTTTATCATCAATTGAAAGAGTTTCACTTGGTATAAATCTCATACCTCTTGTAGCTAATCTTGTAAGTAAAATAATCCAAGAATCTTTTTTCCAAGATTTAATTGCAATTTTTGTTAATTCATTTGAATCATCAATTGGATCTTCATTAATATTATTTGAAGAATTAGCTAAACTAAAAAAATTCTTAATAATAATATTAATATGATCTTTCTTTTCTTGAAATGATAATTCTTTAGGAGGAGGAAGTGTATAAATAGTTTGTGGATTATATGCTTGACCTTCATCATCTTCTTCATCTTCTTCATCTTCAACAATCCCATTTGAAGTTTCAAATTCATTAATTTCAATTTTTGGTTGTATTGGAATATTTGTTACTATATTTGTATATCTTTCACTAATTATATCTAAAGCTTTTGATAATTTAATAACTGAAACTTTTTGTAAAGCAGTTATAACCATAGTTATTAATATATTTTGAGGTACTAAACTTAAATCAAAATTATTTAATTCATTACCAATTTCATTTAAACAATATAAATTTTGATAATTTGCATCTTCAATTTTTAACCTTTTTGAATTATTAAAAAAACCTTCAAATTTTCTCTTTTTTATACTTTTATCTTCAATAATTAAAATATTTTTTTTTCTAATTTCATTTGCTCTTTCAATAAGTATTGATAATTTTTTATTTAAAGAATTTTGATAATTAACAGGTATTAAATTATTCTTTTGTAAATGTTGTAAAAAAATTTTAAAAACTCTATCAACATATTTTTTTGATAATTTAAATTGTTCTTCAGTTTGATAATTTGATTGAAATTTTGAATTTGTATCAAAATTTTCAACAAGATTTAAAATTTTTGTAACATATTGAGGTTTTCTTTTTGTTATTATAATTAAATGATTTAAAGTTGAAGTAATTAATGGAGCAATTAAAATATCATGATTAAAAGTTTTAAGTAACATTTCTAATAAACTAATTGATTCATATTCCATATTTGTATATTTAATTAATGTATGAGATGATGATACATTATTTAAATTAAAAGGAGTTGAAGAATTATTATTATTAATAATTGTTGATTTCGATTGATAATCAATTACAATCATTATAAATTTAATTAATTCAAGTTTTGTTTGTAAATTACGTAATAAATCATGTTCATCATTATCTGATGCATTTAATGGGAAATTTGATTGAAACATATTAACTAATGAATTCTTTAATTCTGTTAATTTACTCCAAACTTGATTACATCCATCATTATCTGAAACAAATTTAAATACAAGACGATAAACAACACTTGATATATTGATTATATCTCTTAAAGTATTTAAATCTCGAACATTCGAGAGTTGAATAAGTGAATCGAGTGAATCAATTGCAAGATCGGCTTTATCAGAATCAGAGAGAATGGAAATTGGTGCTTTTTCACCGTCATTAAATGATGTTGAAACACTAACAAATGATTCTCTTAAAAAATGAATACACCAATCTTGAATCTTTTTCTCGGGATTAGGTAAAAAATTAAGGATTTGTCTCAAGACTTGAGGATAAGTTTTGGCATCTGATAATGCCAAAGTCCTTGCTTGATCAAGTTGTTCGATAATCTGTTCGGGACTAAAAGACATATTAATGTACTTGTTATTAAAAAGTTTAATTTTTTGAAAAAAATTTATTTTTACCCGGAAGATGGCGCTACCGAGTTCAACAATCACAAACTTCAATAAATCAATCGAAAATCATAATCATTTTTACAACTACACAACATGGCTAGATTTATTGGTCCTCCGTAAGTTTTATACTAGAAACTCTCAAATATAATACTAACCTATAATAGAAAAGGACATGATCGTTATCGTGATCCCATCACTCATCAAATGTCACCAGCTTTATACAGAGTCAGAGCTCCTTTCTTCAAAAGAAATATGATTGGTTTGGCCATCGCCCTGTTGATCCCACTTGCTGTGTATGGATATACATGGCAGTTCTTAAACAAGGACGATTTCTCCGATATTCCGATCCCACCAATTTCAGAAGAACAATTATCCAAATTAAAAAGCGAATATGAAGCTAAAAAGAAGTGAAAAAATCGCCAATATTGTAAATATCTTAATAATTCTATAAATGTACATTTTACTTATAAAGAATGTGTAGAATCGTTGTTTATAAAGAATTTATATTTCATGCTCATAAAGAATGTACATTTTAATGATAAGCATCTTTAGTATCATTATAATTGTAGTTTTCATCAAACATAGAAACCCCTCGCACAGGGTATGGGGTTGAAGTATCATTTGGAAGTAAATGGGCAGTTGAATCATTCCTATGACTCGAAGATTCAGTGGCATGACCAGATTCATTTTCTTGATACGGTCCTCGATCTTGTAATTCAATATCTATTGAAGGCGATGGGATGGTATATGTTTGATTGTGGGACATTTCGGAGAAGTTTAAGGTTGAATTGCTAGCTTGGCTTCTCAAGGTATAGGGGTCATTAAAGGGGTCGCTTAGAGCGTTGAGTGTACTAGTTGAGTTACTTCTAAAAGGATCACTGAATGTGTCAATTGGGTGACTTCTAGTTGAGCCACTTCTTAGTGTGTCACTTATGAGGTCACTTCTTGTCAAACTTCCAAATGTATCGTTTCTAGTTGGGTCATTTCTTAGTGTGTCACTGAATGTGTCACTTCTTGTGTCACTTCTTAGTGTGTTACGTGTGTCACTTCTTGTGTCACTTCCTAGTGTGTTAAGCTTCTCACTTCCTATTGTGTTGAGTGTGTCACTTCCTAGCGTGTCTCTCGATGGCTCTGTCCTAAATGATAGGTCACTTCCTGTTCTTGGTGGAGGCTTCCTCTTTGTATTCTCACCAGAATTAAGCGATGTTGTTCTTGGTGGAGGAATATCATGTCTTTGTTCACGCCTTTCATACGTAAGAGAACTTTGAGAACCCGGCTTTTGTTTATAAAAGTTGTCTCTAGTAAAATCATGAATACTTTGAGGTTGTTGACCGAGTAAAGAATAATTCAGCTCTTCTCTATCCATTGGACTCTTAACTTCAGAACCTAATGAATTTAAAGTATATGAAGATTCAGCATTGACCATATTATATAATTTTGAATTATCATTATGAAATATATTATTTTTAATTCTTTTTGATTTATACAACATCTTTTCTTCTTCTTTTTGCTTTCTTTGTGCTTCATTCTTTCTCATAATTAATCTTATACTTTTATTTATAACCGAACAATTATACTTTTTAATCGAATTGAACTTTCTATTGTGAACTTTGACTTTTATAAATGGATAAAATGACATTCCTAATAAGAATCGAAAGAAAAATAATGACCAAATTAAAACTGAAACACACATAATACTAAGGACAATCGATAATGTCAAATTCGAAGTTGCAATATCTCTAATATTAGCCAAGATATTATTATTACTCTCACCACCAGTAGCATAATATCTTAAAGTCAAGATATTGATGACTTGTCTTGGAGTATCAGCCAACAAAATTTGAAAAGAATTATCGATTTCATAATAACAAAAAAGACAAGCCCAATCAAAAAAATTATCATTTTCAATCATATTGAAAAAACAATGGTAATTATAAGACCGAACCATATAAAGTCTTCTTGCAACTGGATTCAAATATGCTAAGGCAATGTTTTTTGTTCTAAAAGTATAAATTCCCCAAATTAAATGATAAATTAATAGACAAAATTCAAATATAATACAAGCAGTAAAGATCCATTTAGCCTTTTGATACGCGTACGGCTGAACTTCTGAATTGGACCATCTGTGGAATACAAGGATGTTCAAGCATGAATAGACATCTGAACCTAAAAGAATCCATGATAAAAGCATCATAAACCAATCGAATAAAAATGTGAAAACGGTACCTGCTTTTGAGTTGTAAAATGAATCGATATTGACATTTTCAAATGTAGTATCATCGAGATGGAACTTCCGTAGCTGTTGCTCGACGTTGAAGTGGTTGGGTGTATCAGCCTTCATTGTTGTTCTAATGACAACTAGCTTTAAATTTGGCTTGTTTTAATACCTTTTTGATACAATCGCATATTGACCAAATCTGGAACTTTAAAAAAATCTTATGTAATCGAGGCTTTGAAAAATCTACAAAATTAGCGATTCGAGACTTGGTTTAAGCGCTAAACGCACAAATTACTCAATAGAATCGATATGTGTTTCAAGTTAGAACCATTTCATAACTAGGCTCGAAAATATTATGCACTTAACAAATATGTTCTTTACATTTGCATTGTCTGAGATTATTGTTTTCTAGGACTGTTATGTAGAGAACTAAAGTTGACTGTTTTATACTTGCATGATTAATACATTGACAAGACTACAGTCATTTAATTCTATTTTCATATATTTAACATACATCACATTTCATATACCTTGGCGAAGGGTCTCCTTTTAGTGTGCAATGTCGATCTTTCACAAAATCAAAACGTCTTTTGTGCGTTCGAAGCTGCAATGTGCAAATCTGACTTGAGTAGTCTGAGCATTTTGACTTTCCAGAACTAGAAAAACTCTCTAAATTTCTCGCGTCGCAACTTCTAAAGAGACTCGCGCATTTTCTAACGAGACTCGCTACATTTTTCCAACGAGACTCGCTACATTTTTTTAACAAGACTCTCGCTGCGCATTTTCTAACCAGACTCGCTACGAAAAATTCGCTACCGCGTATTTCTCTCAAATATCTACAGTCAATACATGATGAACGACACATCTATTAGCCATCGATTATCTATAAATGTTTTAATAATGGTCCAATCTCCATAAAGTAACCTTGCCACCTTCGTTACCAATAGCCAACATCTCATTGTTTGGCGAGAATTCAACTGCAGTAACTCTACCTAATGGAGTACCACTTGTAGGCCAGTTTGAAAAAACAGTACCAGAAGGTAAATGTACTAATCTTAATGCATCTCTCTTACTCTTTGAAGCAATACATAAGATTTGACCATCTGGATTAAATTTCAATGTTGAAATTGCTGTAACCAAATTTTGAATCGTCTTAAAAGGTTTAACCTTTGAATGACTACTAAATGCATTTCGATCATAAAGATTGACTATACCATTGTTGGAACCAATGGCAATCCAACGATCATTTGGTCCACCCAAGGCAATCTTGGTTATACCAATGGCACCATCATCTTGCCATCTTCTAATGATCTTATTAAGAGTCTTTGAATTACCCGAATTATTCAATTCATATTCCCATACTTCACCAGATCTGTTTATGATTATTATAAAGCTTTCATCTTTTGAAAATTCAAAATCAATGATTGTTCCTTCAACTTTAAAACCTTTAATCCATTGACCTGTAATACCATTCAAAATATTACACCAACCACTAGAACCTGTCAATCCTATATAATTACCTTTTGATGATACTTTAAAATATTCAAACGATTTTTGAAATTGTTCATGACCATATAATCTTGAAATTTTTTCAACTTCTCCATTATTTAAATCCCATTTGTGCATATATTTTCTTCTACCTGCAGCAAATATCAAATTTTTATCTTCTTGTTCCAAAGGTGAAAATCCACATGACATTATTGGTGTATTATGTAAATGTAAAGATGTCACCAAATTATTTATCTTACCATCAATATGATATATTCTCAAAGTTTTATCAAATCCACCAGTCAATAATAATGGATGACTATGATGGAAAGACATTGATTGAATTCCTGATTTGGACATTTGTTGATAGTTGGCATCTTTTAATCTTGTTATTGAAATTCTATTTGGTGATATCAATTTAAGTTGACTTGTAACAACAAATTGTTGAGTAGATGATAAAATATTTAAAAGTGCATTAGTATCATTTTCTTTGACTTCAATTTGATTATCATCTTCGATTTCTTCATCAGAATCATTTCCTGTATATCTTGATTCATCTTCCCATTTATCAATCCATTCAGGTCTTGGATATATTTTTTCAAATTGAGATCTTAATCTAGTTATATATGATAAACCAGATATTTGTGAATCATTTTCGGATTTTCTTAATTTCTTTAATTTATCCGAATTGGTCAATGATATATTCATTCTTTCATCATCACTATCTTCCCATGCATCATCAATTTCAAGTTCAATGTCTTGATTATCTTCACCATCGATATCCATTTTATAATCATTATTATTAGGATCGGCTTGTTCATCGATGAAAAACAAATCATCATCTTGAACATTTTGTATATCATTGTCTTCATCAGAACTTTCATCTTGTTCTAAAATATCATTATCATCTGAAGAATAATCATATAAATTTTCAATCTTCTTCAAATTTGCTTCAAAGCCAGACATATCTCCAAACACCAATCTTTCCAAAAGAAGTTCTTCTTCATCTTTTGGTGGGAGTTCGACTTCATCACCATCTATATTTTTAGGCATGGTGGGTTTTTTATGCTTTAATAAGTAGACTCTATAATGAAAATTTAATCTCGATATTTAGTTTTCCTCATCTCATCACTGTTGAATTTTTTTCGATTTTGTCCTGTATATAATGAGTCCCAATATACAGCGTAGATACAGTGCACATTATACAATTTACTATACAATGTGGATATACTGTGTACAAAGTATGTAATATGTATACAGTTTATAGTACTAATCAATGCATACACTTGACACTACAATTCATACTTCCTACAGTCAGTGGATAAATCTTTATACATTAGTGCAAGGTTCGAGTTTGAAGAGAAACCGATCTATACATCGATACACTTCTCTTGTTCCTCTTTCCTCTTTTAAAAATTGATGGGTTTCAATATATCTATGACCATTTCTGTTCTCTCATTGATCAAGATGCAAACCCATAATGCAAAGCTGAGATGTGTTGCATTAAATCCCAACTATTTATCAATCTATTAGTGTGGTTTTGATTTAAAAAAAAATGACATATTTAAAACTGGGCGTAATATTCGTTCAATTGTGTGGGTCGACGTAGTGGGGGCTATTCGTCGATAAAGTTTGGTGGGTAGTCAGTCTTTTGGATTCTAGTCAGTCTGGATGCGTGCCCTCCTCTACTTCTGACCCTTTAATTGAGTAACAAAAGAAATAAAATACTTCTTGAATGTTCTTGTATCAGATTTGACCAAATTAGTACCGAAATCATTCATTAAATCTTGTGATAATCCCATATCAGTCAAATAATTAACCAAATAATTCAAGTATTCATCACCTTTCCTTTCTTGATAAGTTTTTAACAAGATTGATAATTCTTGTGCAACTAATCTATATTGTGCATCTTTTAAATCGAATTCTTGATATTTAAAAGGTAATTCAAATGATAAATGAGTTACTTTATCCATTAAAAATCCGTCAATTCCTTCAATTGGTTCTAAAGTTTCACTATATTTATCTTTTGGATCATTAATTTTACCTCCATTACCAAAAATATTAACAATATTAACTAATTGAGTAATTGCCAATTTTGAAACTGAAGTTTCATTTAAATCATAAGCATAATCAAAAAGACATGTTATAACTTCAGGAAACATTTGTTTATTAGTTTGAGTGATTAATAAACTTGATGAATGATTTAATACAAGTGCACTTAAAAAGTTCATAAATGATTTTTTTAAAGAATTTTTATCTCTAATAACATCAGGAATTATACTTGATTGTGAATCTTCACTAGATTCAGTCAACATTTCAAAAACTTTATTGAAAGTTGGAGTTAATAAATTGTTAATTAATTGATAAATAACATCATCACCTTGAAAGTTATGAACTATTTGACCCAAGAATCCCAAGAAATCACTTAATTCTGTAATTTTCAAATTATTTGCAGAAAGAATTAATGTAACTAATTTAGTTAAATGAATATTACATTGATTCTTTAAAATTGGAATGAATCTTGCAAATGCAAATCTTGAAGAATCTCTGATTATTTCATATTTGGGGAAATTCTCTAAAGTAATTAAAACAACTTGAGAAGCATTGTTAATTTTGTTGATAAGTTCTTGAGAATATTTACTTGAATTATCAACATCAAATCCTCTTGCAAAAGTCCCAATAGCCATTAAACAATGATGAGCTTGTAATGAAATCAATGGTTGATTCAATTTTGAACTACCAATACAATTTTCTAAATCATTAAACAATGGTTGAAAAATCAAATCAATTAATTTTAATTTAATAATCAACAAATCATTTGACATAAGAGAAATTAACAACCCAATTGTTTCAAAAAGATATAATTGATTATTAAAGTTGCCATTTTCTATAACATCATCATCTTCATCTTTGGTTGGTAATTCAGCTTTAATAACCAACAAAGGTTGTAATTTGATCAATAAATTCTCAATAAAAGCTTCATTATTTAAACTTGGTTTTGTTAATTTAATAAATCTAAAAAATAAATACCAACTTCTTAATCTAACTTTTTCAATTTCATTAAATAATCCATATGGACTTGTAATAATTTCTAAGATTCTATTGATTAAAATTTCATGATTTGGAGTTGAATTCAAGAAATTATAATGTTTAACAATGATTTCAAAAAACTGAATTTGAATCCTAGGGTGATTGACATTGATAATCAAGTTTGAATTGATTAATTTGATTAGAAATTCTTGAAAAATCAAGTGTGGTTTACTTTGGTTAATTTCACTCTTTGGTAAATTAATCAAATTGTTTCTTAAACTTTCTGAGAAATTATTCAACTCGTAAAGTCCCAATTCCAATTTTCTCCAATCAATGTTCTTTTCATCATTGTTGAAAATTGATTCGTTAATAACAATTGGAATTGCTTCCAAGTATAGTTCTGGTCTTAAAGATGCAATTGTATCTTGGAAATTCTTCAACTTCGATCTAACTTCCACAAATTGCCCATCTTCATCTTCATCATCTTCATCTTCATCATATTTCATTTTTAAAATCACCTTGTTTAATAACGTTGATAATAATTCAATATTATTAAGTGCAGGGATTTTCTTACAATTTAATAAATAAGTTTGAATAAATGGAAATATCAATTGTGAAACATCATCATATTCATGACTTAAAAAGCTGAAAATTAATGGCCATAATTTATAAAGTTGTTGTTGAATTTGTTCAATTAATTTAGGTTCATTTTCCAAAATGGTCATTAATTCCAACCCAATTTGATTTAAAAGTTTTGAAGTATTTTCCATAAATTCAATATCTTTTGTATCTTCAATTTTAAGATTATTTTCAATGATATTTGTTAAATCTAATAATTCAATTAATTCTAATTTATTGGTTGGTTTCATTTTTTTAGATAAAATTTCAATCAATGTTAAACAAGTTTCATTTCTTTGAGATTTTAATTTTAAATATTGTAAAATTGAAGAAATTCCTTCAGTTGAAATAAATAAACTAATTTCCATCCATGTAATAAATTGTCCAATGATTTTCAAGGTATTATTCAAAATATCATTTGATAATTGTTGATTATTAATTAAGATGTTATACCAACTATTAACTAATGAATTCATATCATTAATTCTAATCGAATCTTTAAGTAAAGTATTTCTATCAAGAATCTCTTTTGATCTTGAAATAAATTTATCACCAATTTCAAAATGTATTGAAATCATTATTCTTGTATAATAATCTATTGCTAGTTCTTTATTTGTTGAAAGAATATTATTAATCAAATCTTTAAGAAAATTAGGATAAATATTTAAATAAACAAAGCAAAATAATTTGGCAAAGATTTGTGAAAATTTATTTCTTAAATAAATTGTATCATTAATTTGATTATTAATAAAATCTAACAAGATTTTAAATAATTGAGTATTTAATCGATATAATTCTTCAACATTTCCTGAAAATCGATCGATATTTTCATCAATCACTTGATAAATGAAGAATTTGAGACCATCATTGATGGGTTGTTGACTTGATAGAATTTCAATACATGATTTATAACCTTCTGGAGTGGACTTGATTTGGTTGATGAATTCAAATGCTTGATTTTTTAGGTTGGGATCCGCGGTTCCACTGAGTGCAATCTCAACGGCCTGATGAATTTGTTGTTCCATCTTGGTACAATAGAAGGAGGGTGATGTGTGCCGTGTACTAGAGTGGCCTGTGTACTATGGAGTGTGCGAGTACACCTATGAGTATGTATCGATTACCTGTGTCTGTGTACGTATGCTAGTATACTTTATGTATCAAGTACTTGTGTCTGTGTACGTATGCGTTACCGGAGTATACCTATCTACCCGTCTACCCGATGAATGCAGTCTTGGTTCAGATTTATTTAACTGCTTGATTCCCGTCTTACCGATGAAACAATTACAAGACGATACTAACGGTACGTTCAAGTACAAGCTAAATTGACTAGTAGTCGAATGTTTAAAAATGATGGATGAGAAAATTTGTTGTAAAAAATAGTCTCAAAAATTGATCACTAAAAATTTCAAATTTTTTGCCGTTTCAAATTTTGCTCCGATTTTTTACATTCAATGATTATTTCTACTTTATTATAAATGTTACAACTAAACAAAATTATCTTTAACTAATCAATATTGACTATATCTCTTAAGTAATATCATTAGAAAGATTTTTGGATTTTGTCCTCACACGACGTATCAATTCCGAAAAATTTTTCAGCCACCGATTTAAAAACAAAAACAAATCAAACTGTAAATTTAATAACCTGTAAAATATTTTGATTCATTTCTGGGGCATCGATATTTATTCTAATGTTGCATACTTCTTTAAATGATCTGGGATTGAATCATATAAATTCTTTGATTTAAGCCATTGTTTTGAAAAAATCCGATCAGCATATTTATGAGCTGAATCAGCCAATATAGTCACAACATTACTACCTAATGGTAATTTTTCAGCAACTTGTATTGCAGCAACTACATTTAAAGCTCCTGTACCTCCCAAATAAAGCCCTTCTTCATCTAATAATCTATAAACCATCGCAATAGAATCCTCATCTTTGATCTTAAGAGCATAATCAATCAATTCTAAATCGGGTTTCAAATTATCTGTAACTCTTCCTTGTCCAATACCTTCCGTAAATGAAGATCCTCCTCTCACAATCTCTTGACCATTAGACTTGATGTATGAATATAAAACACTTCCAGGTGGATCTGCCAATACACATTGAACCTTATTATTCGAAATTTCTTTTAAATATCTGGTTACACCTGCAAATGTTCCTCCAGTACCGGTTGAACATGTAAATCCATCGACTTTCCCATCCAATTGAGCCCAGATTTCAGGACCTGTAGTCTCAATATGTGCTTGTCTATTTGCCAAATTATCAAATTGATTTGTCCAAACTGAATTATCCAATCTTTCTGCATGTCTCTTTGCTTGATGATTATAATTTTGAGGATCTGTATATGCAACTGCAGGAACTGGATAAACTTCAGCTCCAAGTAATCTTAAAGTATCAATCTTGTTTTGTGATTGAGTATTTGGCATATAAATTACACATTTATAACCTCTGGATCTACAAACATGTGCTAAACCAATGCCGGTGTTGCCTGCAGTACCTTCAACAATTGTACCACCTGGTTTTAAACCTTTTTTTTCGGCATCTTTAATTACATAAAGTGCTGCACGATCTTTAATTGAACCACCTGGATTCATAAATTCGGCTTTTGCATAAATATTTCGTCCAATAATTTCTGAAATGCGTGGTAAACGAAGCAATGGTGTGTTTCCGATTGCGTTCGGAAACCCATTTTCAGAAACCAATGGAATGAACGGTGGCTTGAACAATGTGTTCTGAGTTATCGAGATGTTACGCTTGGCTATTCTAAGCATTTTTGTTATTTGAACCTTTAAAAGGTAAACTTCAAATTGATTTGAAAATTAATCGATAAGGATATTTCACGTGAATCATGTAATAAAGTGGTTTTAAAAAGTCGTGTGTTGGCTAATTGTACGAACATGTACAAAATCCTAATCAAGAAAAGGTTGCAAAATTTTGGATTTTCGAAAAATACGTGATTTGAATACAACTAGGTTAATTGTGTTGTCAACATCAAACTTCGAGAAGTTCGTTTAGCAGAAGTGGAAGCTAAAAATTATTCTAATGACGTGAAAGCAAAACGGTTAATTTTAGGTGTACAGCAAGGCTGACTCTTGGGCTAATTCTTCAATAATTATCTGTACCATAGAAACTCTAATTGAATTATGAGCAATAGCTTGAAATTTTTCATACAGAAACAAATCATAGTGTAAAAAACTACAAAAATAAAATTATAGATTTAGCAAATTTGTTTAAACTTTGCACGAATTTTTTAAAATATTGCTATGGAAATTGATTAAAACTTTAATTAACTATTTATTAGTTTGACGTCGTAAATATTGCATTTAGTCATTTTCAAGGCTTTGACGATATATAGGCATGTAGCTGATTGTATCTAGTTGCTAATTAACAGTTTTGCATGCAAACTTTTGACGCGGAATTTGCTCCGCTATTAAACTGAGTTTCGTGTATTGATTCACAACCGTTTAATTAACTTTTAATGCTTGCTCTATCCTTTATAGCAGCGCAGTCTATTATGATTTTCTTTCATCTTATAAACTTTTAAAGTTAGAATCATAGACTCAAAGTTATGATCTTCTTCGCACTTTCGAATTCTACGTCTATAAAGTATTCGATGCATGATTCGTTTGGTTTTGAAGGAATTCCGTATTGAAAGTTTATAGTTTATCCTATTTCGGGCAGTTCCCAAAACTTGGGGCGGAGTTTTACACCATTTTGTATTTAAAAAGAACTGCCAAGTTAAACTTTCAACTAGCACTCAAAAAAAGTACCGTTTTCCCCGCAAGTTTTTCAAAAAAAAGCGTAAATCACATAAAAAAACAGCAATCATTCTAATCGTTCAAAGAGATAGCGAGCTCTGTCTACTTGTGCACTTTAATGTATTATCTGCGTTAAACTTTCTGGATAACTTAGACCCTGCATTCTAATAACTAAGCGAGATTTACTGGCAGTTAAATATCGCGGATCAAGTTTATTTTCTGGAAATTTTTTTCCAGTTTAGACAAAATACATCAAATGCACACCCTGTAGCGTAAACACCAAAATATTTCTTTTTCTTATTTTGATTCATTAACCGGATCGATAAGTTGTCGATAAGTTTGACAAATTGTTGAATGAAGTAGCCATTAAGCTTTTCCAATATACGTCTTTTAACGATGCAGTGCGAACTGCCATCGAATTTAATTACAATCGCCCTATTTCAGAAACCCAGCTTGCGGTGGTCAGTGAACATCACACCTAAACGTAGCAACTTTAAGAACCAAGCATGTCTTAACCAAAAATATATTATAAAATAAGTCTTTTAGAGTTGAGAATGGCAAGCCATCAATAATTCAGACATTGACTTTGAGATTTTTAAGTTCTAGGCTGCAATTACAGAAAAAGAAACAGAAGTAACAAACCAGTGATGTTCACAGCGGCTTAAAGAAAATTTCATATTTTTTTTTCTCTCAGGCTACCCGAAATTCTCGGGTAGTAACCGATGAAGCATAAAACGAAAGCTTTAACTTACATTGACTCTTTTCCTTAAGCTGGTAAGCTCGATATTTCATGATCACTACCCTAATTCGTCGTAACAGTGAGGTTTGTAATCAGTATTACTGAATTGGGGGTGATGATCATTTACTACGACACCCAAGGCCGTTTCATGTCTATATATTATATACAGGTTCAGAAAAATACTGAATTTAGTAGGTGCCGCGGCGGTCGATAATTTTGACAGTAAAGATAATGGAATTGACCAATCAGAGGAAAATTAAGTTAGTTCGTAAGCTAAACTTAGAGAGCAGATTAAAGAAAATAGCGATCTCATTGAAGAAAAAATTGGTTACCATATGTATGATGTAAACAAAATTTTTAAGACTGATCTTAAATTTGGTATCACAAACTAGAATATTTTGTAAAAAGTTTAAAAAAACGGTACATTCGATCCAAAAATCGGATTAACCCCGGACGGTTGACAATTTTGGACGTAAATGCGTTAAATAGTTCCTCGGTGACATTTGGTACGGCAATAAAGTTATTCCAGAAATGGAATTAAATAACACAAAATAAAACCTTGAAAAAATAAAAAGAAAGAAATTTTATGAGCTAAAAATATTCGATAATATCGAGCCGAACCGACTTGATTGCCAGACTTAGATTATTGTGAATGTTAAAAAATAATTTATAGAAAATTATACAAGTGATCAGCGTAAATGCATACCTTTAAGCGTGACAGAATGATGTTTGTGCGGCAAAATTGGTGTCCATGCAAGGTATTGAGTTTATTTTTATTTCATATACCAAAGATCTGTAATATTGCGCAGTAGGTGCAACTTATACGACTATTAAGGATAATAAAGATCATTTTTAAGGGCAGTAACTCACGGAAAATTATGCATTATTCTAGGCTTAAAAATAGTCGAGCTCTTTATTTGGAATGCCACTCCGAAAGATCTATAGGTTTTTACGGCACTAAAACAAAAATCGCGCGTATACGTTATTGTGTCATCAACCCTGTTATCTGAATTCTTTATCATCTGCAGTACAGTAAATTTATTGATAAACAAATTTTGAAAATACTTGGTCGATTAAAATTGGATTTGTGACATCGCATTAATTCAGATTTAGTTCAAATACATAAAAAATAAAGTTTTAAAAAATAAAAAATAATTTGCTTTTGAACGAAAACAATCTGAGTAGGTGCATTTTTTCACTTTATTCATATGCAATTACCTGCATATTTAGTTTTTCGGATCGTAATGAAAGAAAATATAAGCATTTCGGGCCGTACAGTATAATTTGAAGGATTTCGGATCGAAGACCTGAAAGTAGGGTGCCCCGCCACCGATATCGATCCTAATATGCGCAAAATCCTAAATTTTTGAAATTTTGATAAAATGTAATGGACAACGTATTTCATACTAGAAAGGGCCTAGGTCTTTTTTAAGATTACATTACAACCACAATAGAACGGACTTTTAACCGAATTAGAAGTAAAATTCAGCTATTAAATAGTTAAAACTATGTTGTGCAAAGTTACCGACACAACCTGATACTCTCGGAGCTACACCCTAAATATAAAGTTCGAACCGCGGATGTGCCGTATTTGAATCCGGAAATGTACCATAGCGTAACAAAACCAAATACGGAACCTAACACATGATCGTTTTCATTCTGTAAATGTAACAAGTAGCCCAAACACGTTGTTCCATTTAATCGATCCCTAAATGCATCATTTACTCTTTGACGCCGTAGAGCGAAGGTTACATTTCGTGCAATTTTTTTTAAACGATAATAAGACAAAATTCGATTTCGTTTATCAAGAGTCAACGGCATCGATGCAAGCGAAGAAATAATACTACAAACCATATCTATTCTGTTTCTGGAGAGAATTCCCATGAAGAGATTCCTTTCCACCCCCTCCCTCCCCACAAATCTAAAACCGACTTTGTTGAAGATTAATTACACAAACATTGCTTTACAATAAATTGTTCTACAAAGGTAATATTTCGCATATACGCTGAAATTAATAAATCTGATCGTTTAACATGGGATGATTACATAGTTTGTCCATGTCAGGGATCCGATCGCCACGTACCATCGTTCGCAAGAACCAGTCGAATATTTTTTTTTTCCTGTAAAAGGCATTATAGAATTTGCGTGAAATCATGTATATTAAACATAAAAAAAATGTATGTCACGCAAAGTTTTAATTATTATAAAAAAATTCCTGGTTGCCTACCGTAAACCTGGGTGTCAATAATATGTGTCAGGTACATATAATATTTACCGCGCAATTACTCAATGTGTACGAAATTCTCTATGTAGTAACCTGGATTTTAAACATGGCTAATTTCTTTTTATTTTTTTTCTTCATTGGTTTCTTTTTTCAAAACAGAGCAACCAAAAAATATTATAATTATTTTTTCACGTAAATAAGAATTTCATACTACCGTGCATTTGGGTCAAAAGGGTTATAATATTTTTTACTACTTTTTTGGATATTATTTTTTTTTTGGTTACATGCATAGCGCATAACCAAAAATACAAATCTTTACATGGCTTTCAAGTTAAGCTCTCTTCTCCATGATCTGCTCACCAAGTATCTATATAAATTTAATAAAAAATGTCCCATTCTAAAAAAAATTTTGAAATCTTATTCAATATTTACTATCATTAACTTAACATGTTTTACGCGGCTCAATATCAAGTTTCAAATCCAATCTCGCGTAATACACCATTGCCTTCATTCAATGAATTATTAACAAGCATACCATTACCCCACGAGTTTAAAGCTGGACATTCTGGTTCACAGTATAATTATTACGGTCAACCAAGAATGAAACCAACTTCATCGCCATTGGGTACCCCACATTTTATGAATACTCCACCAAGTGATTCATATTACTTGCACCCAGTTCAACCTCATACAAGTCATAATTATCAAACTTCTCCATCAATGGAAAGAATGTCAACACCTCCATATAGATCAGATAGTGCCAATTCAAGCGTTAGTTCATGTGATTCTCCAAAGAGAAGCTTTAAATCGAATGAAAATGATCCAAAGAGAAAACATATTTGTAAAGTATGTTCACATTCATTTACAACCTCTGGTCATTTAGCACGTCATAACAGAATACATACCGGTGAAAGAAAACATGTTTGTCCGTGGCCTACATGCGATGCTCGTTTTGCTAGACAAGACAATTGTATGCAACATTATAAAACACATACCAACGGTAAAAACAAACGCTCCAAGTTGAGTTTCAAAAATCCAAAATTTACATAAATAGCAACACTTTTGCATACGAGTTTTGGATTGATGTCAACTTGTGTATAGAACTTCACTTCTTCTCTGTTTTACATATATTATTTTTGGGTCAATGCATACATAGAATGGTACATTTAAATTTGTAGGTTAAAGTTTGCATCGAGAAAGAAAATGGTAGCGCTACCTATAGTTGCCAAAAAAAAATAAAGATTGTCAAGTGCTTCGCGCCAAGCGGAGACCGAAGGTTTTGATGCCGAATTTTATGCAATTTGTAATTTGCTCAAATGACAAGCCAACAAATTTTTAAAGTGCTGAGCCCTCCAAACTCCAATGATCTTAATATAGAAAGTTACACCGAACCGAATTCGACACAATTTGACTTTGTTACATAGTTTTAAGTTAAAGACGATCTTTTGATTTTTAATGTCATTCTCCACATAATTCAAGGGCCCTCCATCGCCCCTTTATTTTTCTGTCTTTTAAAAGTTATCCGTCCAATTAGAGTGCGCATATGATTGCGATCAGTTTAAATTTCTTTTGTCTATCAAGATAATCAAAATATTGCATTAAAAGATTTTTTTTGATTGCATAAGCATTGCGAATATTCAAGATCGAGATCGCAGTCTTTTATGTCAGATTTATTAATAATCTTAGATGGTTGTAAAAACATTCACAAAATGGTTTGTTATTTCTTTTTTTACACTACTTTATTTTCTCCTTTTTAACGTTTGCCGAAGAAAATACTAGGGTTCATTCTAAACAATCTATATAAAATAAGATTAATAGACGAGTTTCAATTCTCTTGATTAACACATTTAACTACTCGTGTGCACCGACACTTTATAAAGTTACCGTCTAATGTTAAGCTTTAAAATAATATCGGTACAATCATATTTTTTTTTTTTTGGAGAGATCCACCGTTATGCAATAAATTCTGCATGTATTTCTTTTTCTTTCACTTCGATACGCAACAATGCAACAGTAAAAGAATTGATTTTCCTATTGTATTGACATGTAAAAGACACTATATATTGAACCTTAATAAAGGGTCGTACAAAATGTTTAAGATACTTTGAGCGTGTAATGTAAAGGATCAGGGCAAGTATTAAAGGATTAGTTGCACCTACTCTTTTATAAATTCGCAGTACCCGTGCTACAAAGGAAATGGAATGCTTACTTAAATAGGGTCTTTCACCGTCGCACAGTAGAGAATGCATGATGTTGAGAGGTGTATAAGGCAATTTAAAAATTTTACCTTCTGCATTGCATTTTGGGGTATGAAAATTACGTAATGCATCATGCATGCTTCCCCTAGATTACTAAAAAATAAAAAATAAAAGTTATCGGGATCTGAGGGGATACGCGACAATAAATAATCGTGGAGACGGAATTTTGCTCGTAAAAACAGATTGCGTTGCCGATCTTTAAAACTGACAGACCCTGAAGTTAAATTATAGCGAATAAAGTGATGACCTGGCAATTATAAAAAGGCAAGCTAAGAGAAAAGATATTCCTTGGCTAATGTAAACTTTACAGACGACGAGAGTGATAAACGGTGCAAAAGCGCCTGAATATATTGAATGATTTTTAAAATAACCAGCTTAATATGTTTGTTATGAGCCGTATATTTAGGTGCCAAATGACCACCTATTTTTTCTTAAAAATTTGCGCGAGATGCAGAAATTTACATTAAATTATATTTTGTGTACAATCAAAACTTTTTTGATTCGTTGATAATAACTTTATCATAATGTAATGCATAAAAACGCCCAAAATTTACGCCAATTGAAGCCATTCTGTCATTTACTCATTAGTCTATTTCCGTTTAAGAAAATGCACCTCACGCCATATTTAACATTTGAGAAGATTTATTTCACAATGTGTCGAAACAGACAATTCTAGTTGGCCCCTTTTATGACTCTTATAATTTTGTGTATTTGTATACATTGGCACTTTGATGTGTAACAGAGTTGCACTTATAAACGTTGAAAGTCAGTTGTCTTGTACGGCATACTTTTAGAAAATATATACAATACACAAAAAATAGGAACTAGAGTGCCTTATAAAGCCGTAGGACAAGGTGTATGGCGCCATGATGAAATTTGTACTAATGTGGCCAACAAATTGTACGGAACAATTGAACCCGATCGTTTCAGCACAAGGAAGATTCAACAAAGAAAGAATCAGCAAAAGGAAGTACGGAACACCGATCAATCATAAACACTTGCAAAATAATTTGTACCATTCAATTCTCTTCCCAAATTGTAATTTATCCCATTGATAACAACTTTACGTAATTTGCATTCATCACTTCCATCGATAAAGTCTTGACCAATTTCAGCCTCCTCGGCATTGCCGCGGTACAAATTAACCATTGAAATAATTAATTCTGTATGTAAAAAATGGGCAATACACCTGGGTAATCCAAGGTACAATGCCTTGTTATATTTACAAGATTTGAAATCATGTTGAGCATCAAAAAACGGCTCTTCAATTTTGTTGTGTTCAGAATCATCAAACTCACTTTGGTCAACAATGTGAACATCAAAACATCTGAATGGTATATCATTTGGTATATCGTGCAAATTCCAAACCTTGTTGATCATTGGCATAAGAAACAATTCCGTCAACATTGGATCGTTGATGATTCGATCTTGCAAAGAATTACCAATCATTGTAAATAAGATTGAGGAATTTAAATCTCTCCATTCACCGCCGATTTTACGATTGTAGTACTTGTGGTACATCAAATATTGATCGATAGAGCTTAAATATTGCGTACAATGACCACATTTACACCCATTCCAAAGTAACGTATTGATTCTCTGTTCATAATGGGCGAGTGATTGAAAGAGGTTGGGCAAGTAAAGTATGATTCCATGTTTTGTGGTTAGTTTGGGTAAAATTTCACTGTATAGTTTCAATCTCCGGAGATAATTTCCTTCAAATCCATCGTTGAAATGTCCGTATGGTTTAAGCTTATGACGAATCGAAAGGTACTTGATTTTGGTGAATGGAATGAAATTGAAGATGGCCAAATCAAAGCGTTCATTATCTTTATGAAGCTCGATAGAATGACTTTGAACTATGGACACTCTTTTAAGATTATCTGATGGTATCAATTCAAGACAATGGTGCAACCAGTCCGCGTGATATGAAAACTTACTATTCTCTCCAATATGAACTTCCAAATTCTCAAGTATACTCCAGTTAAGTTTGGCTACTAATTCGCGATTTTGATTGAACTTTGCTGGGTCCGAATTGAATACGAATTTGAACGTTTTAACATTCAATTTGGGTAAATTTTGGGCCATTTGCCAGTACTGGTTTTCATCACTGGGTAGTATAAGTGACGAAACTGAAAAATCGTAATCGTGAGGTATCTCTATAGCCTTCAGAATTAACAACTCGGAAACACCCTTTTTCCAATCACATGGATTGTCAATAACTATACTTTGTAGATTCAACTTTGAAACCGGTACAGAATGTCTTAGTTGTGGATTGCTAATGTAGAACTTGGTCAAGTTAGCCCTGTTTTGGTGTAAAACATCGATGAGAAGCGATAAACTATGCTTGATTTCAAGGCCAACCGTGTCCAATACGACGATTTCCTCGACAAAACTGCACAACTCAGGGTTGATTTTCAACGATTGGACAAGTACCTGCAATCTAGCATCGACCATTTGTATTTGAGTTTGATCCGAGTACACTTTACTCATATTTGAATTGAAGTGATGCTGGAGCCCCGTGACTCCGGTCCATCCGACATCTGTATAGTCGCCGATGGTTCTATGGCCGAATTGCGCCGATTCGCCTTCGATATCCCATGACGTTGGCCGCAAGATTGGATCTCTCAGTATGAGTAGTTTGCGGTATAGTTGCTTTAGACATGGCTTATAGAAGTGGTAATTCGATAGCGACAAATTTATTAGCGACTGTTGGGATAAGTACGGCGTCAACACGTCCAAAGTTGCCTCGGAAAGACACACAAGACTGGTTACACCCATTGGTTGACTTGTCTATTGGTTGAGGATCAACTGATTTTCGGACCCTAGATTTTGGGTATATGAATGTATTGCGGTCCGGGTGTTTTTAAAAGTGTTGGATTTTCGCGTGTACCAACACTCCAAGTGACTGGTAAAATAGTGTAGAACATAACTTCAAGATGTACGAGAAGGTGAAGTTCTAACTCGTAAATCAAACGAACTAGATGTTTGAGAAGGCCATACTCGCAACGTTCAAGATGAGATGGCTGGAGGTCGTAACACCAACTCGTAACTCAAAAGAACAAGATGTTCGAGAAGACCGGTGCGGAGTCGTAAACATAAAGCTCCTAAATCGGAATGAACAGAATGACCAGGGTTATTGTTTTCTTTGTGCTTAGGTTTGCATATTTCAAACTTAAAATCCGCAGTGAAAAAGTAATAAAGAGAATGTTGCATTAGAAAATGCTTATGAGCCTGAGAATCTGTTTGTGATAGTTCTAGAATATGTATTACAAGACGACGTGTTTAAACACTCAGTTGCTACTGATACGTGACGCTATGCATCAGTGCATGTTCTGCAAGTAGGCTGCCCCAGCTGACATTGTTAAGACTTCTCAATTGTTGGCAAACCATGAGCTTTTTCTGGCCAGTTTAGCCGCGGTGCAGTGAGAAAAAAATTGTGACACAATATGGGGAAATTCTTGAGTAAGAAATTTACTTCTTGAAATAGACAATTTCAGCCAGTTGCCTATTAAATTTGGTTTAAATTTGTATTTAGAGTGTTCACGGTGAAATCAGCCTCACTTAAACTTCTAGTGAAAAAATAAACAAAAACTTGCTTGAAAAATTTTATTTCGTAAACTTGCCACAATATTCTTGAGCAATATTATTACGGTTAAATGTTCCATTTGAACAAGTCAGCCGTATTTTTTATGTTTGTTTTCGGTGTTAACAATTTGTTGACCCTTGAAATAGAAAAAGTAATGCATTTTGTGATCCTATTGTTTAAGGCTCAAATATGATCAAATTTTACATTTATTAAATGAGTTCCCCGTTTTCTGAATAAAAAGTTAATTTTGCACAGCCTTTTTATCAATTTAATTTCTACATACTCTACTTGACACATAATTTCTTGTTTCTTCCACATTCTAAAGTTTAAAACTGGTAATATAAATCTAAATTGCATGATGGTTAGTATGAGATGAGGGAAAAATGTAGTGTACGACGTGCGTTTGGACAATTAACCCGGTTAGCTGAAACTTACACAAATTGGTTGTTAATGAATGTTTTAGAATTTGTGTCAAATAAGACATTGAGCACCTCAAAGCTGAAAAAAATATTATTTTTTTTTTCTTGATACAGATATTTTGTATCATGCATTGCATATAGTAATATGCATTTCACGCAATTTCAAAAAGAAAAGCAAAAAAACAACAAGCTTCGCACGACCCATGGCTTTTATAAGCCTACTATTTTTCTAAAATTCGTGTTAGTTGAGGCGTTAGCAAGACCTTACGGTTATTCTTGTCATGCGTATACTACCGCCTTGTTCACGAGGTTAAGGATCATTAATTGGAATACAATACATATTTATAAAGGTGGAGAAACGATGCATTTGTGTAAAAAAATAAAATCTGTAGATCCGATATTTTTGAAAAATTCGTGATCTTTTATATGTACAAAGGAATAATTCTTGCATTGACCCTCTTCCAGTGTACTATTGTGGAATTTTAAGTTACCGCATCTGGAGTTCGTATTCATTCACAGTATGTTTTAACGGTTATAGGTTCAGCAAACCATTTGACCTGAGCCACTGGGCCGAGTTTGAAAAAGTTAAAGACAATATACAAAAGAAATATCAAAATATTCAACTATTAAAATAGGGTTCATGCCAAATAGGAACGGTTTAAATATTTATAGATTGCATAGTATTGTAAAATCTAGAATTTTGGGCTTGGCAAGGCTCATTCAACAATCTTTCAAATTTCAATGCACGGCACACGCATAAGTTCAAAAAATTTGGTTATCAGTTGAAAACTTTTCAATTATTCCGAAGAAAGTAACTAGGTGCGAAACTTTGAAATTAATTTTATGGCTGTAGCGAAAAATTTTAAATGTCAAGTTGATGTGTCAAGTTGAAAAATTAAGTAAAATGTTGTCGAATTTATCAATTATAATTGTATTTCAATTTTCACGATATTTTCAGTGTTTTTATTAGAGTTTGCGAGAACAATATGCGTTCACGTGTAGGAGAAAAAATTTTATTGTTAAAAGTCACGCTTGAAAAGGTACATGTCAAGCACTATTTGTAGTTAGACGATGCTTTGGCTATTGTGCTTGTACCCGATCGTTATTATAGGTATATCAAAACGCTTCGGTAAGGACTATTTAAAGATACAAATTGTCACCGATATATATATGACGTCGGTAATCTTGTGATTTTCCCCGAATGTCAACGCTTGAAATGGAATAAACTCCGGTTTATCACTGTAGCTCGGAAATAAGAATCCTCATTAAACCGTTACATTTCGGTAATAAATTTGGCATCCAAAAATTGGTATCCAAAATTAGACATCGGTGTTAACGATTGAGATGTGGCTGTTTTCTTTAATGTAACTCGCTTACTTATCTACAATTGTATGACAAGTTTCTTGCAAAATCTATAAAAAACATTATTTACTTTTGTGTGATCAATAATTAGTGTAGAAGGAATAGTTGGCACTTGAGATGACTTTGGCCCAATATGGCAAGAAACACTCCCTCACAAAAAAATTATTTCTTTTTTTGTACTTTTGTTGACTTTTATTGGGTTCTACTTTTTGAATACTTCGGCGATACCGTTATTACCGAGGCAATAGTAAACACCGTACAAGAAAATGCTAAAGAAATATACCCGTCAA